>CM077155.1:9421027-9828515 GCA_039583875.1 Platanthera guangdongensis
CGCCTTTCACATTCTCGAAATCTTCCCCGTCGCCCTCTCTCGCTCGTTCGCGGATTTAGGGCTTGCCGTCGCGCTCGATCGCTCTTCTCTTCCAAGTCGTCGTCGCCGTTCGCATCTTCCCCGAAGCCGATCGCTTCTTCACCGTCGCTAGGTCGAAGCTCGATCGTGTTTTCTAGGACGCCGCTATAGCCGAAGCTATGTCGCATCTTCTTTGAAGCCTCCTGCTAGGGCTCGCCATCGCGTCTTCCCCGAAGCCCTCGTCGTTCGCTCCCGTCGTCCATCACCAAGGAGATCCGCGGTTGCTCGGCTTCTTCGCCGCCTTTGACCTGCTGCTTCCAGAGCTAATCCAGTGAAGCCGATCCAAGTTTGCTCTTCAGTGGTAGCCGTGTTTTTCAGTGATAGCCGTGTTCTCTTCCGGCATATTCAGTGTTAGGGTTTGCAAGCAAGTGAAGGGATGAGGAACTCCAGCTTCTCCTCTCCAGCGCCCATGAACAAATTGGAGAAGTTCACGACCACAGAGTTCAACGAATGGAAGTTGAACACACAGTTCGGGATGAAATACCTGAACGTCTTCTACACCATCAAGACTGCTCGTGCTGACGTTGCTGGGACTGAAGACGAGGCACATTGGATCAAAGATGAGGACTTCTGCAGGGATTACCTGCTGAACTGCCTCCCCTCCAGCCTGGCCAAGATCTACATCAAGATGCAGTGTACTAAGGAGATCTGGGAGGCACTGGAGGAGCATTTCAAGCAGGAGGAGGACCTCTCAAAGGCTCATTTGGTGGACAAATTCCACTCCTTCAGCTTCAATGAGGAGAAAGGTATTCTCCTCAGGTATCGGAATTTGAAAATTTAGTTGATTCCTTGCATAGTGAGTATATAAGTCTGCCCGATAGCTTTGTTACGGGCACGATTGTGTATAAGTTGCCCTCCTCATGGTACAATTTCAAAACGGAAATGTACCGCAAGAAGATGCAGGTTAGTCTGAACGACCTCAAGCGTTTCATACGCATTGAGGACGAGAACAGGACGAAGCACGCCTTGGAAGCTGTTGGCAAGCAGAAGGCTGCTGCCAACATGATTTCAAGCTCTAAGCGCGCTCCTCCCCCTCACAAGACCAAAACGTCTCGTAGTAGCCCCCAGGTTGCAGGACCGAGTAGACCCTCCAAGAAATTTAAGGGTAAATGTTTTAACTGCAACAAGTGGGGACACTGCGCATCTGACTGCAAGTTACCGAGGAAGGAGAAAACTAGAGCACCACAAGAAGACAACCAGGCCCATCTGGTTAGCCAAGCTGAGCCATCCGACTTTGTTGCCATGGTCGGACATGCGTAGGCCAGCACAGAGTGGTTCCTGGATTATGGGGCAACGTGACACGTTTGCAACAATGCTAATATTTGACAGAGCTGAAGAATGCAAAGGAATCAGTGACTGTGGCCATGAAAGAACAACTGACGTATTGAAGGTGGGGAACGTAACTCTGATGCTCTTCTCAGGTAAGTCTTTAATTTTAAAAAACGTAAAATTTATTCTTTCTTTATCTTTTAACTTAGTGTCTATAAGATTATTGTGTGATGCTGATATGTCAGTTAACTTCTGTAGCGGTAGAGTGACTCTGTCAGTTAACTCTCACTACTTTGGACGTGCTTACGTCCAAAATATGATGTACCGTCTGAGTCTAGCAAATGAGGTAGTGCAACAAGTTCAATTGAACTTAGTTAGCCCTAGGACTATATATGAGCGACTAGGACACGTAAACTACAGGAAAATGTTCCAAGTAGTTAGAACTCACAAGATCATATTAGACACTAAGTCTCAACTTGAAAAATGTGAAGTGTATGCTCAGACTAAGATCACTAGGAAACATTTTAGCATGATTACTAGGAGCACAACACCTTTTGAGCTTATACATTCTGATATTTGTGACTTTAAGAGTTTTGTCACTAGAGGTGGAAGGAAGTATATGATCACATTCATAGATGATTGCACAAGGTTTTATCATATTTTATTTCTTAAAACTAAAGACGAAGCATTTGAAAAGTTTTGTCTTTTCAAATCACGGTAGAAAACCAATTAAGCATGAAAATAAAGAGATTTAAGAGTGATAGAGGAGGAGAATATATGTCCAGTGAGTTCAGATGCTTCCTTGCTTCACAAGGCATCATAGCAGAAACCACTGCTCCTTACTCCCCCCAATCTAACGACATAGCCCAGCGCAAAACTAGAACGTTAATAGAGATGTTGAACTCTATGCTGCTCACTGCAGACATGCCTTCCGCTTATTGGGGAGAAGCAGTCTTGACTGCGAATCACATTCAGAATAAAGTTCCTCATGTTAAGTTAGAGGTTACACCCTACGAGCTTTGGTTTAAGCGACCCCCGTCTTTAACTAGACTTAAGACCTGGGGCTGTATAGCCTATGTCAGGGTTCCTGACCCTAGACGGTGTAAGGTTGGACCTAGGACCAATACATGTGTCTACTTAGGTTGTGCTGAAGATAGTGCTGAAGATAGTGCTGCAGATAGGTTCCTTGGTATTTCTAATAAAATCATAATAGAATCTAGGGATGCAGTGTTCTTCGAGGATAAATTCCTCAAAGATAAGAACTTAGCGATCCCAGGTATGCCAGTAACTATTACTGAGGAAGATCCTGAATCAGTACTGAACACCTCCTATTCCGTTCCGGTAGATAAATCTGGCCTAGAGTCTAGGAGGACTTCAGTGAGAGAGAACCCCCAGAACCTTCGGTAGTGATTTTGTCACTTACCACGTTGAGGCTAATCCATCCACCTTTAAGGAAGCGATGAGATCAAGAGATTCTCTACTCTGGAAAGAAGCCAGTGAGGATGAGATGAACTCTCTCCTTCAGAACGACACCTGGACGTTAGTTGATAAGGCAAAATGGGCTAAAACTGTAGGGTGCAAGTGGGTTCTGAAAAGAAGCTAAATCCTGATGGTAGCGTAGCTAAGTATAAAGCTAGTCTAGTGGCTAAAGTTTTCACACAAGTAAGCGGAGTAGACTATTTTGATGTATACTCACCCGTATGTCACCTATCAACCATTATGGTTCTTCTTGCTATTTCGGCCATTGAGAACTTTATTGTTCATCAAATGGATGTTAAGACTACGTTCTTGAACAGAGATCTGACCGAAGAGATCTACATGAGTCAACCTGAAGGTTTCATTGTAGACGGTCACAAAAACAAGGTCTGTAAGCTATTAAAATCGTTATACGGATTAAAATAAGCACCGAAATTATGGCATGAGAAGTTTGACTATACTGTAAAGAACATAAGATTCATGTCAAGTCTCTCGGACAAATGTCTTTACATACGTCATAGATCAGACAAAGTCACCCTAATATGCTTGTACGTGAATGATATGTTTATTCTTGGATCTGATCAATCCGAAGTGGATGACGTAAAGTCAGGTCTAATTAAAGAATTTAGCGTGACAGACCTCGGTGTAGTTGACACTATACTAGGTATGCATATGAGCTTTGGGAAACATGACATTTTCCTAAGTCAAAGCCACTACATCCAGTCCATGTTTGACACGTGGGGATACAGTGAACGTAAAGCGGCGGAGACACCATACGATTATTCTAACCGCTTAAAGCCCAATGATGGAGTTGTGGTTCAACAGTTAGATTATTCTAAACTGCTTGGTAACCTCATGTACGCTATGATTTGTACGAGACCTGACATAGCTTTTACGGCCGGCATGTTAAGTAGGTTCACTAGCAATCCTGGCCAAGACCATTGGGATGCCTTTGATAGGCTGATGAGATACTTAAAGCACACCCGACAGTATGCTTTATATTATAGTGGTCATTCTCCAGTTCTGGAAGGATATTCTAATGCATCATGGTGCTCAGAAGTAAACGACAGCAAGTCCACTAGTGGATTTCTCTTCACACTAAGAGGAGCAGTTGTAGCCTGGAAGTCCAAGAGACTGTCATGCATTACACTCTCATCTATGGAATCCGAACTCTATGCTCTAACTTCAGCTGGTGAAGAGGCAGAGTGGATAAGAGATTTGATGATGGATATTCCACTGTCGTGCCTGAAACTGAGTTCTGTTACAGTTTACTGCGACAATCAGACTACTAAAATGATTGCCACGAACACTTTGTTCAATGACAAAAGAAACCAACTTAGGATGGAACAGGCCTGGTTGACCTCTCTCACAAGTCAATGGATTATGACCATGGTTGATGTGAGATCGAAAGATAATGTTGCAGACGCCTTGACTAAAGAATTAAATAGAGCTCTCACAATCAAAACATCGGGGGAAATGTGATTAAAGTTCATAGAAATATGAATCTTTCCTCCAACATTTATGTTTTGATACGTACGAGCATATAACTGCCAACATTCAAGCATCTAATAAGTAATAGACTGAAAACCCCAAATAATTTCTTGATGAAAACCCAAGATGGTTGGATGCTGGTTATTCCACACTTGTTAACCTAACGTCCTCTCATTGTAAGTTGATTCAAGAATTATTCAACTGGGAATTGAAAGTCGTTGTAAATGTTAATCTAAACATTATTGGTCACAACACATTATTCCACATTTGATAATATTGCACGTGATGTGTGCCCACATGTGTTGGTGAGGCATATAGTGATTAGCAATGAGTAGATAACGTGATTAGTCCTAATTAGACTGGATGAGATGCTGACAGAGTTACTTCACCATTGCTAGAAGTGCTAAGCTCATTTAGTAAGAGCTAGTTTACTTTAAACGTTACTGCATACGTTTATGAATTCATAGAGTTTGACTCATGAAATTCCTTGCATGCTAAGATGAAGATTATGGAGGAGAAGTAGACCTGGACATGGATGACGATGATCTACTAGATGAGTAGAATCATCAAACGTTTAATTCATGTTTTTGTTTTGTTTTATAATAACTATTCAGACTATGTTTTTGGATAGAATCTGTGTGGTGGTTTGACGTTTAGGCAAAACCTTTCTCATTTTGTTAATTAGTATGATCTACTCTCCAGTACCCTGAAACGTTACCGTTATTTGTCACAAATATATGAGGAGATTGTTAAGGTATATTCGGACGAATAACGGGCTCAGGGGCTTTGCGCGTGGGAACCCTAGGTTTTGCTCTATATAAACCTAGCCGGAGGCAACGGGGAGGGGGTTCCACTTTGACCCTCCTCCGGATGTTTCGAGCGCCTTTCACATGATATAGGTCCCCCATTTGCCAGGATGAATCTTTGCGCCGATCCTAACGCTATATCCTTATCCCAGTTTGTTAAATTTTCTCAACGTGGTCAGCAAGATAGCCCAAACGCCAAATTAATATCTTCGGAACTACCCTGTTCGCACGTTGAACCAGCGGAAACCAAGGACTAGAGGTACAAAGATAAATCACAACAAACAATGGAAGCACAAGCAGGTTTATTATTCATTCACTTCTTTACAATGCGAGGCATATATAGCGAGACATGATTTCGCTAGTATAACAGATGAAAAACAGAAGCACCAAAAAAACAAGCCGGGCGGACAGCACCCGAGTCCGCCGAGACCGCGAGGTCGCCGAGGTCGCCGAAGCCGGCCGAACTAAGCTGCAATCCGCCGAATACCACGGAGTCCGCCGAAGCCGCGAGGCCGCGCGGACACACCGTTATTCGCCTCCTGCTGAACCCGAACTGAGGAACACCCCTACCCGCCTGAAGCCAGCGGACAGGTTATTGAAGCTGGCAAAGTTGAAACAGAACTGACAAGCCGCAGAGCGACCTCCTGTTGAGTCCACAGAGACCGCACACTTCCAAGCACTTGACCGAAGTCACAGCCAAACTCCTGGCTCCTTGTAGTTATCCGCGCGACCTGCACACAGCAAACCGTCAGCCTGAAACAATCTGTGCGGACTGGCAAACACAGACCGCAGCACTTCGCACACCCCAACTTACTGTTCACTCAAGTTGCTGTAGATGTGCCAGGGGGGTCCTATTTATAGGCCGGGTGAGGAGTGTGGTCACCGCCCAAGAGATAGCGACACCGCCCCAGCCCGCGCGAATACAAACCACCGTCCGCTGAGTCTGCGAGGACTTAGCCGGTCACCAAGGAAAACCGTCAGGAGCAAGGCAACCATTGACGAACCCACTCCAGTCCGCCTAAGCTAAGCGGACAAGGAATCAGCCCGCAAAGCTCCAACCGCTTCAGGACAGCAAACCCCCTTCAATGGCTGTCCGCACCAACCCGAGGCAGTCCGCAAGACACACACCTCAATCCGCCACAAGTCCACGACCAAAGGCAGCTAAAGGCAGACCGCCCGGTCACAGCGGACTCGGCGGATACGGCGGACACACTGAACTCGGCACCAAGTGTGACCAAGCCAAAAAACCATAAGGGGCTAATGCGAGCTTGGCGGACGCAAAACTTCAGTCCGCCAAAACACCACAGCGCAGACCGCCACAGTCCGCGAGCTCCTCGCACTCCTGCCCTATCACAACGGTCAAATCCCGGACTCCAAAACCAGGCCGCCACAACGATCTCCACAGCAACTCGCCTGCTGTGCCACCAGAGCTCGACAAGGCCTCAGCCAAGCTCTAAGCTTAGTCTGCAACAGCCAATACCGCGGACACATCAGTCCGCAAGCTTCCCGCGGACAAGAGCCAACCCGCCTTTCAGCACAAGCTTGCACCCGCGACCACTGAGCAAAGCACCAGTCCGCAAGCCTCTCTATCCGCAGATACCAGGCCGCACCAAACCGCGGACTCCATGCAACAACCGGCTCAGAACACAGCCGGCTTCCACCAGACTTTTCACCAGGCCGCAAACCTCAGTCCGCCCAGTCCGCCCAGTCCGCCAAGGCTGTCCGCCACAGGCCGCGCGGCCTGTCCTGTCACCCACTTCCACTTCACAAATTTCAACACTCCCCCTTGAAGTGAGAAGTGGTGACCAAGCCCAGCAAGCTGCGCAAGCGTTCAAAGGGCCCCTTCGACAGTGGCTTCGTGAAGATGTCAGCAAGATTATCCTCACTCCGAACATGCCCGACCAGCAGAGACCCCTCCAACACCTTCTCCCTGATGAAGTGGTGATCAATCTCTATATGCTTGATCCTGGCGTGGCACACTGGATTGTTAACCAGTTTGAGAGCACTCTCATTGTCACCCCGGAGTAAAGTAGGCCCTTGCACTTCTTCATGAACATCCTCTATAAGCCTCCTCAACCAAACGGCTTCCCGAGCAGCCAAGGCCGAAGCCTTATACTCCGCCTCCGTGGTTGAAACCGACACTGAGTCCTGCTTCTTGCTACACCACGAGATGCTAGCTGATCCGCAAGTGAACACATAACCTGAAGTAGACCTTCGATCATCCGAATCACCGCCATAGTCAGCATCTGTGTACCCGAGCAACGCAACCTCCGCGTCCCTTCTATAGAGGAGTCCCATGTCAGAAGAAGCCTTGACATACTTCAGAATTCCCTTCGCCGCCACTAGATGAGATTGCCTTGGTTCAGCCATATACCGACTTACTCGGCCAACAGCATAAGCGATATCCGGCCTTGTAATCGTCAGATAAATCAAGCTCCCAACAAGAGCCCTGAACACCAAGGGATCAAGAAGAACCCTTCCCTCATCTCGTCGAAGCTTTAGCCCAGATTCCAGTGGAGTAGAGCATGTTGAGGACCAAGGTCCAGCGGGATTGGGTGTGTGTGAGACCGCATATTTGGGCTTCCCCATCGCGTTCCAGGTCTGGGTGTTGACCCCGGTGGGCCCCCCGTGTGGCGGAATATCCCCGCCATCCCGTGGTTGGATTAGTCCCACATTGCCTGCAGCGGGTGGTCCTTGGTGTTTATGTACCCCCGTCCCCCCTTACCATTACCTCGGGGTTTTAGGAAGATGTGTGGTGACGGGTGGTTTCCACATGGTATCAAAGCCATCCCGCTGCGGGGGTGTGTTGAGGACCAAGGTCCAGCGGGATTGGGTGTGTGTGGGACCGCATATTTGGGCTTCCCCATCGCGTTCCAGGTCTGGGTGTTGACCCCGGTGGGCCCCCCGTGTGGCGGAATATCCCCGCCATCCCGTGGTTGGATTAGTCCCACATTGCCTGCAGCAGGTGGTCCTTGGTGTTTATGTACCCCCGTCCCCCCTTACCATTACCTCGGGGTTTTGGGAAGATGTGTGGTGACGGGTGGTTTCCACAGAGCACTTCTTCCCTTCGCCCATGCCAAACCGCTTCACAATGCGATCAGCATACCCTTTCTGGCTAATGAGAACCCCGCACTCCTTCCTCTCCACTTCCAGACCAAGAAAGTGATGCAACTCTCCCAAGTCTTTCATCTCGAAGCGTATAGCAAGCTCTGCCCTGAGCCTTGCTACTTCCTCCTCCGAGTTCCCTGTGATGATCATGTCATCCACATACAGCAGGACCAAGACTCGTAGCTCTCCCTTCTTCTTGACGAACAAGCTTGAATCCGAGTTAGAAGCCAGGTATCCACAGAATTGCAAGTACTCTGCAATCTTCCCATACCACGCTCGAGGAGCTTGCTTCAACCCATAGAGAGCCTTCCTGAGTTTGCAGACATAGTCCGGATGCTTCTCAGAGACAAAACCAAGCGGCTGATCCATGAAGATGTCCTTGTCAATCTCTCCGTAAAGAAAGACATTCTTCACATCGAGTTGCCATAACCTCCATCCCTTGCTAGCAGCCAAGACGATCACCACTCTTACAGAAGTCATCTTCGCAACTGGACTGAATGTCTCCTCATAGTCTTCTCCATACTGCTGTGAGAATCCTCTAGCGACCAGGCGAGCCTTGAACCGATCAATGGTCCCATCAGCCTTCTTCTTCAACTTATACACCCACTTGCAAGTAACCGGAGTAACGCCATCAACCTTGGGCACAAGATCCCAGGTTTCATTCTTCTTCAGAGCATCAATCTCTTCCTTCATGGCATCATCCCACTCCTTTACTCCAGTGGCCTCGTTGAAGTTTGCAGGCTCTCGCTCATCCAGAGGACCTACAAAGAAGCAGGAGACAAAGCTCACTGCATTCTCATCACAGTACCGAGCCGGTGGCTTAACCACCCTCTTCGATCTCCGAAGACATGGCTCCTTGCTCACTGCTTCCGTTGCTTCTTCAGGCTCCACTCCTACCTGGGGCAAGCATTGAGCAGTGCTCCCCCTGCTTCCTGAGCCAGAAGGCTCAGCCTCGGAGTTCGAAGCAACAGGAGCTGCTGGTGAAACAGCAAGCTCCTCTTCCAAGCCTTCAGCAGCCTCCACCGGTGCTTCAACATCCTTGCGACTTCCGGTTAGCTCCACCGAGCCACCTCCATATGACGTCAGCTCGTCGAAGACAACGTCTCTTGACACCACGAACTTCTTCGTCACAGGGTCCATGCACTTCCATCCCTTCTTCCGCTCATCATAGCCAACAAAGACAAGTTTCCTTGCCTTCGCATCCAGCTTTGTCCGTGAAGCATCCGAGACATGCACGTAGCAAGTTGAACCGAACACCCTAAGGTGTTCAACACTCGGCTTCTCCTTCAGCAACAGCTCAATAGGAGTCTTCATGTTGATAGGGCTGAGTGGCATCCGGTTGATAACATAAACAACACAAGACATTCCCTCCGCCCAAAAGGACCTTGGGATATCTTTCGCATGCAGCCAGCATTTGCAGGTTTCCGTCAAATGACGGATCTTCCGCTCCGCTACCCCATTTTTTTGTGGAGTGTGAGCACAAGTAAGCTCCCGTTGGATCTCGTGCTTCCTGCAGAAGTTAGAAAACTCGGAAGAGACAAACTCCCCCCCGTTATCAGTTCTAAACTTCTTAACCCGCAAGCCAAGCCGGCCTTCTACCAACTCCTTGAACTCCACAAACAAACGGAAGGCTTCCGACTTCTCCTTTAAGAAGTACACCCAAGTATACCTTGAGTAGTCATTAACCAAGACAAGCATGTATTTGCTTCCACCAAGGCTGGCAGTAACAGTCGGTCCCATCAGGTCGCCATGAATACACTCCAATGGTTTCTTGCTCCTTGTTTGTGATTTATCAAACGGAAGGCGATGTGCCTTACCGTATTGACAGCCCGCACAAACATGCCCATCACCAAAGGAGGACAACTTCGGCAACCCCCTCACCAGACTTCTACTCGCCATTGCCTTTAGCTTGTCCATGCCAACATGCCCCAGCCTCTCATGCCAGATAGCCGCACTATCATTGGCCCTCATTCTATCAACATAAGCACTGGTGGAAAGAACATACAAGCTCTTCACCCTTCTCCCAACATGAGCAACATCAGCCTTCACCGCTGATACGTTGCGAAGGAACCTCACGTCTGTTGGCCCAAACAGAACGTGATACCCAGCGTCCACCGCATTGGTCACCGAGAAGAGGTTCTTCTTCATGCCCGGTACGTGATACACACTCCTTAACGTAAGTGGCCCCTGATCACTACCCAATGACACGACCCCCTCTTTCTCTACTGCATAAACAGTATTATCAGCAGTGATAATAGCTTCATTACCTGAGTAAGCCTGCATGGAGGTGAACTTCGATTTGTCTCCGGTGAGGTGATGACCACACCCGGAGTCCACGATCCACTCGCCGTTGAAGTCCTCAGCAGACAAGGCCCGGACACAAGTGCCCGTCAAGAAAGCTCCACCCCATTCTGCTTCTTCACTTCTCGAACAAGCTTCCTCCTTTCCCGCAGCATGCCCAGGCTGTAGTTTGACCTTGCAGTCCCGCTTGAAGTGCCCACGCTGATGACACCGGTAGCACTTCAGATTCTTCTTCCAGTCCTTAGGAGCATTGCTCCTCTCCGGCGGATATGAAGTTGAAGTCTCCTTCTCAACAGCGGCCTGCACCTTCTTCTTCTTCCCTTCCCATCCTTTCTTCTTTCCTGAGAAGAGAGCTTCGCTGCCTTCCTGATTCAGGTTCACTCCAGCCATCTGCCTTGCTAAGCTCTCCTGCGAGGCAAGCAGATTCTCCAGCTCCAGCAACGACGGCTGAGTAGCCCACCCTTGAACAGATGTGACAAAGGCCACATACTCCTTCCGCGAGCCGCGGATAATGTGCCTTTTCATCTTTGCCTCAGAGATAGGCTCATCAGGATCCAGTGCCGACAGCTCAGCACACAAGCTCTTCATCTTTAAGAAGTACCTGGAAATGGAAAGGTCTCCCTGAGTTGCCCTGGCCAACTCATTCTCCAGGAACTGAAGCCGCGCCACATTCTTCCTATTGAACAACTCATCAATGGTTGTCCAAATATCAGCAGCCGACTCACATCCAATGATGTGATCAAACAGTTCTGTAGACACAGCTCTCTTCAGAACGAACTCCGCCTTAGCATTTGTTCTTCTCCAGAGCCTCACCTGCTCAGCAGTACCGAAAGCAGCAGTGACTTCCTGCCTGTCGTCTCCACCAACGACATCCCACAGCTCCTCGCCAAGAAGATAACTCTTCATGCACGACTTTCACTTCTTGAAGTTAGTCGGCGTTAAGAGTTCAATGCCCAGACCTCTTGCTAAACTCCCTTCCATTGCAACACCTGTTGGCAACCTTTCAGCAGCTCCGAGCAATAACACAGGTTGATCACCACTCAATCACAGAGTAACAACACTGGCTGACTTCCGCTCACGCAACTGAATCTCAGCAACCTCCCTCTGATACCATGTTAAATTTTCTCAACGTGGTCAGCAAGATAGCCCAAACGCCAAATTAATATCTTCAGAACTACCCAGTTCGCACGTTGAACCAGCGGAAACCAAGGACTAGAGGTACAAAGATAAATCACAACAAACAATGGAAGCACAAGCAGGTCTATTATTCATTCACTTCTTTACAATGCGAGGCATACATAGCGAGACATGATTTCGCTAGTATAACAGCTGAAAAACAGAAGCACCAAAAAACAAGCCGGGCGGACAGCACCCGAGTCCGCCGAGACCGCGAGGTCGCCGAAGCCGCCCGAACTAAGCTGCAATCCGCCGAACACCACGGAGTCCGCCGAAGCCGCGAGGCCGCGCGGACACACCGTTATTCGCCTCCTGCTGAACCCGAACTGAGGAACACCCCTACCCGCCTGAAGCCGGCGGACAGGTTATTGAAGCTGGCAAAGTTGAAACAGAACTGACAAGCCGCAGAGCGACCTCCTGCTGAGTCCGCAGAGACCGCACACTTCCAAGCACTTGACCGAAGTCACAGCCAAACTCCTGGCTCCTTGTAGTTATCCGCGCGACCTGCACACAGCAAACCGTCAGCCTGAAACAATCCGTGCGGACTGGCAAACACAGACCGCAGCACTTCGCACACCCCAACTTACTGTTCACTCAAGTTGCTGTAGATGTGCCAGGGGGTCCTATTTATAGGCCGGGTGAGGAGTGTGGTCACCGCCCAAGAGATAGCGACACCGCCCCAGCCCGCGCGAATACAAACCACCGTCCGCTGAGTCCGCGAGGACTTAGCCGGTCACCAAGGAAAACCGCCAGGAGCAAGGCAACCATTGACGAACCCACTCCAGTCCGCCTAAGCTAAGCGGACAAGGCATCAGCCCGCAAAGCTCCAACCGCTTCAGGACAGCAAACCCCCTTCAATGGCTGTCCGCACCAACCCGAGGAAGTCCGCAAGACACACACCTCAATCCGCCACAAGTCCACGACCAAAGGCAGCTAAAGACAGACCGCCCGGTCACAGCGGACTCGGCGGATACGGCGGACACACTGAACTCGACACCAAGTGTGACCAAGCCAAAAAACCATAAGGGGCTAATGCGAGCTTGGCGGACGCAAAACTTCAGTCCGCCAAAACACCACAGCGCAGACCGCCACAGTCCGCGAGCTCCTCGCACTCCTGCCCTATCACAGCGGTCAAATCCCGGACTCCAAAACCAGGCCGCCACAACGATCTCCACAGCAACTCGCCTGCTGTGCCACCAGAGCTCGACAAGGCCTCAGCCAAGCTCTAAGCTTAGTCCGCAACAGCCAACACCGCGGACACATCAGTCCGCAAGCTTCCCGCGGACAAGAGCCAACCCGCCTTTCAGCACAAGCTTGCACCCGCGACCACTGAGCAAAGCACCAGTCCGCAAGCCTCTCTATCCGCAGATACCAGGCCGCACCAAACCGCGGACTCCATGCAACAACCCGCTCAGAACACAGCCGGCTTCCACCAGACTTTTCACCAGGACGCAAACCTCAGTCCGCCCAGTCCGCCAAGGCTGTCCGCCACAGGCCGCGCGGCCTGTCCTGTCACCCACTTCCACTTCACAAATTTCAAAAGTTCCTATCCCTTTTGTTTACTCAGCACCACCATTATTTCACCAAAGCCAAAATCTCTATCCTAACCGCACACCAAACTCTGAGCTTAAAATTATTTTGCATTTAAAATTTTGGGTGTTGATGTGGTATACTTATCGTGAATACTATGGCGAAATGTTATCAAAAATATAGCTGATGTTGATTACAAAAAAGAGGAAATGAAAATGCGAAAAATATGGTGAAAAAGAAAATTCTGAAATGAATATGAAAATTAAAAAGAATATGAGGATTGCATTGTTGTATTTGTGAGTAGGCGATACATACACCCATAGTTTCAAGTTCAAGTCTCGGGGTGTGGTGCATCCGTATTTCACTGTTACTTGGTGAGTGTTATTTGCGAGCTCATTTGGGTTAGGTGTACTTAGTCTTCATTTTTATCATTGTTTACCCCACCTAAATCCAAGCTCAATTATGAACCTAAAGTCATATTGATTCGCACTTTGAACCAAACTAGTGTCGTGGAGAGAGTGTGAACATAAGAGCTTATGAACATCGTCATTGATGAATTTCTTTGGAGGCTGTCCCGATCCCGGGTCTTGGGCAATATTCTTCTTAGCGATCAATATTTTCTCTTTACGTGTGACTCAGGGATTCATCGCGATTCAATTTACGAGTAGAAATAATAAGTACAAACGCACCTTAGAAAACTATAATCTAATTCCATAATTAAACACTCTTTCTACTAAAATTTCTACGCACGTGAGTATGTGACTTCACATGGTACTCCACATTTTAATTGTTATGCAATTTTTTCTTGTCCTATAGGAGATAGTTTGCTTGAGACGAGCAAACGCGTAAGTCCGATGGTATGATGAGTGTGATTTATATAAGATTTTTCGGACTCATATGAGCTCGATTTCACGCACTTGTACTTCATTTTTAGTTCATTATTGCTCATATTCACATAGTTCTGAATTGTCAAACGAAGTGCATAATTTGCCCATTATGGTGTGCAATGACACACTCTTTTGCTAGGGGTAAGCATGCGGTGCTCCCCGTTGTGTTATTTTATTCATGTTTTGGTTTTGGACACACAGGGGTAGAGCCCAATCTCAGTGTTGAATTCTATGTATTTCGCATGGTCGTGTGTTTTTCCTTCATGCACAGGTACCTCTGCGTTTCTTCGTCCTGGATGAGATGCTGATATTCATGATCACACGATTATGTGAAATTCCTTCGCACACTGTGTGTTTTGCCTGTACGAGGTCATTGTGCTGAAAATCAAGGGTTAGCCGCCGCTCATGCGTTTTGGTCACGTATGGTCGATTTCGCCCGTGCAAGAGTAAAACACAAGAGCTACCTATTTTGTCTGAAACTTTTATGATTTTTATTGGTCGTACGTTCCCCTTCATGCACGATTTATTTCAACCGTGCGTGAAGAAAATCACACGAGCTGTTGCTTGGCCTAAAATATTGTAGGCTGTCTCGACTCATGGATTTTTGTTTGCCCACGGTTGTTTCAGCCGTGCAGGAGGAAAAATCACACGGACGGACCCTTGGCCTGTTTGAAAATTTGAAGTTAAATATCACACGGTTTCGCATGCATGGTCGTGCGTTCGACCGTATGTGATCATTTTTGACAGAAAAATGCTATTTAAGCGTAGGTGTTGCCCTATTTTCATATCTTCTCTCTGTTTCACTCCCTTCCCAATTTTGCCTTGCATCTCCTCCCACCTTAGGGAGGACCTCCGGGCTTCCTTCCTCCATCATCCTTCCATTAGGGCTTTGCCATAGGCCGCCTCCATCATCACAAGCCTTTAAGTAGTGAATCAAAGCTTCATCTTCTTCATCTTCAAGGAGGAGAGATTATTAGAGATATGGCTAAATCATTGTTCGACCGAAGAGACGTGTCAAGTGAGAGGCAGTGAGATCCCTCTTGTACCCCGGACGTCAGTTGTAGACCGAGCGAGGACGCGAAGTGATGCCTCGTCGATTCCTCCCGAGAATCCCCGACAAGCCTTCGAAGTTGACTGTATCTCGTGCACTTACTTCCTCTTGTTGTTGATTGTAGTTTCATTCCTCATGTATTGGATGATGCACATGACAAACTCTTGTTATAACATGTATTTCATTAATATAAATGTGTTTGGTTGTTATATGTTGAGGTGCGCCCCCATTTCCACTCCATTCATATTGTGATAATCGTTTTGTCACTTTAGCAATTGCTAGTAGTGCATCTTGCGAGGTGGAGATTGCGATCCTCATTTCCGTCGGTGATTCCACTCCATTCTGGAGCACAGACAGTGTCGCCGCCGCTGGTGGCCCTGCCCCTTCGCCGCTGGGCTCCGATCTGCAGGCCGCCGGCGGTGGCGTTGGGAATCAGTGAAGGTGGAAGCGGGTATCGGTCCACATCACTTTTTTTTAATAATTTTTTAATTTAATAAATAATTTATAGCAAGAAAATATATAAATATAAATTCAAAAATATATATAAAAAGAAAATATATTAATATTATTTTAAGAAATTTTAAAAATTTTAAAAATAATACACGTTCAGGGAAGGCGAGCTTTTGCCGGGTACTGTCGTGCGGGGCATGAGGGGCCGTCCACAATCACTCATTTAAATAAAAAATAAAAAAAAACAAAATGCCCGGCCGACCTTGGGTGCCTAAGCAGGCCTCCTGTGGGAGCCGATGCCCGAGCCCGACTACAACCATGCCCGGCCCGAGGCCGGGTGACAAAAACCCAGCCCCGGCCAGGGCCTGCTGTGCTTAAGTGCTTTTTGGACAGGCCTGGTGCTCATCATCTCCAGCTAGAAACTGTGTAGATGAGGAACATAGAAAAATAAATAAATAAATAACAAGATTTATGTACTCTCACAAGATTTTGTTCATAGCCAGTGTCCTTTAGTAAGGCAATAATTATAGGCATGCTCATTTCGGTTATTTGCAGTCCATACAATCTCATAATGATTACGTGCAGACCAATGTCTATATACGTTCATAGTTTCGCCTAATTTGTTAATTTGGCATAAATTTATCCTTTAATAACACGTAGTCGAAGAGTCTGCATATAACATCACATTTAGTAATTACCTCAATTGGACCATCATGATGTTGCACCGTCACATGCCACGCACCTCGCCCTCCACCAAAAGCTCCGCCGGTGCCACCCCAGAGTTCCCAAACCTCCATCTCCTCTTCGTCGACTCCGACATATTCGATGGCCACTACTCTCTCTCCAAACCTCACATGTCTAAGCAGGTCAAATTGCCGAGCATAGGACTCTATGTACTCCAACACCTGCGTGTGATCGGGAAAAATCTCGGTCACCGTCTCCGGCCACGGGAAGTCCGAGAACTGGTATTCATGCTTTGGGGCTTGCAACCGGGTGGATGCCGGCGTGTGCGCCCACACTCCGCCTACAAGCCGATCAGCCTCAAATACCTCCGGCTCGAATCCTCTCTCCAACAAGTGCTTGCACGCCGCCAGGCCGCTCACGCCTGCGCCCACAATGCACACCCTCTTCTTTTCCATGGTTATTTGAATTTAACTAGAGAATGTTCAGCTCATTCACTTTGTTACTTAATTTATAGGAGTAGAGTGATTGGGTAAAAGATGCCATAGACGATTTCTTGAGGATTCTTTAGGGGCCAGTGCCGTATTATAGTGTGATTTCTTGTTGAAGTGTATTTTAAATTTTTCCTAAAATTTGACAATTTTTGGCATAGACAAATTCCACAATTTTTGGCCGGTATTGCCACAGCTATATATGTATATATTAAATAATGCTGGAGATAACTACCGTAAAAATAATATTTGGTTGACAAATGTTCTAATTTCTTTAATAATGGTGGGTGTTCTGATCAATCTGCATTCCACTGTTGGAATGTTTTGGGACTGTTTGTGCGCTCGACCTGTTTCCGAGCTAAGATGATTTGCTTCGGACTGTTAGCGGGCGTCTCCAGTGAGCTGCAATAATATTAATATATAGAGAAGGGTGGGGTTAAAAGCACGTCTTTTAGAGCATCTCCAACGATGATTTCTATATTTAGTGATAATCATTGTACTAGGTTATTCAAATATGAAGAATTAGGTTGTTCAACTCCAACTATATTCTCCTTATTTAAAAAACATGATATATATATATATATGTATGCACACACACACGAGTGACAGGCACGGGCCTCCGGCCCGATGGCTACGCGCCACAGTATCCGGCGGACGACAGCGGGCTTCACCCGCAACATATGCATATGAGTGCCCAACACGGGACTCTTCGCCCGCAACATATGCATATGAGTGCCTGACACGGGGCTCCGCCCCTACGACCAAGCGCGACAGCACCCGGCCGGCGACGGCGGACTTTGCCCGTGCTCGATGTGTCGCTGCAAGTTGGACTTGCATCAAACATTAAAAATATCCATAAAAAATGACATTAAAAATTTATTGTTGTCTCTCTCTCTCTCTCCGTCTTTCTCTCTCCCCAATATATATTAATTATAAATGTTGTCGGCCACCCACTCCCCTCCTAATATATATTATTGCTATAATAACTCCTGAAGTCTCTCTCTCCCCTCCCTTTCTCCCCCTCTCCTCTTTCATTCTTTCTTAATCGATGTCCCTATATTTCTCTTACTAATCCTTCACCTTATGTAGGTGTAGGAGACTTATGTTTTTCTTTGCTTGTCCACCCGCAATGATCTGACGACTGTTGTTTTCTGGAGACTGATCCAATGAACACAATTGATTCAATAGCTTTTTAAATCATGAAATTTAAAAGTCATTCATATATCTTTATAAGTAGTAAAAATATATATATATTTATATATATATATATATATATATATATATATATATATATATATATATATATATATATATATATATATATATATACTATTTAGTGATCATTATTGTACTTGTTGTCATCACGTGAATCATCAAAACAAATGATTTAGCTAAACGCATGAATTAAATTTTGTTTTGCAAAGAAAAGAGCAGGATATTATTAATGTTATGTCTTTTGTTAATTTGACAAAATGACAATTACAAAACTTATGAAATGATGGATGGAACAGTCTATTCAATAAGAGTATCTCCAACAGGGGGATCTCTATATTTAGAGATCCCCCGTGTACTATGTTCTCCAAATATGGAGAACATGGAGAATCAACTTCAACCATGTTCTCCATATTTGGAGAACATGATTTTTTAGTATTATTTAAACAATTTTAAAATATAAATATTTGTAAAATATTATATTATATTAGTTTTTAAGTTTTTTTTTAATTTAAAATTTAATTGCATAAATAAAATAAAATAAACATTATATAGTTCAAACAAAATATTACATTTGAAAAATAATGCTAAAATTCTGGGAGGTCATCATCGGATTCGCTACGACTTCTGCGTGCGCTTCCCCCGTGTTGTTCTCCTCCATACTCGGGAACTCCATAGTCGCTTCCTCCATACTGACTTCCTTCATACTGGTGTCCTCCGGATCGAGCTCTGCTCGACGATTTCGTCGAGCTGAGCTCGGCGATCGTCGAGCGCTGCTCGATGATTTCGTCGAGCTGAGCTCGGCGATCGTCGAGCTATGCTCGACGATTTCGTCGAGCTGAGCTCCGCGATCGTCGAGCTCTGCTCGACGATTTTGTCGAGCGCTGCTCGACGATTTCGTCGAGCTGAGCTCGGCGATCGTCGAGCTCTGCTCGACGATTTCGTCGAGCTGAGCTCGCCGAAAATCGTCGAGCACTGCTCGACGATCGTCGAGCGCTGCTCGACGATTTCGTCGAGCTGAGCTCGGCGATCGTCGAGCTCAGCTCGACAATTTCGTCGAGCAGAGCGACAAAAATCGTCGAGCATCACTTCTGATGATGATGAAGAAGTAACAGGGAATCCAATGCTTGATCTCATACTGAAGGTAAGAATCCAATGCTGATGATGAAGTGACATGGGAATCAAGCTATGTAATTTTGAATGTATTTTTTTTGGTTCCACGAGTTTATTCGTTAAATGGATTATCTTATGTTATTTGTATGACAAATAATAACTAAAAAGTATTCAATATTACTCTCATTTTGTAGGTCTCGAAAAAATAATTTTACTGATATATTATATGTCATCTAACAAAAATTATTATAGCGGCTTCGAAGATTTATAGATTATACAAGAAATTAATAAAACTAACAATTAAATAATTAAAAAATAAAAAAATATTATACAAGGAAATGCCGGGGCCGACATTTCCTCTCCCCCTCCTCTATATTTAGAGGAGGAGAGAGAAAATCTGCATAAATGCAGATTCAAATGCCGCCCGGTTGGAGGCCTTTTTTCGGCAAAAATGCAGAATCTGCATTTGTAGAGACCGGTTGGAGATGCTCTAAGGTCTTACTATTTTTGTGATAAATATGCTATTCACATTCCTAAAATGGATGATTTCTATGTTCCGCGTGGAAGATCAAGACGATTTGTTGAAGACTACACATATTTGCATCATTATTGGATGTTAATTTTCTTAAAAGTCGTTGATTTACAATTGCATGAGCTTAACAATATGTTTGATGAGGAGAGTATGGAGTTGCTCCATTGCATGACTTATTTGAATCCCATTAACTCCTTTGTTTGTTTTGATAAGCAAAAGATGCTCAGACTTACATAGTTTTATCCTAATGACTTTTCAAGTTTGGAGTTGTTTAATCTTGTTTTTCAGCTAGAGAATTTCATTGTGGATATGAGAAACGATAAGAGGTTTTTTGACTTGAAGGACATTGGTCATCTATCTTTGAAGCTTATTGAAACTGGAAAACATATTGTTTATCAACAATTATCTCTCCCTAGATCTTGCTACTAGCCTCCCCCGAGATCTAACCTTGACCTAATCACTGCACACAAGGAGGCAAATTTCTCCTAAGCCACACAAGGACTTAGACGCCACGCACAAGGTGGCAATTTCCTCCTAAGTCACACACGGACCTAGATGACGTGCGCAAGGCGACGATTTCTCTGTTGATTACAAATATGATAAGATAAGTTACAAGATAGAAATTCAGTATAAAAACTCCCTCAACATGAAGCTCTGAAGACGACGTCGAATCCTTGCAAAGATTGCTTGAGATGTTGCGCACGAACCGTCTCTTCTTTGCTCTTGAACGTTCTTGTGAAAGTAGGAGTTTTTGAAGGCTAGAGCTCTCTGGATGGAATGCACGGGAAATAATACTCCAGGGAAAGAAAAATCCTTTTTTCTCCACAAAAAAATTCGGCCTACTTATATTTTTTGGATATCGCCCGGCGATAGTGGCTATCGCCCTCCCGTGATATCATTTCTGGCTGCTATGTGTCTCATGATTCTGAGGTTTCTGCTGGCTGATTTGATCGTGGAGCCATCGCCCAGCAATATCCGATATCGGATATCTCCACGCGATACCTCAAAAATAGTGGCTTAGTGGCTGGCTCGTGTGGAACATGGCTTTCGTCACACCGACGTCATTTTAGCTATCGTCTGGCGATAGTGGAAATCACCTGACGATAGTGGCTATCGCCTGGCGATAGTTGCTATCGCCTGGCGATAGTGTCTAGGAGGGCAAGACTTTTTCATTCTCTCTCTTCATCCTCCAAGGCACCTAGCTCAGCATTGGCTAGGGAGGGGGATATCTCCAAGGTCTTCCGGGTTTGATGTGGGACCTCCACGCTAGAGTCGAGGGTATGTTCCTAGTTTCCTAAGCCTTTGGTCCGTGACATTCGCCTGAGTGCAGTAAGTGTGATATCACCCCTTTTTAGGGACCCCGAACTCCATAGAGACCGAGTTCTCAGTTTCAACATCTTGGTGCGGTGAGCGTGGAGAGTGACGAGCACAGAAGATCTCGGGAGAGTGTCATGGCTGGAGGTCAAGGAGGTAGTGATGATCTCGGCGAGCTCCACAACCCAAGACCCTTTGTGGGAAGAGAAGAGTTCATGACATCCATCGAAGGCATCATGGAGATGCTACGAAGTATTGCTCCTCGAGGTAACGACTCAACTCCCACCCTTCAGGACTTAGCTCTCAGAGGTCTTGGCGAGACTGCTCCTAGGGTTCTCGGCGAGCTGCCTCCCAGGGACCTAGGCGAGATGACCCCAGCGGGGGGAGAAGGAAGTGCACCAGGAAGATGACCCGAAAAGGTGAGGATGGGAGATGGGGTCGAGCGAGACCTCACCGACCGGGAATTGTTCCCCGGCCCGGCGAGTGCTAGCCTTCCAGGCGAGCAGGTCGCGTGAGTCTAGGTTGCAAGGCCACCACTTAGGGGGTCACCCTTCAGCGAGCTGATCATCTCAACTCCCATTCCCGAGGGGTTCAGAGAGCCAGACTTGACTTACTATACCGGGAAGGATCACCCCGTCCAGCACCTGTAGTGGTTTGAGCATGCCGTCTCCATCAGGCCGATGACAGATGCCTTCAAGTGTCGCCTCTTCGCAATCATGTTGAAGGACAAGGCAAGGGACTGGTTCCACCAAGTCCCACCAAGATCGATCTATGGGTTCGAGAACTTGAGCCGGAGCTTTCAGCTTTGCTTCTCCACCTCCAAGAAGAGGAAGAAGAGTTCAGAGTCCATCTTCCTGATAAGGAAGGGGGCCGAGGAGTCGCTGGCCCATTATATTGATAGTTCCAAGAGGAGATCCTGGACATCCAGGAGATGCCAGGGTATTCCCTCCAGATGGCATTCACGGTGGGGTTGTGCGAGGGGTTCTTCAAGATAAGCCTGACTCGAAAGGCCCCCCTTTCCTTCGAGGAGCTGATGGAAATGGAGGCAGAGGAGATAGCCACTAAGGCGGCCAACCTGGCGTTTGTCAAGAAGTTGACAAGATTGACAGAGGTAGAGTCGAAGGAGCAAGGTGGCTCGAGGCATCCGGAGGGGAGAAGGAGAGAGGAGCAGAGAGCTCAGGGGCTCCAGGTACCTCAAGAAGGTCAGGAGCCAGGTTGGAGGCAACAGGGAGGACCCGTTCAGGGTCCAGGAAGAGGTCTCATCCAAGGTGGGGGGGATTTTCAGGGAGACCAAGGGAGGTTTAACTTCCAAAGGCAAGCCCCCAGGCAGCTCCTACCCCCACCGCAACAAGCGATGGAGATTGGTCGAAGGGAGAGGAGGAACCGCGCGGGAAGGAGAAGAGTTAGAGTAGAGTTACCCTACTGTGAATTCCACCAGGAGGAAGGCCATGTAACAACTACTTGCCCTGAATTCCTATAGTTGAGAAGGACAAGAGCTCCGACACCACAGCCTTAACAAGCACAAGATCCGGTGCGGATTGAAGAAGTCCAACCCGAGGCGGCAGGGGAGAGAGGTGAGGACAGGGTTGATGTGGGCACCCAGGGAGGGATCCGATGATTCACAAGGGAAGAGGAAGGTAGGAAAGAAGTGGATCATCTCTTGTAATGAACTTTGCTTGCATTATATCAACTATGATTGATGACAGGGACCACCAGAAAACATTTGTGATCCATGAGTAGACCTTACCCCGAGATGATTCCGCTAATCAGGCTCCCACTAGCTGGCAGGGCAGGTTGATCTCTCGGAGGGGTGGGTATACCTTACCCCGAGATGATTTCGCTGACCAGGTTCCCACTAGCTGGCAGAGCAGGTTAATCTCTCGGAGGGGTGAGTAGACCTTACCCCGAGATGATTCCGCTGACCAGGCTCCCACTAGCTGGCAGGGCATGTTAATCTCTCGGAGGGGTGAGTAGATCTTACCCCGAGATGATTCTGCTAACTAGGCTCCCACTAGCTGGCAGGGCAGGTTGATCTCTCGGAGGGGTGAGTAGACCTTACCCCGAGATGATTTCGCTGACCAGGATTCCACTAAATGGCAGGGCAGGTTGATCTCTCGGAGGGGTGAGTAGACCTTATCCCGAGATGATTCCGCTGAACAGGCTCCCACTAGCTGGCTGGGTAGGTTGATCTCTCGAAGGGGTCAGTAGACCTTACCCCAAGATGATTCCGCTGACCAGGCTCCCACTAGCTGGCAGGGCAAGTTGATCTCTCGGAGGGGTGAGTAGACCTTACCCTGAGAGGATTCCGCTGACCAGACTCCCACTAGCTGGCAGGGAAGGTTGATCTCTTGGAGGGGTGAGTAGACCTTACCCCGAGATGATTCCGCTGACCAGGATCCCACTAGCTGACAAGGCAGGTTGATCTCTCTGAGGGGTGAGTAGACCTTACCCCGAGATGATTCCGCTGACTAGGCTCCCGCTAGCTGGCAGGGCAGGTTGATCTCTCGGAGGGGTGAGTAGACCTTACCCCGAGATGATTCCGCTGACCAGGCTCCCGCTAGCTGGCGGGGCAGGTTGATCTCTCAGAGGGGTAAGTTTACCTTGCCGCGAGAAGATTCCGCTAACCAGGCTCCCATTAGCTGTCAGGGCAGGTTGACCCCTCGGGGAGGCCAAGTGTTTTCTACCCCGAGGCCGTCTCGTCACCCAGGCTCCCATTAGCTGGCATGACAGGTTGACCCCTCGGGGAGGCCAAGTGTTTTCTACCCCATGGTCGTCTCGTCACCTAGGCTCCCATTAGCTGGCATGAAAGGTTGACCCCTCGGGGAGGCCGAGTGTTTTCTACCCCGAGGCCGTCTCGTCACCCAGGCTCCCATTAGCTGGCATGACAGGTTGACCCCTCGGGGAGGCCAAGTGTTTTCTACCCCGAGGCCTTCTCGTCACCCAGGCTCCCATTAGCTGGCATGACAGGTTGACCCCTCGGGGAGGCCAAGTGTTTTCTACCCCGAGGCCGTCTCGTCACCCAGGCTCCCATTAGTTAACATGACAGGTTGACCCCCACGGGAGGCCATGTTTTCGGCTCCAAGAATGCTACACAACGAATACGTTGGGTTGGATGTTTCTTTCCGAGCGTGGAACCTGCTCGAAAAGAGCGGGGATTGTGTACAACCCCGTATTCGCGAAGAGAGGGCGCCAAACAAGGCGTGAGATTTGATGCGTGTTTTTAAGCTTTTTGAGAGGTTTGATACTCTTGGTGGCCAATTTAGGCTCAACCTGCATAATATACAAGTATGGGGATACAATATTTACCCCCCCCCCCCCCCCCCCCGACCTGCTGTCAGGGGCAGGTACGGCGAGAGGCTGACTCAAGGGTCCCAGCTCGCCCAGACCGCCAGCTCGCCCAGGTCGCCAGCTCGTCAGGCAGCCAGCTCATCAGGCTGCCAGATCGTCAGGCTGCCAGCTCGTCAGGCCGCCAGCTCTCCAGGCCGCCAGCTCGTCAGGCCGCCAGCTCGTCAGGCCACCAGCTCGCCAGACCACGAGCTCCCCAGGTCGCCAACTCGCCAGGACGCCAGCTTGTCAGGCCGCCAGCTCGCCAGGCCGCCAGCTCGTCAGGCCGCCAGCTCGCCCAGGCCGCCAGCTCGTCAGGCAGCCAGCTCGTCAGGACGCCAGCTCGTCAGGCCGCCAGCTCGTCAGGCCGCCAGCTCGCCAGCTTGCCAGCTCGCCAGCTCGCCAGGCCGCTTGCTCGTCAGGAAGCTCGCTCGTCAGGCCGCCAGCTCGTTAGGCCGCCAGCTCGCCAGGCCGCCAGCTCGTCAGGCCCCCAGCTCGCCAGGCCGCCAGCTCGCCTAGGTCGTGTCTCGCCTAGGCCTTAGCTCGCCCAAGTCACAGCTCGCCAAGTCGCCTACTCGCCCGGCTTGGACTTCTCGCCCAGCTTGAGGGTCAGCCCCCGGTGGACTGCGATTAGCTGCTTAGAACAGCGGGATTTGGCTGTTGGCAGGCCAACCCGGGGGCAGTTCAGTAATTTTGGGACAACGGAGATTGGTTATTTGGAGGCCATTCCCAGAAAACTATAAATAGACCCTTAGGGGTGCCTTGGAGGGCAAGACTTCTTCATCCTCTCTCTTCATTCTCCAAGGCACCTAGCTCAGCATTGGCTAGGGAGGGGGAGATCTCCAAGGTCTTTCGGGTGTGAGGTGGGACCTCCACGCTAGAGTCGAGGGTCTGTTCCTAGTTTCCTGAGCTTTTAGTCCATGACATTCGTCTGAGTGCAGTAATTGTGAGGTCACCCCTTTTTAGGGACCCCGAACTCCACAGAGACCGAGTTCTCAGTTTCAACATAGTGCTTTATTATGCATGAAATGCTATGTTCACACAAATGTAACTCATACACATGGCTCTATGCACACAGACCTTTAGTTCCCCCATTTTGGAGTTAGCTAAACTCTCAGGTACCTCGTGATGTGGCAAACGGAGGCAGCGGGTCTGGCCACCCCACTACTAGGTCGGTATTCACGCCAGCCAACCTAGACCCTTGTATGCCTCAACGTGAAGAACACACCACAGAGCCTCTGCGTACCATGCTGGCAAATCCACTAGTCTTTCCTTGGCTATGTGTGAACCACACTCGACAAGTCATCGTACCGACGTCGGTGTGAACGACCGTCAAGTAACAAAGTCCCACCACATTATGTTATGCACATGCAAACAAGAACTTCCGAGCCATAGGCTCCCCGGACTAACTCGTCCGTCAAACCACTTATTGAGCCACCGGCTCGTCGGGCTAACCTGCTCATCACTAAAACCACCGAGCCTACCGCTCGTGAGACCTAGCCTGACTCCCACAACACCTGGGAGTGTGAGTGTAAGTGTAACCATAGAGTATTTCTAATTACTCTTCTATTCCATTTATTCCTACGGCTTACGTTAACCTTGGACTGCCCAAGGCAATCCCCGTGAAGGGCTTTGGAGGGCACTAGGAACTACGATGGGCTGAAGCCCAAATCTCCCTTCCGCAATATACTTATTTATTATTGGTTAATACCCAATTCCCGAACCCTTTTAATATTATACTGGATCTAATCCTAGTGTATTTTGACTCTCCTTCTCTCTACAAGAAAGACGACCTTTCGTCGATCCCGAGCACCACTTAACACTAACCAACCCATCATTCCCCTCATCATGACTCTTAATAAAACTCACTTTTTCATCTTACCAAATCAGCATGCAATACTCTCTACTTCCTATGACCATCCCCCATGTTATCATAATCCCCGCAGCTTTACTAAATGCAGACCAACCTAAGACATATGATGTACATAACAGGAGGTACTACAAATTTTCATTCAAATGCCCTAAGATAATTATTGTGGGCCTATCATGACACATTTAGCCTAAATTCAGAGACTTGTAATTTTCCTAATTAATTTAGCATTTAATAGATTTTCCCAAAAGTTAGGTCATAGGTAATTTTGAACATGAGATACTAGATTTCCTTAAGTTATGGCCACCCAAAAATTAAGAACAGTATATGATATCACAATATCACCTCTAAATAATTAATTCAAGTTAATTCAAATAATTTTTGATAATGAAGGGAGTACCATAAATTATAGTCTAGAAATTATATAAAATTTACCAGAGCCTTATAATGATCATAAAACACTACTGACTAAGTTTCATGCAATTCCAAGGTTAGTGAGCCATGTAAAAAATACTTCCAATAATTCCATTAAAGTGCACTTGTGTAGAAACATTCTTATAAACTCATCCAAATTATATGTGATAATTTTTTAGGCTTCCTTATGTCATAAAAAGTTCTCTGGCCAAGTAACACAATTTTAAAGTAAGGTATACTATTTATTATCTATTTATCAAAATATGATGCACTAGTTTACTTTACAGAAGAAGTACTAAGAGGAAATGCTCAAATGCAACAAATAATTTACTAATGCCTCTAAATGATATTTAATTAACTTTGCCAGAGTTTCATATCATTCTAAGTTAATCTAACCATGGTTACTTCAAAATTATCAAAAAGGGCAAGGTGGAGCTTATACCTACAAGTATGAGCTACTATTTTCTAAACATCCTATAATAAATCTCAGAGGTCAATATCACTATAAAATTACTTCTACCAAAATTTTATAAGGATCGAAGGTCATAAGTGCATTTATTTATTCCTTAAGGTGTATATGCCTAAATAATTTCCAAGTGATTTAAATGGAGTGCATGTGTCCAAAAACTACCAAATTCCTTCCTAGAGCATTACACTACCATAGAAAACCATGGGGGTAAACCCCAAGCCCAAACAAAGACTAAAGACCATAGGTCCTTCACAAACCTTAACAGGCTCAATCCGACGCTTGAAATAGGGCACTGGGTCTCAACCACCCTAACTCATCCCAAACTCTAAGAGAGGGTGTCCCTACTGACCTTGGGACTCTGACGAGAGCCCTAACCCATTTGGGTGAGGATTGTCACCTCCATGCCCCAAGAATCCTAAACCCTAAACTCACCTTAAGGGCTCAAACTTTAGTCACATCAAAACCTAGTCAAATCAGACTCAAATGGGTTGAGATTTTAACCAGTGACTCATGGTGACCCCTAAGACCATCCCCCAAAGTTTTGGGGGTTGGTGATGTCATTAGGCCCCTTAATTAAACTATACTAAGATTATTAAAATTTTACCAAAACTATAGAAAAGTTTTCTCCAAAAATTTTCATATTTAGATATGTCCTAGGCGTAGACAAGACTGACTCCCTATCCAAATTTCAGGTCATTTGAACATGTGGTTAAGTGGGGGCACTCATTTTAATCTCTGATTAGCCATAAGTATAGACCGCACCATTTTGGGTGTTGAGGTCAGACCACTAAGCCAAACTGGTTGAAACAAATTTTAGATTAAAGTAAACCTCAATGGATACAACTTTGGTGTTGAAAACTTTTTCTGTTGAAGCCTCTAAGTATTTTTAATAAATAGAAACATTTATTATAATATGTGTGAAAAAAACCAAATGAATGAAATTAATTAATCGTAAGGTTAAAATCGAAAGCGACACGAATCTTGGCGTAAATCGTGCGGCATCTGGTCGTCTTCAACCTCTAGCTGACGACTGAGATTGCCCCATCCTGGAGTCTTTTCCAAGCAATCCTGTCGGCCACCCGGCCATCTCCCCGGCCGACCACTGCCACCACCACCTTCGTTGAGGTGGTGGCTTTTGCCCGGCGGCGGCACGGCCGCCGGAAAGGCTGTTTCCGGCAAACCCAAGATGTGAGAAAAGCCCAAAAAATTTAGGAAAAATCTCACTGGATCGGGCTCAATTGAGCCCGATATCTCTCCAATTTGATCTAGGATCCTAGCACCGAGGGAGAGGGGGAGAAATCGACCTTCAATCGCGCTTGCCGACGAGTTTGATGTTGGTGTTCCATGGCCGGTGGTGGAGGCAGTCAGGATTCTGTAACAACACAGCGAAGTAGCTTGAAACCGTCGGGGAAAGGCTGGAAATGACCCCTTGGTGCCCAGTGAAGCTTTTAAAGGAAACAGAAAGGGGAGGGAAGGGGTCCTTCTTCATGGCTCCATTAATGGCCACTAATGGTAATTTCGGCCATGGGTGAATACACTGTTCCGGCCATTGAATAGCCACCAAAATGACCCCTGGCCTTCTCTATACTGAAAGGGGATTTGGAACAATGTTTTGGAAAAGGAGAGAGAGGCTCTTGGTCTCCCTAGGCCATGAATGCTCTCCTCCCAAAACGCCACTGATCTGCTCGACAATTTCGTCGGGGTCTGCCCGACGATCTCGTAGTCGGGCTCCGCCCAAAATGCCACTGGTCTGCTCGGCGATTTCATCGGGGTTCGCTCGACGATGGAGCCCGACGATCTCAACGGGCTCGGCTCCGGCCGACGATGCCCGTTCTTTTGGGGTGTTACATTGGGTGTCACTAGACCCTTTAGCGCTTCTCAGGGTTTTGTCATAACTCAGTCATGACAAAACGATCTTAGGGGTTTAGAAGTTTGAGGGATGTTACAAACCGTCTCTTCTTTGCTCTTGAACGTTCTTGGAAAAGTATGAGTTTTTGAAGGCTGGAGCTCTCTGGATGGAATGCATGGGAAATAATACTCCAGATAAAGAAAAATCCTTTTTTTTCTCCACAGAAAAATTCGGCCTTTTTATATTTTTTTGGGATATCACCTGACGATAGTGGCTATCGCCCTCCAGCGATATCATTTCTGGCTGCCACGTGTCTCATGATTCTGAGGATTCCGCGGGCTGATTTGATCGTGGAGCTATCGCTCGGCGATATCCGATATCGCCTAGCGATACCTCCAAATAGTGGCTTAGTGGCTGGCTCGTGTGGAACATGGACTTCGTCACACCGACATCATTTTCACTATCGCCTGGCGATAGTGGCTATCGCCTGGCGATAGTGGCTATGGCCTGGCGATAGTGGCTATCGCCTGGCGATAGTGGCTATCGCCTGGCGATATCTCCTTTTTTTACTTTTGTTGTCTGAACCAATTCCATAGTGTAGATGACTTCGTTCTAATTTCGGAATGGGGTGTCACGTTCCGTAACTCCTCCCGGATTGATAGTTATGGTTGTTTGAAGTTTAGTACGCAAAACTCGTCTCCTCATTCCACTTGTACAACCTGCACACTATAAACATACAAAATACTAGATCAAGTACATTACGGTATTTGTTAATCTCAAAACAAGAGATGCGGAACAGGTTTAAGTTTGAGAAATGACACCAAGTGCGATATAGAGCTATGCTTCATTAACATTTGTAAGAGTATGCATATGAACATATGTATATGTATAAGAAAAAACTGATCAGCTCAAACACGTGAATCATTTACACTGGAAAAAACTATACTGAGTCGGTGGCCACATTGTCCAACACAAACCATCATACCAAACATCTCGAAAGGGCACTGTGGTGGTGGTCACATTGTCCTACACAACCCAACAACCCATAAGAAGAGAAGAAAACCCACCAGGCGTAATGATTCACAAACTAACACTAAGGTGGTGGTCATTTATCCACTGCCAACCAAAGGCCACAAATAATCATACAATATATTAATAAACGATAAGAAACCCAAGACTTAGCATCGAATTTCCACGACGACGCAAAGGAAAGAAAAAAAATCCTAAGGTACACTCAACGAATTTGGAGTTCACCCGACGAAAAGTTCTACTACACACATATTCGTCGAGAATACTTGACGAATTTTCCTTACCTCAAATCAAAACTCAAAGAATTGACTCGACGGGTTCGAAGATAATCGACGAATTGACTCAACGGGTTCGAAGATACTCGACGAATCTACTCAACGAATTCAACTAAACCCAAAGATACTCGACGAATTAAACTTGGAGAATTCAAAGACACTCGATACCAATACTGTAGCCACTCGACGCCTCTCTGCTTCACTCAACGCAAAGGCAACACTCAATGCAAAGGCAACACTCGACGCCAACACTATAGCTGTACAACCTCGGACTCGTGAGAGGCCCTCAAGACGCGAATAGAAGGAAGGATATGTGAGAGGTGCTAATAGGCGAGTGGGACTAGATGGTCCACTCGCAGGAGGCGAGGCGAGTGGTATCTGCAATGGGCGAGATGCCCCCTTTTTGGGATGCGAGTAGGCCTTTATAGGCGAGAGAGCCCCGTGGCAGAGGATGCCTACGAGACGACCAAGAGGGATCGTCTCGCAGATGGGTGTTCCCAAACTCGCCATATAGAGAGAGGTCCATTTTGACAGATCTATACCCCAAGGGGACTTTACTCTTCTACCCAGGGTAATTTTACCATTTTACCCCTGGTGGTCTGCATATAGCTCCTCGGAACAGCGAAGTTTGGCTGTTGGCAGACCCAATCAAGGGTACTTTGGTAATTTCAGGCCAGTTTAATGTAGTTATTTGCAGATCCAACTCAGAAAACTATAAATAGACCCATAGGGGTTCTTCGGCAGCACACACTTTTTCCCAGGACTGGAGAGGCTTTTTCTGTGCTTTCTGAGGAGCTCCAAGTCCATCTTTTGGCTTTGGAGGGGAAGTTCTCAGAGATCTTCCGGGTAAGCGATGGGACCTCCCTACCGAGTCTTTGGGTCAGTTTCTAGTCCTTCACGACCAGTCGGGGGTCGGAGCTTGGGACGAGTAGGTGTTGTCTATGCCCCTATTTTTCGAACTTTTATTGAAGTCAAGTTTGGGCTTCAACAGTTCTGGTACGGTGAGTGTGGAAGGTAGCCGATACAAGAAAAGCTTGAGTTTAGTCCTATGGCAAGAGGTGAAGGTGAAGGATCTGGTTTAGGAGTTTCCCCCTCCCGGGGAGAGGAGGCGACGAGGAAGATGCTGGAGGACTTCAGGCGAGAGGTCTTGCAGACCATCAGCTTGGCCTTCTCGGCAAGGAGCGAGTGGGCAATGCCTCAGGTTCTGATAGAGGAGGTCCCGCTCTTGGGCGAGAATGCCCCTGGACAACGCCTGGGGAAGGAGGTCCCGACGGAGGCTGGCGAGAGGGACGTGGCGGCGTGAGATCTCTTCCCAGGCCAGCGTCCCGGGAAGGAGATTCCTACAGAAGTTGGCGAGAGGGAGGCGGCTGTGCGAGAGCTCTTCCCCAGGCATGGTCCAATAGATAGGGCCAGCCAGCCGAGGCCGTGAGACGTGCCCTCTCGGCAGGCAGGTGGCGAGAGCCCATTCAGTGAGCTCATCATCTCAGCTCCGGTGCCGGAGGGGTTCCGGGAGCCCGACATGTCCTACTACTCGGTGAAGGATGACCCTGTACAACACGTGCAGTGGTTTGAAGACGTTGTTTCAATAAGGCAGATGATGGATTCCTTCAAGTGTCAGCTGTTTTCCTTCACACTGAAGGAGAAGGCACAGGACTGGTTCCACTAGCTGCCAACAAGGTCGATCTACAGTTTCGATGATCTGCGTCGAGGTTTCCTATTGAGGTTCTCAACATCGAAGCAGCGTAAGAAGGAGGCAGAGTGCCTGTTTGCGGTGAGGTAGAAGCAGGACGAGACATTGGGACATTATGTGGATCGGTTTCAGGAAGAGGTCCTCCTGGTCCAGGAGGTCCCAGGGTATACGCTGATGCTCGCGTTTACTCTGGGACTGAGGTCGGGTTTCTTTAGCTTGGAGTTGAAGAGAGTGCCCACCTCTCTTTTGAGGAGCTCATGGAGAGGGCGGCAAAGGAGACAGACTTCGAGAGGGCCAATCCGGCATTTGCGAGAAAGCTGGCCAGGTTGGCGGAGGACGATGCGAAGGAGCCAGAAGCAGGAAGGCGGAGGGAGCAGAGAGAAGAGAGGAGGAGGGAAGAACCCCGAGGTCAGGGGAAGCAGGGACTACATCAAGGACGAGGGGCCCGGGAGCCGAACAACCGTTTAGGTTGGAGGCCTCAGGAGGGTCGCCCCTAGGAGCTAGGAGGAGGCTTTCAGGGAAGAGATAACTTCCGCGAGCCGATGAGGTGTGATCAGCCGGCATGGAGGCAGGGGTTGAGGGATCGCTTCCAGCATCAGCAAGAGGCAATGGAGATCGGTCGGGGTAGAGGAGGAAGGAGAGGAGCTCGGGGAGGAGCTGGAAGGAGAGATGGTGGAGAGGGAAGAAGGGGCATGGTGGCGTTGCCTTTCTGTGACTTCCATCAGGAGGAGGGTCACGCAACGATCACCTGCCCAGAGTTCTTAGAAGTGAGAGAAGCCAGGGGATGAGGAGGCAGGAGCCGACGGTGAGGATCGTGGAAGTGTAGCAGAGGGAGACGGAGGATAGATGCGAGGACCTGGTGGATGTAGGAACCCGGGGAGGGATCCGGGTGATCTACGGAGGAGTTGGGATCGAGGCCACTCGTAAGGGTAGCCTCCAGACCATGTACCGAAGGGGGGTAGCCTCGACCTCCCAGCCTCCGCCCCCGAAAGAAAAAATTACCTTTTCTTTAGAGGATATGCCGGATTATGAGTACCCATTCTGTGATGCCTTGGTGATCCAGACGGCGGTAGAAAACTTCACGGTCTCCAAGATCCTAGTACACAACGGGAGATCCGTAAATATGATCTTCAAGAAGGCATTCGATGAGATGAAGGTGGAGACCAAGAGGGTCATAGCTTTGGATGGGTCGTTGTTCGGTTTCTCGGGAGAGAGGAAGGAAGTAGAAGGAGGAGTAGAGCTACACGTGAAGTTGGGGGGCGTGTCACAGAAAAACAAGTTCGTGATAGTAGACGCCCCAAGCAGCTATAGCACCATCTTTGGATATCCCCTAATCAGTGCCTTTCACTGTGTCCCCTCCTCTTTTCATCAATGCCTCAAGATCAACAACGAAGGGGTGTAGGTTAGGGTCAGAGGGGACCCGAATGTGGCAAGGCAATGCTACGTTACGACAGTCAACACCATATCATGGATGGTAGTGGCGGAGGAGTTGGAGAAGGAGATGGAGGCACATGAAAAGGTTGTTGGAGAGGAGGAGATGAGCCTAGAGGAGGCGAGAGAGGAGACTAAAGAGGTTGTTGGGGAGGAGATTGAGGAGTAGCAAAGGGCAAGAGATGTGCAGGAGGTCCAGGGGGACGGAGGATTGGAGCCGCAAGAGGGTCGGCAGGTGGAAGTGGAAGGAAGAGGAATTGAGAGGGAGACCCAGAGAAGCGTAGAGGTTGAGCAGGAGCAGAGGGAGAGCCTCGAGGAGGCGATGGAAGTTTAGGAAGCAGGAAGGGAGGAAGAGCTTGGACAAGAAGAGGAGGCAAGGGCCGGCTTGGAGCAGTCGCGGCTGGAGCCGGCGGAGGAGGTGGTGGAGATGTAAGTCTTCACCAGCGCTGGACAGGTGCAAAAGGTGCGGATCAGCGGGGGCCTGAGTCCCGAGGACTAGGAGCGAATGCGGGCTTGCATCCAGAGCAACGTCTACATCTTCTCTTGGAGCGCGGCGGACATGCCGGGCGTCGATGCGGATGTGGCCTGCCAGCAACTAAACCCGGATCCCAAGACGCGCCCCATATGCCAGAAGATGAGGACCATCACAACCAAGATGGAAGAGCCAATCCGCGAGGAGGTCAAGAAGCTTTTGGAGGCCGGCTTCATCTCGGAGATCCAGTATCCAGGCTGGGTCTCCAACGTAGTGATGGTAAAGAAAGGGGGAGGGAAGTGGTGCATGTGTATTGACTTTTCATTATTAAATAAATCATGCCACAAGGATTGCTACCCACTGCCTCGAATCGACGCCCTGGTTGATTCAGCCGTTGGTTTTTCAATCATGAGTTTTTTGGATGCTTTTTCAGGTTACCACCAGATCCAAATGCACCCTCCCGACGTCAAGGACGTCTCCTTCATCACAAGGGAGGGATGCTTTAGTTATAAGATGATGCCCTTCGGGTTGAAAAACGCAGGGGTAACATACCAACGCATGATGAATCGAGTCTTCCAAGGTCAAAGGGGGAGGAACCTGGAGGTCTATGTTGATGACCTAATGGTTAAAAGCAAGGGTGTGGGCTCACACCTTCGGTACCTGGAGGAGACGTTCGCCACCTTGTGGAAGTTCAAAATGAGGCTAAACCCCTTAAAGTGCATTTGTGGGGCAAGCCGTGGAAAGTTCCTCAGGCATCTTCTGACCCCGAAGGGGGTAGAACCCAACCCAGATAAGGTAAAAGCCATCCTAGAGCTAGAGTCAACACGCAATGCTAAGGAGGTCCAGTGCTTGACAGGCAAGCTAGCCGGCCTAAGTAGATTCCTCTCCAGGTCAGGAGAGAAATGCTCATCATTCTTCAAGGTGCTGTGGGGTAACCAAATGTTCGAGTGGACAGCCGAATGTGATGAAGCTTTTCAAGGGCTGAAGAAGCAGCTCTCCCTGGCTCCTCTACTTCAAAGCCCAAAAGATGGGGAGGACTTGGCCTTGTATCTCGGAGTAGGAGCAGAGGAGGTGAGCTCTCTTCTGGTTAGGGAAGAGGGTAGGAAGCCATTACCCGTCTACTATGTTAGTAGGATCCTAAAGAAGGCGGAGCTTTGCTACCCTATCCTGGAAAAGCTGGCGTACGCCTTGATCATTTCAGCCAAGAAGCTCCGACCATATTTCCAAGCACACTCCATCAGGGTGGTGACAGACCATCCCCTCCGTAAGATTTTTGAAGGCGTGGAGCACTCGGGTAGACTGGACAAGTGGTCTATCGAGTTGAGTGAGTTCGATATCTCGTTCGTACCGAGGTTCTCCATCAAGGCGCAAGTGGTGGCCGACTTCTTGGAAGACTACGTTGTGGAGGTCGGGGCCGAGGAGTCGCGACCGCAGGAGGCATGGAAGATAACGGTTGATGGAGCCTCGGGAAAGCACTCCCTTGGAGTGGGGGTGGTATTGACAAGTCCTCAATGGGTCACCATAGAGCAGGCGGTAGTCTTACACTTTCCTGCAACTAACAACCAGACAGAGTACGAGGCTGTGATAGCCGGCCTTCGTTTGGCAAGGGAGCTTGAGATCCGAGATGTGGAGGCTTTCACGGACTCATTGGTTGCAGCATCACAGATTCGAGGAGAGTTCGAAGCTCGGGAACCCACCCTCGTGAAGTACTTGTCCAAGGTGAGGGCGATCATCGGAGGGTTCCGGACGTTCTCCATCCAACACATTCCAAGAGAAGAGAGTACCGTTGCCGATCATTTGGCTAAATTTGGACCTCGGGGAGGAGGAACCTTGACTGATCTGTTCCGTCCAGCAATCGAGGAAGGGGAGCTCATGGAAGTAGATTGGCGACTCTCATGGGTGGATCACTTCTTGACGTTCTTCGTCACGGGCGACCTCCCTGAGGGGATCAAGGAGGAAAAGAGCTTTCGACATAAGGCGGCCCACTATCTCATGCATGAAGGGAGCCTACATCGGAAGATGCTTTTGGGTCTTTTAGCGAGATGCGTAACGGAAGGGGAGACCCGACAGATTCTGGAGGAGGTGCACTCTGGGGAATGTGGAAGCCATTCTGGATATAGGACGTTGGAAGCAAGGGTGGTCATGCAGCGGTACTTCTGGCCCACCCTAAGGATGCTGCGGAGTTTGTGAGGAGGTGCCAAAAATGCCAGCTCTACGCCCCCTCCAGCTCCAGGCAGCTCAAAGGCTTCGAAGCATCACGACACCGTGGTCGTTCGCTATCTGGGGGATGGATTTAGTTGGGCCTTTCCCTCTAGCTAGTGGGCAAAGGAGGTTCCTCCTGGTTATGATCGGCTACTTCTCAAAGTGGCTGGAGGTTAAGGCGCTGGCCAAAGTCATCTCCCAAGTCATCAGGAACTTCGTTTGGGGAGAGATCATATGCATGCACGGGCTACCTCATGTCATTGTCACGGACAATGGTCCTCAATTTGCAATTGAGGAGTTTATAAGTTTCTGCACCCAGCTGGGCATCAACCTTAGGTTTGCCTCCGTCCACCACCCAAGGAGCAATGACCAGGTGGAGGCGGCTAACAAAATTATTGTGAACCTTCTCAAGAAGAAGGTGGAGAACTTGAGGGGGAGCTGGGTGGAACAGCTCCCCTCAGTTTTGTGGGCCTTGCGGACAACCCCGAGCATGTCCACCGGCGAGACCCCCTTCAAACTTTCCCATGGATGTGAGGCGGTCCTACCTGTGGAATTTGAGGTCCGATCCCCACGAGTTGTGGCTGCGGGTGATGGAGACGAGACTTGGAGGCTAGAAAATGAAGGAGGCTTATGCCTCTTACTGGACATGGTATAAGAGCTACGCGACGTAGCAGCTATCAGGCAGGAAGAGGTGAAATGAAGGATGGCAAGATACTTCAACAAGCATATCAGGATCAAAGAATTTGCAGAAGGAGATCTGGTGCTAAAGAAAGTTGATGTTGCGGGGAGATCCGCTCCCGTGGGAAAGCTCAACCCAAATTGGGAGGGGCCTTATATTGTTGAGAAGGTCCAGAGAACAGGAGGTTAACACCTCCAGGATGTAGAGGGTAGGACCATGAGCCACACCTGGAGTGGCGATGACTTGAAGCGATTCTACCCATGAGAAGGGAGGGCAAAAGTTGTATATTCAAATCAAGTTCATTATAATAAATTTCTCAAATTACTTCTTGTCTTTATCTACCATGAAATTCTAATGACAGGAAGATGATCGCTTCTGAACTACCCCGAGTGCGGCTCGGCCCTAGGTAGCCCCGCTGTGTAGGCTCTAATTAGCTGGCAGGTCCGAAGGCTCACCTGTGGGGGAGAGGTCTAGTTCTTGTTCCTTGGTTCTGCACTACCCCGAGCGCGGCTCGGCCCCAGGTAGACCCGCTGCGCAGGCTCTCATTAGCTGGCAGGTCCGAAGTCTCGCCTGTAGGGGAGAGGTCTGGTTCTTGGTCCTTGGTTCTACACTACCCCGAGCACGGCTCGGCCCCAGGTAGACCCGCTGCGCAGGCTCTCATTAGATGGCAGGTCCGAAGGCTCGCCTGTGGTGGAGAGGTCTGGTTCTTGGTCCTTGGTTCTGCACTACCCCGAGCGCGGCTCGGCTCCAGGTAGACCCTTAAAGTGAGAGTTAGATCTGAAATACTCTAGAGGGGGGAGGGGTGAATAGAGTATGATTAAATATTATTAATTGCTATTACAGCTTTTGCTGTAAATTAAAAGTGCAGAATTGATAAACTACCAAACAATAAACCTAAAACACAAGCACAACAAGAACACAAGAAAATGAGGCAACAAGACGACACAAGAATTTTATAGTGGTTCTCCAACTTGGGTACATCCACTCTTCTACCACCCTTGGTAAGAATCCACTCAGTTTTTTGATCAGGTGCCTGACACCGATGAGCTTTTGATCAGGTGCTCAAAAACCAACCCAGGTCTTTTGATTAGGAGACTTGCAACCAAGGAATCACTTTTGAAGGGAGATGACAACCCTTTACAGAGGTGGGGGTGAGAGATGATTTTGTCTTCTCTTTCTCAATATACAACTTAGAAGACTGTGAATTTGATTATAGCTTAAGGCTCCCCCTGAGATGTAGAATGAATATGGGAAAAACAAGAGCTAAGCTTCAGGGTGATAAGTCTTCAAACTGAATCCTTGACCAACAATAATCTTCAGGAACTTCTTTGACAGATTGAACTGAAGTTGTCCTTTTGAAGTGTCCTGGAGTACTTGAAGAAAGAAGACTCTAGATATAGGTATTGTTGTTCTTCTTCTTTAAGTGCCGATGAGCTTCTGGTCAAGAGTTTCTGTGTATCAGAAAATGCTTCTTGTTGATAGAGCAGATTGTTCAAGACTGAATCTTTTTCTCTATCTCTGTATGCTTCTCAGTAAGCTGTGCTCTGTCTGAAGCTTTCTCAATGATGCTTGATTCTATCTATCAGTTTATGTGTCTGTGTGTCTGTTATTCTCTTTTTCTCTGTATTTCGAAAATTTGAATGCATTTGCAATTAATGCTGACAGCCTTGAGAATAATCGACATTGATTTATTTCCCCAACTGTCCCATGGAAAAACGACAAGCAATAATCCTGGAGAAGACCATAATTAATGCTCCTTCTAACGGATACATTCAGAGAATGTTAGAGCATTAATTACTCAAGAATTATCGCATTACTGTGGGGACAGAAGGCCGAAAATAACTAAGTCTGGAATCATCGAACAGATAACAGAATTTGTCGAACTGAGTGCACAGTTCGTCGAGCTGAGATGTTGTATTCATCGACCCGACGACTTCTGTTCGTCGAGCTGAGTTCTTTGATCATCGAGCTGGAAACTGAACTTTCTCTTTTGATCTTTGCCTATTCGTCGAGCTGGCAAATGTGTTCGTCGACTGGAGTTCAGCAATTATTCTGGAGTTGTCAAATAATCTGTGTGTTGATTGATATTCTGTGTGTCGGCACAAGTCTTCTGTGGGGTGTCGACACAGCCCTTCCACAATGTTGATTGATGATCTGGGTGTCGACACAAGTGCTTCTAGTGTCGATTTAGTTGGTGTCGACATATGCTCTAAGTGTCGACATAAGTCTTCTGGTTCCAGAATTCGTCGAGCAGAGAACTGAGTTCGTCGACCTGAGACTAGAGAACATAGTCTCGACAGAATGTTGTAGAAGTCCAAGATTCGTCGACCAAAGAATAATGTTCGTCGAGCTAAGTCTGGAGAACCTTGAATTCGTTGAGCTGAAAATGATTCTGGACTTTGAGAAAAATTGATAAACCTCTGGAAATAGAGTTAAAGTGGAAGTCCAGAAATCGTCGAGCAAAGAGTGAAGTTCGTCGACCTGAGAACTAGGTTCGTCGACCTGAGTCTAGAGAACAGTCTGGACTTAGAATGCTGAAGGTGGAGTCCAAGGATCGTCGACCTGTGACTGAAGTTCGTCGAGCTCAGCTAAGAGAAAATATCTCCAAGATCGTCGAGCTGAGAACGACTATCGTCGACCTGAGTTCAACGAACGTCGAACTCATTTTACTTAGTTTCTTGAGAAATCTCTGAATCTCTGGAAAAACTCTAAGTCTTGAGTGTCTGGCAGTCTGATGATGGCTTGTCCATGTGATGTTGTTACTGAGGACTTGACCTAGACTCTAGGATACAACTTTGACCCTGGCTATACATGTTGGGTCACATCATCCTAAGTTAGTGAACCTAGCCCAAATCAAATTGTGGATCCAACAATCTCCCCCTATTTGGGTGAGGTCACTAATAGACTCAAAATAAAAACATGAAGTAAACAAAGCAGGAAAAAGATATATCTGGCAGAGATAATTAACACATGCAACAGATATATTTACACAAAAGCTTTGTTCAGATAATATGAAACAGTTTAAGATAGAAAAAACAGAAATAAAATGGTTCATATTTCACTTCTTCTGCTTCTTCTCCTGATGCTTTGCATCCTTGCCCTTGTCTCTTGGCTTGGTAAAGATTATTTCCCTGTTTGGATTTAAAGCTTGTTCCATAGTCATTGTCATGTCAGCAACCCCTATAATCTTCAGAGATGTAGCTCTAGAGACCACTGCTTCAGGATGTAATTTCATATAATCATCAACATTAAAAGTTTTGTTAGCCTTTTCAAACCTTTTTAGTTCTTCTCTCTTGTATTTTGACATTGTAGTGTATTGAAAAATATCCTTTCCTTCAGCCTTTGTCTTGTTAATCATATAGAGGCCTACTAGTTCCTGGAACCTTGACATTTTAGCTGTTTTTGTTGTTTCTGGATCTTCATAAGGAACAGGAGGAGAGGGTGGTCTTTTAGGACTTTCAGTTTGTTGATGTTGTTGCTGCTTATGTTATTGTTGCTGTTGATGTTGCTGTTGCTACTGATGTTATTTTCTTGAGGGTTATTGTCTGTGCTGGCTGCTTTCATGATGAGATCTCCCTTGATGTCTTTGATATGTTTGAATGGGGGCAGACCTTTGAGAACTAGAGCCAGAAGCACCAGCTGTAGGAGGAGGAGGAGGTGGTGGATCTTTTCTATACCTTTGAACTGGTGGAGTAGAGTATCTTCTACTCTTCTTCCTTTCCTTCTGCTGATTCTTAGATATCCACATCCATGCTGGCATCCCTTTGTATGGAGTTATCTTTTGAAGAATGTAGTAAGGGTTGTCATTGTTTGGATTAGGCTTAAGAGCAGGAGGAGCAGGAGCTTTTCTTTTCTTTGATACTTACTTCTTCTTCTTTGTATCCTCCTCATCTGAATCCTCATCCTCATCTTCATCATCATCATTGTCAGAACCCTGAGGGTTATCATATAGATCATCCAGAGCTTTCAGAGCTTTAGCAGAAATAACAGGCTTTTCTGGAGCAGGAGCATGAGTTTCAGCAAGAGTTGGAGTTTCAGCAGGAGTTGGAGGAGAAGCTACAAAAAATCAGAACTAACTTGGACAGTGCTTTCAACTGCTGCCTTATTTTCATCTGCAATATCAGGCAAGATCAGTTTATCTAGATCTGGCATGGGAGAGTCATCCATGACAAATGTTGGTGCTGAAGGTATTATTGGGAAAGAGGGAATATCCACTACTTCTGGAGGTGGAGTGACTATTGGCTATGTAATAGCAAAACTGTCCCTAAGTTGCTTAGCAACTTCTGAAGAGATGGGGGAAGTGTATGGTATAATAGCCAAGGATGGCTTAGTGATCTCAGCTGGAAGGTAATGCAAATGTACAGTATCAAAAATTCTCAACAAATGTTCTAAATTAACTATGAGATTAAGAATGAAATCACCAACAGTATTAGGCTCTTCAGAGTCTGATTCGTCAAAGTCCATATCGGTTTCAATAAAGTCAATCAAGTCTTTATCTATGTACTCTGTACACTCTGCTGATGTTGCTGAAGCTGGAGCATCTGCTGCTGGAGCTGGAGCTGAAGCCTCTGGAGCTGTAGCTGCCGCTTCATCATCAGACATCTCCCCCTGCCTATTTTTAGTGGGAACTGAGGCCAGGCCCCTGGCTGAGGATGGGGCAGCAGTAAGAGCATAGATTTTGTCAGAGAGAGAGGAGATGGTGGTAGCAAGAGGTGTAATGGCCTATGTTATAAGGGACTTGAGGAGGGGAGTGATTATGGAAATGATAAAAGATATGGTGGAGTGGTCCAATGATGGAGTGGTAGATGGTGTTGCAGAAGGTGTAGAAGTTGGAACTATGGGAGGGATAGAAAGTGGAGCATCAAGTATGTGAACATCTGGAGGGATGGTAGATGTTGATGGGGATGGATGGGTGGCATCTTGCATGATTGTGTCTGTAGGTAGACGGCAAGATGGTATTGAAGAGAGATGTAGGGGAAGAGGAGATTGTAGTGTTGTAGGAATGTAGGTGTCATGGGGGGAATCATGAGGTGTTGGTGGTTGATTTTCTTGAAGAAGGGAAGATGGAATGTCAGTGATGTCAATTGGTGGAGATGGAGCTGGTGAAACATGTTGAGATGGAGGTGGAGTAGGAACATGAGTGTGTTGTTGTGTTTGTGGTGTTGAAGAGATAATGAGAGAGGAAGGGATTTGTGTTGCTGGAAGGGGGCTGGAAGAGATGATGGTGTTGGATGAGTCTCTTCAGCAGGTGGGGGAGTGACTTTAACAGCCCTGGTGCCTTCAGAAGCTGGGGTGGAAGAGGTAGAAGCTTGGTTGGCTTGGCTATTGTCCTCTCCCACCTGCCAAATAAGGCACAGGTTAGCCTTTTACTGTCATTGATGAAAATGGTCTGGGAGACCAGTGATTCAACAACCTTTTCTTGTAAAACAATCCCTAGGATCCTTCCAAAGCATACTTCCTTTTTGTTGTTTTTCTTCTGTATCAAATCAAAGAGAATCTGTGCCCAATCCACTATTTTCTTGTTTATAATTGCACACATGACTAGAAACTGGTGTCTGGTGATGTAATCATGGGCAGTATGTTTCCCAAGCAGAACCTTTCCAACCAAATCTGCCAAAAACTTAGAAGGGGCAGAGAGGTGTTTCTTCAAGAGTTTGTTAGAGTTATCTCCAGTATAACCCATGAGGCTCAGCATCACGTCAGATTCCTTTATTTCAATCTCCAGTTGCTCTTCTCCATTCCTTAATCCAAAAATTTCATTTAAGATTGCGGGAGTTAAGGAGGCGGAGTTACCCGCAATGGTGCCTGTCATTGTATTCTCCTCTATTGGCGAAAGGGTGTAGACTCATTCCCTGATTTCAGTGCTGTGTAGTTTGGTTCTTCTAGTCATCAAGGTTTTGAGTTCTTGTTCTTCAAGAAGTTCCAGAATGTAAAGGAAGATGGGATCAAAATGCTGAAACAAATCAAAATCCACGTCAAAGCCTGTATCGAACTTCATGCCTATGAGAATGCTTGCCTGAATCGCCATGGAATCACCTGGAGGTTGTTCTACATAAACCTCTTCTTGTAGCACTCCATTTAGAAAACCACTCTTCACATCCATTTGGAAGACCTTGAACCTCTTGTATGTTGCATAGGCAAGGAATATTCTTATGGCTTCCAACCTTGCAACAGGTGCAAAGGTTTGATCATAATCAATTCCTTCTTCTTGCCTATATCCTTGAGCAACAAGCCTAGCCTTGTTTCTCACAATGACTACTTGGGCATCCAGCTTGTTTCTGAAAACCCATTTGGTTCCAATAACTGGGTAGTTTTGGGGTCTTGGAACCAAATTTCAAACTCTACATCTCTCAAATTGATTTAGTTCCTCCTGCATTGCAAGGATCCAGTGGGGATCCTGCTCAGCATCATGAATGGATAAAGGTTCAACCTGAGAGAGAAAACAGGCATGCATCAAATCTTGGGTGAGTTTATGCCTTGTCTGTACACCTGTTGATATGTCTCCAATTACTTGAGATCTGGGGTGATCCCTAAGTGTGACAAAATCAGTGGGTGGAGTTGGTTGTGCAACGGCATTTGGAATTGATTCCTCCTGTGAAATTATATTTGCTGTTGGTAAAAATTCATTATCTTCAACTTCTTCTTTTTCACTTTCTTTAATGGCTTGTGGAGAGGGATGAGTTGGAACATCCTGGGTGAGGTTTAGTCCATCCAAGGTCTCACACAAGTGGGGTACCTACAAGTTGCTATTGGTTGAAACTTATTTCTCCTTGTAATACATGTTAGTCTCATCAAATTAAACATGAATAGACTCTTCAATTTTCAATGTTGATTTATTAAAAACCCTATAGGCCTTGCTTACTTGGGAGTATCCTAGAAAAACTCCCTCTTCAGCCTTAGCCTCAAACTTTCTAATGTATTTCTTGTTGTTATTGTGTATATAACAGGTACAACCAAATACTTTAAAATAGTTTATTTTAGGTTTCTTCCTTTTGAGTAATTCATAGGGAGTCTTGTTCTTTAGTTTGTGAATTAAGCTCCTGTTCAGGACATAGTTTGTTGTGCTTACAGCATCTGCCCAAAAGGTTAGGGGCATGTAAGCATCTGCAAGCAATGTACCTGCAGCTTCAAAGAGTGTCCTATTTTTTCCTTTCAGCTACCCCATTTTGTTGGGGAGTTCTAGGAGCTGAGAAGCAATACCTGATACCTTCCTTCTCATAGAACTCATGCATAAGAAGAGACTCAAACTCTGTGTCATGATCACTTCTGATCAATGCAATATGAGTAGAAAACTCAATCTGTATAGTCCTGAGAAAATCTGTAAGAACCTTGAAGGTATCTGACTTTGATCTCAGAAAGAATACCCAACTGAACCTGGAGAAGTCATCCACTATAACCAAAGTGTAGGATTTCCCTCCTAGGTTTTGTACAACAATGGGTCCAAAGAGATCCAAATGTAGCAAGTACAAAATCCTAGGTGAATCACTCTTATTAATAGATTTAAAACTAGTTTTAGTTTGCTTGCTTAATTGACAAGCCCTGTAGAGACTTTCCTTCTTGTAGGGACCAGAAGGTAGACCTCTGACAAGGTTGTGTTTAGATAGCTTATCAATGTTTTTCAGATTTACATGACCTAGTCTTTTGTGCCATAAGTCATTCTGATTACTAGTTAAATTTATTAAACAAATATCAGTTTTGGCAGAAAGGAAATTTACTAAGTATATGTTGTCTTGTTTACTTCCAGTTAAAACTGTTTGGTTATTTTTATCAATAATAGAACAAGTGGATGGGTTAATGTATACATGATAACCATCATCACATAACTGACTTATGGAGATGAGGTTATGCTTGAGTCCACTTACATATGTCACCTTTTTGAATGTGACAGCTCCTATTCTTACTTCTCCAAATCCTTCTCACTGACCACATTTGGAGTCACCAAAGATAACCTTTGGCCCCAGCTTGGACTTGTAGTTGGTTAAGATGTCCTTGCTGTCAGTCATGTGTTTGGAGCAGCCACTATCCAGGTACCCAGTTTAATTTACCCCTGGACAACTCTTCACCTGCAATAGAAAACAGTTAATGGTTTTTGACCCTGATTACCATGGGTCTGTTAAATTTTCTCAAAGTGGTCAGCAAGATAGCCCAAACTCCAAATTAATATCTTCGGCACTACCCAGTTCACACTTTGATCTTGCGGAAACCCAAGAGAAAAAGGTTAACACCAACACACAATGGAAGCACAAGTAGATCTTTTATACATTTCACTTCTTTATAAGGCGAGGTATACGTAGCGAGACATGATTTCGCTAGTACACAAGCTATAACAGAAATATCAAAACCAAGCCGGGCGGACAGCACCAGAAACCACCGAGACCGCCGAGGTCGCCAAATCCACCGAAGCCGCCCGAGTTGATGCTGCAATTCGCCGAAAGACACGGAGTCCGCCGAAGCTGCGAGGCCGCGCGGACACACTGTTATTCGCCTCCTGCCGATGAATTGAGGAACAGACCGCCTACCCGCCTGAGACCGGCGGACAGGTTATTGGAACATGCAAGTAGAAGCAGAGAACTGATGTCGCTGAGCGCCTTGCTGAGACCGCAGAGATCGCACACTTCCAAGTACTTGACCGAAGTCAAAGCCAAACTCCTGGCTCCTTGAAGCTATCTGCACGACCTGCACACAACAACAGTTAACTCTGAATCAATCCGCGCGGACAGAAAACTGAGACCGCAGCACCTCACCGCACCCAACTTACTGTTCACTCGGTTACTGTAGATGTGCCAGGGGGGTCCTATTTATAGGCGAGGTGAGGAGTGTGGTCACCGCCCTAGAGATAGAGACACCGCCCTAGCCCCCGCGCTAGCAAACCTCCGTCCGTCGAGTCCGCAAGGACTTAGCCGGATTCCAAGGATCAACCCGCCAGGAGCAAGGCAACATTGGCGAACCCTCATTAGTCCGCCCAAGCTATGCGGACAAGGCATCAGCCGGCAAAGCCATCAACCACTGCAGGACAATAACTCCCCTCAGTGACTGTCCGCACAAACCAGAGGCAGTCCGCATAGAACAAGACAAGCCTCCATCCGCCACAAGTCCACGACCAAAGGCAGAGTTAGCAACAGTCCGCCCGGTCAACAGTGGACTTGGCGGATACTGCGGACACCCTGGTCTTGGCACATAGTGTAACCAAGTCCAGAACAACCAAAGGCCTAACGCGAACATGGCGGACATGGCTCCGTCCGCCAAACATCCTAGCAACATAGACCGCCAACACTCCTACAAGGAGAGACAGTGCGCAAGCTACTCGCACACCTGCCCAAAGCAACGACCACCTGCCGGACTCCACATACTAGTCGCCATAGACCTCCACAGCAGTGCACCTACTGTACCACCAGAGCTTAGCAAGGCCACAACCAAGCTCTAAGCCCAGTCCGCAACAACACACATTGCGGACACGCCAGTCCGCAAGCTTCCCGCGGATAAGAGCCAAACCGTCTGTTACACAAGCTTGCAATGAGGCCACTGAGCAACGCACCAGTCCGCAAGCCTTTATCCGCTCAGGCCGCTCCTTGGCTAAACCAATCAGCCAACGCCCTATCCGCAGATAACAGGCCGCACAGTCCGCGGACTTCATCCGTACAACCCTCTCAGAAGAACAAACAGCTTCCACTAGACTTATCACCAGGCCGCATAACATCAGTCCTCCTAGTCCGCCCAGTCCGCTAGAACTGTCCGCTCAGGCCGCCCGGCCTGCCCACCAACCACTTCCACTTCACAATTTTCAACACTCCCCCTTGAAGTGAGAAGTGGTGATCAAGCCCAGCAAGCTGCGTAACTGCTCAAAAGTCCCCTTCAACAGTGGCTTCGTGAAGATGTCAGCAAGATTGTCTTCACTCCAAACATGCCCGACCAACAGAGATCCCTCCAACACCTTCTCCGGTATGAAGTGGTGATCGATCTCAATGTGCTTGGTTCTGGCGTGACATACTGGATTATTCACCAGCTTGAGAGCACTCTCATTGTCACCCCGGAGTAAAGTTGGCCCTTGCACTTCCTCATGAACATCCTCTATAAGCCTCCTCAACCAGATGGCTTCCCGAGCTGCCAAGGCCGAAGCCTTATACTCTGCCTCCGTAGTTGAGACTGACACCGAGTCCTGCTTCTTGCTACACCACGAGATGCTAGCTGAACCGCTAGTGAACACATAACCTGAAGTCGACCTTCGATCATCCGAATCACCGCCATAGTCAGCATCCGTGTACCCAAGCAAGGCAAAATCCGAGTCCCTTCTATAGAGAAGTCCCATGTCAGAAGTTGACTAGACATACTTCAAGATGTGCTTCGCCGCCACTAGATGAGACTTCCTTGGTTCTGCCATAAACCGACTTACTCGGCCAACAACGTAAGCAATGTCTGGCCTTGTAATCGTTAGGTAGATCAAGCTTCCAACAAGAGCTCTGAACACCAAGGGGTCATGCAAAACCTTTGCCTCATCTCGTCGAAGCTTCAGCCCATGTTCCAGTGGAGTAGAGCACTTCTTCCCTTCGCCCATGCCGAATCGCTTCACAATGTGATCTGCATACCCTTTTTGGCAAATGAGAATCCCACACTCCTTCCTCTCCACCTCAAGACCGAGAAAGTGATGAAGCTCTCCCAAGTCTTTCATCTCGAAGCGTATAGCAAGATCAGCCCTGAGCCTTGCTACTTCCCCCTTCGAATTCCCTGTGATGATCATGTCATCCACATACAGTAGGACCAAGACTTGCAGCTCCCCCCTCTTCTTGACAAACAAGCTAGAGTCCGAGTTAGAGGCAAGATACCCGCAGAATTGCAAGTACTCTGCTATCTTCTCATACCAAGCTCTAGGAACTTGCTTCAACCCGTAGAGAGCCTTCCTGAGCTTGCAGACATAGTCTGGATGATCTTCAGAAACAAATCCAGGTGGCTGATCCATGAAGATGTCCTTGTCAATCTCTCCGTAAAGAAAGACATTCTTCACATCGAGTTGCCACATTCTCCATCCCTTGCTAGCAGCCAAGACGATCACCACTCTAACTAAAGTCATCTTGGCAACCGGACTAAATGTCTCCTCATAGTCTTCTCCATATTGTTGTGAGAATCCTCTAGCCACCAGGCGAGCCTTGTATCTATCAATTCTCCCATCAGCCTTCTTCTTCAACTTATACACCCACTTGCAAGTGACCAGAGTAATGCCATCAACCTTGGGCACAAGGTCCCAGGTTTCATTCTTCTTGAGGGTAGCAATCTCCTCCTTCATGGCATCTTCCCACTCCTTAACTCCAGTGGCCTCGTTGAAGTTTGCAGGCTCTCGCTCATACAGAGGACCTGCAAAGAAGCAGGAGACAAAGCTCACTGCATTCCCATTACAGTATCGAGCCGGTGGCTTAATAACCCTCTTCGATCTCCGAAGGGTTTCCTCTTTGCTCACTGCTTCCGTTGCTTCTTCGGGCTCAACTCCTACTTGGGGTAAGCTTTGAGCAGTGCTCCCCCTGCTTCTTGAGCCAGAAGGCTCAGCCTCGGAGTTAGAAGCTACAGGAGCTGCTGGCGAAACAGCAAGCTCCTCATCCAAGCCTTCAGCAACCACCATCGGTTCTTCATCAACCTTGCTACTTCCGGTTAGCTCAACCGAGCCACCTCCATACGACGTTTGCTCGTCAAAGACAACATCTCTTGACACAACAAACTTCTTCATCGCTGGGTCCATGCATTTCCATCCCTTCTTCCGCTCATTGTAGCCAACAAAGACAAGCTTTCTTGCCTTTGCATGCAGCTTAGTCCGTGAAGCATCCGGGACATTCACATAGCAAGTTGAACCGAACACCCTAAGGTGTCCAAAACTCGACTTCTCCTTGAGCAACAACTCAAAAGGAGTCTTCATGTTGATCGGGCTAAGCGGCATTCTGTTGATGACATAGGAAGCACAAGACATCCCCTCCGCTCAGAAGGACCTTGGAATGTCTTTCGCATGAAGCCAACATTTGCAAGTCTCCGTCAAATGACGGATCTTCCACTCTGCTACTCCATTTTGTTGTGGAGTGTGAACACAAGTAAGCTCTCATTGGATCCCGTGCTTCCTGCAGAAGATAGAAAACTCGGAGGAGATAAACTCACCACCGTTGTTCGTTCTAAGCTTCTTGATCCGCAAGCCAAGCCGGCCTTCTACCAACTCCTTGAACTCCACAAACAACCGGAAAGCTTCTGACTTCTCCTTCAAGAAGTAAACCCAAGTATACCTTGAGTAGTCATCAACCAGGACAAGCATGTATCTGCTACTACCAAGGCTGGCAGTGACCGTTGGTCCCATCAATTCGCCATGAATGCACTCCAAATTTAGTTTGCTCCTTGTTTGTGATTTATCAAACGGAAGGCGATGTGCCTTACCGTATTGACACCCCGCGCAAACATGCTCATCACCAAAGGAGGATAATTTAGGCAGACCTCTCAGCAAACTTCTGCTAGCCATAGCCTTCAGCTTGTCCATACCTACATGCCCCAGCCTCTCATGCCAGATAGCAGTGCTATCGTTGGCCCTCATTCGATCAACATAAGAATTGGTTGCAAGAACAAACAAGTTCTTAACCCTCCTTCCTACACGAGCAACATCAGCCTTAACCGCTGATACGTTGCGAAGGAACCTCACGTCTGTTGGCCCAAACAGAATGTGATACCCAGCGTCGACCGCATTGGTCACAGGGAAGAGGTTCTTTTTCATGCCCGGTACGTGATACACACTCCTTAATGTGAGTGGCCCCTGATCACTACCCAAAGACACAACCCCCTCTTTCTCTACTGCATAAACAGTATTATCAGCAGTGATAATAGCTTCATTACCTGAGTATGCTTGCATGAAGGTGAACTCCGACTTGTCTCCAGTGAGGTGATGACCATAGCCGGAGTCCACGATCCACTCGCTGTTGAAGTCCTCAGCAGACAAGGCACGAACACAAGTGCCCGTCATGAAAGCTCCGCCCCATTCTGCTTCTTCACTCCTAGAGCAAGCTTCCTCCTTTCCTGCAGCATGCCCAAGCTGCAGTTTGACCTTGCAGTCCCGCTTGAAGTGCCCTCGCTGATGACACCGGTAGCACTTCAAGTTCTTCTTCCAGTCCTTAGTAGCATTGCTCCTCTCCGGCTGATAAGACGTTGAAGGCTCCTTCTCACCAGCGACCTGTTTCTTCTTCTTCTTCCCTTCCCATCCTTTCTTCTTGCCTGAGAAGAGAGCTTCACTGCCTTCCTGATTGATATTAACTCTAGCCATCTGCCTTGCCAAGCTCTCCTGTGATGCAAGCAGGTTCTCAAGCTCCAGCAAAGATGGCTGAGTAGCCCAACCTTGAACAGATGTCACAAAGGCCACATACTGCTTCCGCAAACCGCGGATTATGTGTCTTTTCATCTTAGCCTCAGAGATAGGCTCATCAGGATCAAGTGCCGACAGCTCAGCACACAAGCTCTTCATCTTCAGGAAGTACTTCGAGATGGAAAGGTCTCCCTAAGTTGTCCTGGCCAACTCATTCTCCAGAAACTGAAGCCGCGCCACATTCTTCCTATTGAACAACTCATCAATGGTTGTCCAAATATCAGCAGCCGACTCACATCCAATGATGTGATCAAACAGTTCTGGTGAAACGGCCCTCTTGAGAATAAACTCCGCCTTAGCATTCGTTTTTCTCCAGAGCCTAACCTGCTCAACAGTACCAAACGCAGCAGTCACTTCCTTTCTGTCGTCACCACCGACGACCTCCCATAGATCCTCACCCAGAAGATAACTCTTCATGCACGACTTCCACTTCTTGAAGTTAGTTGGCGTTAAGAGTTCAATGCCAAGACCTCTTGCATAACTTCCTTCCATTGCAATAACCGTTGGTCACCTTTCAGCATCTCCGAGCAACAACACAGGTTGATCACCACTCCAGTACAGAGTAACAACACTGGTTGACCACCGCTCACGCAACTGAACCTCCCTCTGATACCATGTTAAATTTTCTCAAAGTGGTCAGCAAGATAGCCCAAACTCCAAATTAATATCTTCGGCACTACCTAGTTCACACTTTGATCTTGCGGAAACCCAAGGAAAAAGGTTAACACCAACACACAATGGAAGCACAAGCAGATCTTTTATACATTTCACTTCTTTACAAGACGAGGTATACGTAGCGAGACATGAGTTCGCTAGTACACAAGCTATAACAGAAAGATCAAAACCAAGCCGGGCGGACAGCACCGGAAACCGCCGAGACCGCCGAGGTCGCCAAATTCGCTTAAGCCGCTCGAGTTGATGCTGCAATTCGCCGAAAGACACGGAGACCGCCGAAGCCGCGAGGCCGCGCGGACACACCATTATTTGCCTCCTCCTGATGAACTGAGGAACATAACGCCTACCCGCTTGAGACCAGCGGACATGTTATTGGAACAGGCAAGTTGAAGCAGGGAACTAACGCCGCTGAGCGCCCTGCTGAGACCGCAGAGACCGCAGAGACCGCACACTTCCAAGTACTTGACCGAAGTCAAAGCCAAACTCCTGGCTCCTTGAAGCTATCCGCGCGACCTGCACAAAGCAACAGTTAACTCTGAATCAATCTGTGCGGATAGAAAACTGAGACCGCAGCACCTCACCGCACCCAACTTACTGTTCACTCAGTTACTGTAGATGTGCCAGGGGGGTCCTATTTATAGGCGAGGTGAGGAGTGTGGTCACCACCCTAGAGATAGAGACACCGCCCTAGCCCCCGCGCTAGCAAACCTCAGTCCGCCGAGTCCGCAAGGACTTAGCCGGATTCCAAGGATCAACCCGCCAGGAGCAAGGCAACATTGGAGAACCCTCATTAGTCCGCCCAAGCTATGCGGACAAGACATTAGCCCGCAAAGCCATCAACCACTACAGGACAGCAACCCCCCTCAGTGACTGTCCGCACAAACCAGAGGCAGTCCGCATAGAACAAGATAAGCCTCCATCTGCCACAAGTCCACGACCAAAGGTAGAGTTAACAACAGTCCGTCCGGTCAACAGCGGACTTGGTGGATACTGCAGACACCCTGGTCTTGGCACAGAGTGTAACCAAGTACAGAACCACCAAAGGCCTAACGCAAGCATGGCGGACATGGCTCCGTCTGCCAAACATCCTAGCAACACAGACCGCTAACACTCCTCCAAGGAGAAACAGTCTGCAAGCTACTCGCACACCTGCCCAAAGCAACGGCCACCTGCCGGACTCCACATACCAGTCCGCCATAGACCTCCACAGCAGTGCACCTGCTGTACCACCAGAGCTTAGCAAGGCCACAGCCAAGCTCTAAGCCTAGTCTGTAACAGCACACATTGCGGACACGCCAGTCCGCAAGCTTCCCGCGGACAAGAGCCAAACCGGCGGTTACACAAGCTTGCAATGCAACCACTGAGCAACGCACCAGTCCGCAAGCCTTTATCTGCTCAGGCCACTCCTTGGCTAAACCAATCAGCCAACGCCCTATCCGCAGATAAAAGGTCGCACAGTCCACGGACTTCATCCGTACAACCCGCTCAGAAGAACAGCCAGCTTCGACTAGACTTATCCCCAGGCCGCATAACAGCAGTCCGCCTAGTCCGCCCAGTCCGCTAGAACTGTCCGCTCAGGCCGCACGGCCTGCCCACCAACCACTTCCACTTCACAATTTTCAACAGGGTCCTTTGTATGGCTGATAAGAAAAGCTAGAAATAATAGAGAATTCAGGTTGGTACTTATATCCTAGAGGGTGATATCTCCTAGGTGGTATGATCCACTCAGCTAGTGGATTAAATGGTTTCTTAGAAGTATTTAAGTTGTTGTTGGAATTATAGTTTTGATTAAGTCTTCCCGGGTTCGACGAATTGCTGTAAGTTCGTCGACCAGAGTTCGACGAATTGGGTTGAGATCGTCGATCTCTGCCCAGAGAATGAACATGTTCATTCTCTGTGCCCCACGTTCGTCGACTTCTGCTCGACGAACCATACAGAATTCGTCGATCACAGTTAGACGAATAAATATAACTATAGTTTGCGTTCAGAGTTCGTCGATGGGGGTTCGGCGAACTGGCCCCATTTCGTCGATCTGAGTTCGACGAAAATTGCTGAACCTTGTTTTTACTAGGTGTTTTCTGGTTTTTGGTTTTCTGTCCTACTATCTTAGGGATTTTTTCTGCTGTTTGTTTGTCATTTACTTTTTCTTTCCCTTTAGCATATACAAATTTTATTGGAGTTGATAAAATGTTCTTCCTGAGAATGGGGGCCAAACCTGATGGAGCACCCAAGCCTTGCTTGCCATTAAGTCTGACATTAACAGTACTTGTGATATCCATTAGCTTGAGGCTTCTCCCATTGAGAGTTTTCTCAAGTTGTTTGGCCTCACAAATCTCAGTTTTTAGTGAGATTATCTTTTCATTTGCTAAGGTTAGTTCATCTTTTAACCTATTTTTTTCAGATTGAACATCCTCTAAGTTTCCTAATTTTTCTCTAAGTATTTTAATTTCTTTTTCAGAGTTAATCAAATCTATGCACATTAATTTGAAATCAGATTTAAATGTTTCAGAGTTATAGTCAAAAGAGGACATTACCTGATCTGCCTCTGATTCAAACACTCCTTCATCTTTAGATTCTTCTTCTTCTAAGTGACTTCTGGAGGCATCAATTGTCATGAGGCAAACCTCCTTTGCTCTTTCTTCTTCCTCATCTTCACTGGAGCTTGAAGAAGTTGACTCATCTTCTGTCTCACTACAGGTCTCAGCCACAAAGCCCTTTTCCTTCTTCTTGTGCTTGCTGAAAGAGGGTTTACTGGTGTGCTGTCTTCTGGTTTCCTTCTCTCTTCTCTTCTCTTTCTTCTGGTTCTCTGGACACTCAGAGAGGAAGTGCCCAGGCTTTCTGCATCCATAGCACACAACTTATTTGGTTGGTGTCTTGTCATATTTTGGCTTGTCATCTTTTCTTGCTGACTTCTTCTGAAATCCTTTCTGTCCATCTTGAAGAATATCTTAGCAAAGAGACTCATAAGCTCTTCATTTGATGTTGCAGTCTCTGTCTCTTCAGTTTCTTTGAAAGCAATACTTTGTTCTCTTCTAGCTGGTGGAGGTGTTCTTTGTTCAGCTGCCTCCCTGGTCTTTATCAGCTGCTCATATTACTTCAGTTTACCTAATAAAGATTAAGTTGAAATCTCATTCAGGCATCTGGCCTTCTTGATGGACCAGATTCTTGTATCCCATGAGCTTGGAAAGTACATCAGGATCTTGTCATTCACTTCAGTAAGAGTGATGTTCTTATCCAAGGTTTTCAGCTCATTGATAATTGAGCTTAACCTATTATACATATCAGAAACTGTCTCAGCTTCCTCCTTCTTAAAGTTTTCATATAGGGATATGAGATTTGATCTCCTATACTTTCTCTCATCTGCTGATCCATCCACCATTTGGTTTAGAGAATCTCAAATGGCTTTTGCTGAGGTGCACTCAGCAACCTTCTGGAAAATATCATCTAACATAGTTTGTGCCAGGTTATTCATAGCTTTAGCTTCTATAATTTTTGCTTTCTTCTGAGCTTCAGTCCACTCAGGTGGTGGGACTGCATTATTGGTGGAAGATGTTGTAGATGTAGATGCCTGTGGGGGACCTGTCAAGATTGAATTGTAGATGTCTTCATCAATGGAATTCATGTATAACCTAATTCTTGCCTTCCAGATGGAAAACATATTAAGGTTGCAAACTGGAGGTTCCTTTGGTTGTATAACCTAAATGAAAATAAAATAATGTGTAGATCTAACAAAGGATCTTTTGGTTCAAGATTTAACTTGTACAACCAAAGGAACCTCCTCTGATACCAATTGAAAGTGAGAGTTAGATCTGAAATACTCTAGAGGGGGTGAATATAATATGCTTAAATATTATTAACTGATATTACAGCTTTTGCTATAAATTAAAAGTGCAGAATTGATAAACTACCAAACAATAAACCTAAAGCACAAGCACAACAAGAACACAAGAAAATGAGGCAACCAGACGACACAAGAATTTTATAGTGGTTCCTCAACCTGGGTACATCCACTCTTCTACCACCCTTGACAGGAATCCACTCAGGTTTTTGATCAGGTGCCTGACACCAATGAGCTTTTCATCAGGTGCTCAAAAACCAACCCAAGTCTTTTGATCAGGAGACTTGCAACCAAGGAATCACTTTTGAAGGGAGATGACAACCCTTTACAGAGGTGGGGGTGAGAGATGATTTTGTCTTCTCTTTCTCAATATACAACTGAGAAGACCGTGGATTTGATTATCGCTTAAGGCTCCCCCTGAGATTTAGAATGAATCAGGGAAAAACAGGAGCTAAGCTTCAGGGTGATAGGTCTTCAAACTGAATCCTTGACCAGCAATAATCTTCAGGAACTTTTTTGACAGATTGAACTGAAGTTGTCCTTTTGAAGTGTCCTGGAGTACTTGAAGAAAGAAGACTCTAGATATAGGTATTGTTGTTCTTCTTCTTTAAGTACTGATGAGCTTATGGTCAAGAGTTTCTGTGTATCAAAAAATACTTCTTGTTGACAGAGCAGATTGTTCAAGACTGAATCTTTTTCTCTATCTCTGTATGCTTCTCAATAAGCTGTGCTCTGTCTGAAGCTTTCTCAATGATGCTTGATTCTATCTCTCAGTTTATGTGTCTGTGTGTCCGTTATTCTCTTCTTCTCTGTATTTCGAAAATTTGAATGCATCTGCAATTAATGCTGATAGCCTTGAGAATAATCGGCATTGATTTATTTCCCCAACTGTCCCATGGAAAAACGGCAAGCAATAATCCTGGAGAAGACCATAATTAATGCTCCTTCTAACGGATACATTCAGAGAATGTTAGAGCATTAATTACTCAGGAATTATCGCATTAGTGTGGGGACAGAAGGTCGGAAATAACTAAGTCTGGAATCGTCGAACATATAGCAGAATTTGTCGAACTGAGTGCACAGTTTGTCGAGCTGAGATGTTGTATTCGTCGACCAGACGACTTCTGTTCATCGAGCTGAGTTCTATGATCGTCGAGCTGGAAACTGAAGTGTCTCTTTTGATCATTGCCTATTCATTGAGCTAGCAAATGTGTTCGTCGACTGAAGTTCAGCAATTATTCTGGAGTTGTCAAATAATCTGTATGTTGACTGATATTCTGTGTGTCGACACAAGTCTTCTGTGTGGTGTTGACACAGACCTTCCATAATGTTGACCGATGATCTGGATGTCGACACAAGTGCTTCTAGTGTCGACTTAGTTGGTGTAGACATATGCTCTAAGTGTCGACACAAGTCTTCTGGTTCCAGAATTCATCGAGCAGAGAACTGAGTTCGTCGACCTGAGACTAGAGAACATAGTCTCGACAGAATGCTGTAGTAGTCCAAGATTCGTCGACCAAAGAATAATGTTCGTCGAGATGAGTTTGGAGAACTTTGAATTCGTTGAGCTGAAAATGATTCTGGACTTAGAGAAAAATTTTTAAACCTCTGGCAATAGAGTTGAAGTGGAAGTCCATAAATCGTCGAGCAAAGAGTGAAGTTCGTCGACCTGAGAACTAGGTACGTCGACCTGAGTCTAGAGAATAGTCTCGACTTAGAATGCTGAAGGTGGAGTCCAAGGATCGTCGACCTGTGACTGAAGTTCGTCGAGCTCAGCTCAGAGAAAATATCTCCAAGATCGTCGAGCTGAGAACGACTATCGTCGACCTGAGCTCGACGAACGTTGAACTCATTTTACTTAGTTTCTTGAGAAATCTCTGAATCTCTGGAAAAACTGTAAGTCTTGAGTCTCTGGCAGTCTGATGATGGTTTGTCCATGTGATGTTGTTACTGAGGACTTGGCCTAGACTATAGGACACTACTTTGACCCTGACTATACATATTGGGTCACATCATCCTAAGTTAGTGAACCTAGCCCAAATCAAACTGGTGATCCAACAGACCCGCTGCGCAGACTCTCATTAGCTAGCAGGTCTGAAGGCTCGCCTATGGGGGAGAGGTCTGGTTCTTGGTCCTTGGTTCTGTAATACCCCAAGCGCGGCTCGGCCCCAGGTAGACCCGCCGTGCAGGCTCTCATTAGTTGGCAGGTCCAAAGGCTCGCCTGTGGGGGAAAGGTCTGGTTCTTGGTCCTTGGTTCTATACTACCCTGAGCGCGGCTCAGCCCCAGGTAGACCCGCTGTGCAGGATCTCATTAGATGGCAGGTCCGAAGGCTCGCATATGTGGGAGAGGTATGGTTCTTGGTCCTTGGTTCTGCACTACCCCGAGCGCGGCTTGGCCCTAGGTAGACCCGCTACACAGGCTCTCATTAGCTGGAAGGTCCGAAGGCTCGCCTATGGGGGAGAGGTTTGGTTCTTGGTCCTTGGTTCTGCACTACCCCGAGCGTGGCTCGGCCCCAGGTAGACCCTCTGTGTAGGCTCTCATTAGCTGGCAGGTCCGAAGGCTCGCCTGGGGGTGGAGAGGTCTGGTTCTTGGTCCTTGGTTCTGCACTACACTGATCGCGGCTCGACCCCAGGTAGACCCGATGCACATGCTCTCATTAGCTGACAGGTCTGAAGGCTCGCCTGTGGGGGAGAGGTCTGGTTCTTGGTCCTTGGTTCTGCATTATCCCGAGTGCGGCTTGGCCCCAGGTAGACCCACTGCGCAGGCTCTCACTAGCTGGCAGGTCCGAAGGCTCGCCTATGGGGGAGAGGATTGGTTCTTGGTTCTTGGAGACTTTTGCACTACCCCGAGCCTAGCTCGGCCTCAGGTAGACCCGCTACGTAAGCTCTCAATAGCTGGCAGGTCCGAAGGCTCGCCTGTGGGGGTATGGGACCCCGAGCACGGCTCGGCCCCAGGTAGACCCACTGCGTAAGCTCTCATTAGCTGGCAGGTCCAAAGGCTCGCATATGGGGGAGAGGTCTGGTACTTGGTCCTTGGTTCTGCACTACCCCGAGCGCGGCTCGGCGCCAGGTAGACCCGCTGCACAGGCTCTCATTAGTTGGCAGGTCCTAAGACTCGTCTGTTGGGGAGAGGTCTAGTTCTTGGTCCTTGGTTCTGCACTACCACGATCGCGGCTCGGCCCCAGGTAGACCCGCTACGCAGGCTCTCATTAGCTGGTAGGTCCGAAGGCTCTCCTATGGGGGAGAGGTCTGGTTCTTGGTCCTTGGTTCTGCACTACCCCGAGCGCGGCTCGGCCCCAGGTAGACCCGCTGCGCAGGCTCTCATTAGCTGACAGGTCCGAAGGCTCGCTTATGGGGGAGAGGTCTGGTTTTTGGTCCTTGGTTCTGCACTACCCCGAGCACGGCTCGGCCCCAGGTAGACCCGCTGCGCAGGCTCTCATTAGCTGGCAGGTCTGAAGGCTCGCCTGTGGGGGAGAGGTCTGGTTCTTGGTCCTTGGTTCTGCACTACCCCGAGCGCGGCTCGGCCCCAGGTAGACCCGCTGCGCAGGCTCTCATTAGCTGGCAGGTCCGAAGGCTCGCCTGTGGGGGAGAGGTCTGGTTCTTGATCCTTGGTTCTGCACTACCCCGAGTGCGGCTCGCCCCCAGGTAGACCCGCTGCGCAGGCTCTCATTAGCTGGCAAGTCCGAAGGCTCGCCTGTGGGGGAGATGTCTGGTTCTTGGTTCTTGATTCTACACTACCCCGAGCACGGCTCGGCCCCAGGTAGACCCACTGCGCAGGCTCTCATTAGCTGGCAGGTCCGAATGCTCGCCTGTGGGGGAGATGTCTGGTTCCTGAAGTTTTGGTTCTGGGTTCTTGGGAATAGGTCTAGGCTCTGGGGAATTCTACACCACTTCAAGCCTGGCTCGATCCCTGGTGGACCCGTTGCTCAGGCTCTCGTCAAGCTAGCAAGGCAGTGAACTCACTCAATGGCAGAATGGTTGGAAAAATCTTTTTAAACAACATCCCTGCTTAATTCTATGAAAAACAAACTAAGGCAAAGGCTTGGAGCAGTGCGAACAGAGGCACTCGCAGCTGGCAGTTACAAGGATGGTCTCGCTTACGGCAAGTGCGCACTCGCGCGAGACGGAAGGCTCACTCTAATGATAGGTGAGCAGGTTACGTCAATAAGAGTCACCCGCGCAGGGAGTACTTTAAGGCAAGGCGAGAAGGTTCTGTCGGTCCTCACGCATAAAAAAGATAAGGGAAGCGACGACTCGCGCTCGACAAAAAGCCAACTCTCCAACAAGGCCGCGAGACAAGGGGTAGCACATTCTTGCATGCGGGAGCACATCAGAGTATCGTCTCGCAGTAAGCAAAATAAAGCAAAGTGTAAGGAGTAAAGGCGAGGTGGCGAGATGGGTGGATAGCACCGTCTCGCAGGCCCAAGCAGACTAATAACTTATTTCGCAAAATAAAGAACAAAATAACAAGCAAGGCAAGCATGTATACTTAATCATCATCATTATGTATCACAAAAACAGAGCTCAAAAAAGATAAGTTTTACAACAGCAAAAAGAGGAGGAGAGAGGGATTCTGGATCTTGGAGTTGGCACGTCATTCCTCCTCGCCAAAAGCAGAATCCCCGCTCTCCTCGCCGTCGAGCTGGGGGACCAGGTCGCAGACGGTCATCGTTTTTGAATCATCCTTCACGACCCCCAGGTCCTTCATCATCTTTAGGACCAGCTCTGAAACCCTAATACCAGCATCTCGGCATTGCTCCTCAACCTCGTCAAAAGAATAGTTCAGCGAAGGTGTCTGAAAGGGCTCGCGGCGAGACGTTGACGCGGCATCGACCTGAAGGCGAGTATTCTGGGCTTTCAAACCCTTGACCCCCTCCTCCATGGCCACTACTCGCGAGTGCAGCCACTTCGCCGTCTCGGAATCCTGCGAGACGCCCGTTCATTAGTCAAAAGTTTTTAAAGGAAAATCCAAGAGTAAGGATAAGGCTTTACCACACTGCCTTGGGCTTTCGCGAGGAGGGTCTCAGCATCAGACAACCTTTTTGTGAGGTCTTCGGATCTCTCTCGCTACGCCGCCAGGCCTGTCTCGCTGTCCTTCCATTTTTTGTTGATATATATAAGGCAGCGCGAGGCGCGGTGCGCGAACTCCAAGGCACGTATTTGGGCGTGGGAGGATTTCAGGACGAGATCTCGCGTGGACTCGCTCTCGGGCGAGACGACATCGAGAATGTCATAAAGGCCGTACCCCACGGCAAAAGCATGGCTAGTGGGCTCCTCCTGCTCCTCCCAAGGGAGAAGGAGGGTGGAGATGGATACGCGGTTGGCGTCCTGCCCCCACAACAGAACAGGCTCGCCGGCGACATCTGAGACCACGGGGCCCAAGTTGAAGTTCATGTGGGAAGAGGGGGCGGGACGACTGGAGGAGTTGCCTTCACGAGAGGCGGTGGCGGCTGGTTGATTGGAGGTGGCGGCTGGCTGATTGGGAAGAGCCATCTCGCGGGTAGGCGAGACGGCCTGTTGAGGAGGCGAGCGGGGCGATTGAGACCCCTCCACAGAGATAGGGCTCAAGGACCCCGATATCTCCTTCTCTTTGGGGTAATCTTCTTTTTTCCCTTGGAGACAATCACAGCTTTTATCATTTTCTTTGGAGGGCCGGAGCGAGAGGGGGTCGTGTCGCCTGCATGCCTCTTCGGGGGTGGGGGGGGGAGGAGCCAGGGACTCTCTCGCCGCCTCAATGGCCGCGCTGGCGAGATCAAGTCCTTTGGATGGATGGATGTTGCTTTTGTAAGGAGGGTGGACTGGGACGACTCGCTCCCGTAAAAACAAAACAAGGCAATGAGAAGGCGAGACGGAGAGATAATCAGACAAAGCGAGACAAAAATGCGAGAGTACCTTCTCCATGGAGCACTGGAGGTAGCGAGTCGAGGCCTCTCCGCAGGAATTTCACTTCGAAGTTTTTGCCGATGAAGTAATCATACATCAGCTTCTCTGGGAAACCCACCTGCGGGGTCGTGTAGAAGCTCTCGGGGGGTGACACCGGCATGAGCGGGATGCCCCCAAAGTCAGCACGGTCGCCGCGAATGAAGACGAACCTCGTGAGCCAATGATGATTTTTATTTGGCGTCTCGCACACCTTGAGACCTTGCCCGGCGAAGTACGAGATTCCAACGTCGTTGGCGTGATAAATGAAGAGCTTGCAGAAGACCGTCAAGCTGAACTCAATGCGCTCCCGGCACATGTAGCAGGCAAAGGCGATCAACACTGAAATGACGTTCGGGTTGAACTGTGCTGGGACGACACCAAAGTACTTGAATACTTGTTTTACCTCATGCCATAGAGGCAACCTCAACCCCGCCTCAAAGTGCGAGACGGGGAAGGCGAGCTCTCCCGGATAATAGGTGTTGATTGACTCGCCAACTTTGGGGGGGCCGCGACTCGAGTCGCTCCCCTAGATACTCGCGGATGAATCCACGGTAGTCCTCTTCTGAGAGCCGGCCGAGCAGAAAGTCATGTTCTGTGAATCGCTTCCCGCAGCGGATGCGCCCCTCGCCTTCCTCAACTCTTTTCTTACCCATCCTTTGCGAGACGGTTTTAGGCGAAATGAAGGGAGAAAGGAAGAGTAAGAAAGAAGATCGGCGAGAGGGCCGGGAAAGAAAAAGAGCGAGAAGAAGCGGCGAGACGGCTAAAGCAAGGGAGCAAGAACTTGGGCGACAGGAGTAATAGGCCCGGATATCCATCTGTTCCGGGGCCGGGATATTTATAGCAAATATGGTGAAATGATTAATGAGCGGGAAAAAGGTACATAAGGAGGGGAAGAGTCAACCGACGTTTTACTCTCTCTCTCCTAAAAACCTCGATTTGTGTGGTCAGTCGCAATCATGGGACATTGATTAAAGGAAATTAAAGAAATTAAAAATAAAACAGCAGTAATAAATGTTCAAAAAATCACCATCCTGCATATAGCGGACACCAAGTTCTCTGATAATGCAGGCGAGACGGCAGCATAAAGCATTTATTATTACAGCACTCAAATACAAAATAAAGAAAAACGAGGTGAGACAGACGGTCTTCAGTACAGATGCCATTGTCAGCGGCCACCGCGAGCTCCCGCGCAGGGAGGCCTACTACGCGAGTGGAAGGCGCAAACGGACTCAAGCCCACGGCGAGCGAGACGAAGCTGCATATCGACCTCGCTGATGATGGCGTCAGGGTTGGTTCCATCGACATCTAACTCGGCATCAACTTCAGAAGATAAGCGAGCACACTCATCTCCAACCATTCGATGCGCCTGTCCGCCGCCTGCTTATCCTGCGCCAGCGAATGGATGATGCGCGCGTGCTTCTGGAATAACTCGACAGTCTTGCACCTCATTTCCGTCGGGTTCGCAGGGTCATCTTCAATCCAGTCAAGGGGAGGAAGAGGCGAGACGGAAGGCTGCCCAGGGTGCTCCTGAGCAGGCGAGTCGGTCTGGGCGCCTGCGGAAGGAGTAAAGGGGCAAGGTGAGAGAGGCTCCCGCAGGAGTGTGTGGGAGTAGCGAGTGGGGCAGAGAAGCGAGAGGGAAGGTTTCTCACCAGGAGGACGGGAGGTCCCGACGGCCTGGGAGGGATCGTCTCTCCTCTCGCAGGGAGGAGTAGATAGAGGAGTGGAAGGAGGTTGCGAGTCAGAATCTTCGCGATGGGCGGCGGAGTCATCTCGCGGGCTTTCAAGTCGTTGTGTAGCTGCAGGAGCTCCCTGAAGAGACAAACAAATAAGAAGGCAGACACAATTATTGAAGGAGTAATAAAGACAGAAGTGAGAGCCCACCTCTTTCTCTTTGGAAGATGCGGGAGGAGGAGTGGGGCAGGTCTCCTGGACTGCGCGAGACGGATCCTCGGCAGAGGAGGGGCCACCTGTTTTTTCCCTCTTTAGGCGAGACGGAGAGGATGGTAAAGAAGGTAGGGGTGAACTAAGGTTGAGGTAAAGGCGGCCACGTTGGCCTTGTTCAGTCGGAGCACTTTTGCAAGGCGCTCGCGAAAGCTCTGGCTATGAGACATGATGAACAGTCTACTGCAAGGAAGGAGGAAGTGTGTAAAGGGGCGGCCTCTATTCGGGATAGGAATCCCATATTTATAGGTTTCGGCGGGGGCCTCATAGAAGATTCTCTCATAAATGCGTCCATAAATACGTTTTAATGACGAGCCTCGCTTGGATGTTCTTTCCGAACTTATAATAATCTCAAAAAGAGCGGGGATTGTGTACAACCTCGGACTCGTGAGAGACCCTCAAGACGCGAATAGAAGGAAGGATAGACGAGAGGTGCTGATAGGCGAGTGGGACCAGATGGTCCACTCGCAGGAGGCGAGGCGAGTGGTATCTGCAATGGGCGAGACTCCCCCTTTTTGGGAGGCGAGTAGGCCTTTATAGGCGAGAGGGCCCCGTGGCAGACGATGCCTACGAGACGGCCAAGAGGGCTCGTCTCGCCGATGGGTGTTCCCCTACTCGCCATATAGAGAGAGGGCCATTTTGACAGATCTATACCCCAGGGGGATTTTACTCTTCTACCCCGGGTAATTTTACCCTTTTACCCCTGGTGGTCTGCATATAGCTCCTCAGAACAGCGGAGTTTGGCTGTTGGCAGACCCAACCAAGGGAACTTTGGTAATTTCAGGCCAGTTCAGTGTGGTTATTTGCAGATCCAACTCAGAAAACTATAAATAGACCCATAGAGGTTCTTCAGAAGCACACACTTTTTCCCGGGACTGGAGAGGCTTTTTTCTGTGCTTTCTGAGGAGCTCCAAGCCCAGCTTTTGGCTTTGGACGGGAAGCTCTCAGAGATCTTCCGGTTAAGCGGTGGGACCTCCCTGCTGAGGCTTTGGGTCAGTTTCTAGTCCTTCACGACCAGTCAGAGGTCGGAGCTTGGGACGAGTAGGTGTTGGCTACGCCCCTATTTTTCGAACTTTTGTCGAAGTCAAGTTTTGGCTTCAACAATAGCCACTCGATGAATTAAAGTCGAACTCAACGAACTGACTCGACGAATCAAGACACTCGACGAATTCAAGTCAGACTCAACGAATTGAGACACTCGACGAATTTGACTTGACGAATTCAAAGACACTCGACGCATTATAGTCAGACTTAACGAACTGACTCGAAGAATCAAGACACTCGACGAATTCAAGTCAGACTCAACAAACTGGCTCGACGAATCAAGACACTCGACGAATACAAGACAAACTCAACGAACTGACTCGACGAATCAAGACACTCGACAGATTCAAGTCAGACTCAACGAATTCACTTGACGAATAAAGACACTCGACGATTACAAGTCAGACTCAAAGATCTGACTCGACGAATCAAGGCACTCGACGAATTCAAGTCAGACTCAACGAATTGAGACACTCGACGAATTTGACTCTGTGAATTTTACTTGGCCTCATGGGTTTACTCGACGATTAAGACTTGGACCGATCTCTACACTACACATATTCAACAAACACTAATCCATACCCTATTCCTAAGTTCTATTGCCGGAAAGAAAAGAGATAACAGGAACAAAAGAACAAGCAAGAGGGGAGGAACCACCACTTGCCTCAAAAATCCCCTGAAACTCGTACTCCCAAGCTCTCAACCTCAAGATTCGGCCGAAAGCACTTCTCGTCTACGATCTCTGAAACTTTTCGAGGCAAAACAAGGGTTAGGCTACTACCACAAACCCCAAAATCCACGAAATCCAGAATACTTACCGCACACTAGAAGTATTTGGCGAGAGCTTTCCGAATCGATGCTCCGTCGAAGATTTCGTCCACCGGAGCTCCCGAAACGGCGGCTGGAAGGTTCACGGAGAAAGGTCGCCGCCCTCTTCTTTCCGCTCTCAGGTCTGACGTTTTGGGGAAGAATGATGAATATGGTTTTCTTTTTTATAAGTATATATATATAATATTATATTATTAATATGATAACTAAGGTTTTGACAACCGGACCGGAGATCGAACCGATGAGTTTAAAGGTTCAAGGTCCGACCGGTTGGACCGGTCGGACCGGGATCGAACCGTTTGTCCATTATATATATATATATATATATATATATATATATATATATATATATATATATATATATATATATATATATATATATATAATAATATTAGAAAATAAAAAAAATAATATTATAATAAATATTTGCATATATATATATATTTTATTTATCATTATATTTTGATACAAATAAAAATAATATATTTGTTAGCACCACATGTGTATATTTTTAAATCAAATTTTAATGATATATAATATATTATATATATATATATATATATTAGAAAAAAATTAATTAAGACAACATTAAAAATTTGCATATAAATTATCAATTTTTTATGACTATATTGTGATACAAATGAAAATGATGTATAAATTATCACTATATTAGTATACTTTTAAAGCTCTGTCTGACACAACGTTTTTCCTCTATTGAGTTTGGACAAAAACACCACCGTAATAAAATGGATGTTTGACATGACAATGATTAAAATCACAATCAAAATAAAAAAAAAACTAATATGGACTTTTAAAGATAAAAGTTGATGAAATTTCTTAGATAAGATAAGTGATAAAAAAATGACATTTCATAACCACCGCGTTTATGATTTATGACCGCCATCGACGTGCCAAAAAGAGCCTAAATATATCGTACACTTTAATTTTTAAAAGATAATTTTATAATTTATTATAATAATATACGTAGGAAATATTTATTTTATATTTGTATAGTTTTATTTTATGAATACATTAATATTTATATTAATATAATAATATACAACTTAAAATGGCAAGAACCAAGTGGTCTAGTGGTCCACTTCTTCCTGAATTTGAAAATGGTCTGGGTTCAAAACCTCACAGTCTCAAAATTTCATTATTTAAATTTTTTGGCTTTGGCCCGCCCGGTTACCCAAAAACCCGCCTGGTTCCCGGCCTGCCGGTCCGCCCGCCCGGTTCCGCGGTTCCCAGGCGGTTCTCAGATGGAGGTGGTTTCTTACCTAGACCGGACCGGCTGTATGTCCGGTCCGCGGTTTGACCGGTCGGACCGGCCGGTCCGGTCCAGTTTTCAAAAGCTTGATGATAACTAGAAAAACTCAAACGACGAGGGTGACCAAATCACCTCGGTTTTCGATGAAATTCGCACCAAAGCTAAATGACGGTGCTACGAATCCAACGGCTCGTGTTAAAATTCCACGACGTTAAAACAACAAGTAATTACTTTAATTTTCCAAGTCAAAACTCTAATTCCGATGAGTCTAAAAACTGGCTAACTCGCCCCCAACGAACAAAATCTCGCAGTAATGATGGCACACTGTTAACTTTGCGTCAATGTAACACACTTACATCATTATTACACCACTAAAGCAATTAAAATAATTATAGAAAATTCAGCGGCATTACAACTACTTTCCCACCAAATCAACTTCAGAGTCGGAGCTCGAGCTTTCATCCTCAGAAAGATCGTCAAAGCCAAGGACAGAAACATCACACTCAAGTTTTTGAGCCACTATCTGAAGAGCCTTCGACACTACACACCTGAGAGCAACCTCTCACAGATACTCAATTTGGGGCTCCACCTCCCTAATCCAGACCTCCTCCCAAATCTCCTCACCAAGTAAGCAGTGATCCCACATATTGTCTAGAGACTCCATGTACCTAATAAGTCATATAACCTTCAGCTCCCTAACCGCTCTTCAGTAGAAAGTCACCCCACCTCGGACTTCGAAGCCCCTAGTTTGGCCTCCAAACGAGTAGCATCTCCCTATGCGCTTTTCGGCAGTTGCACAGTCTTCTCCACCAAGGATTTCTCTATCTGAATCACCGCATGAGACTCCTCAAGCTCCGCCTTTCTCTCAAGTTAGAAAGAGAGCTCTCTGCTACCTGAAGCCTCTCTTGAAGTGTCAAGTATCCATCTTTCAGGCTCACGTAGTGATCATTCTACATCAACACTATATTGGCATGAGCCTCAATCTACAATGAAGAGAAAAAGTCAAACACATATAGAACAACAAAACATGAACAAAACATGGGATATAGTTTCACTCACCGCGCTATTTCTCACATTTAAATATGAAGATACGTGCTTCACTATCATCGCCTGTGGCGCAGAAGCCTTCATAGGAGGAGCCTCGGGGCAGAAGACACCAAGGTCAGAATCAGCCAGCATAACCTTAACCTTAGAGTTGCTGGGAGCCTCCACTACATGACAATCCCTCGAACGTGAAGAAGATCGAGCCTCCAAGTCTGAACTGCCACATTCTTTAAGGATCAACTTCCTCTTTTTGACACGAACTAGTGGAATTGCAGTCGCACACTCAGGATCAATAGAAAGTTTGCGTAGTAGCAAACGTTCCTCCACAGACGAGGAGGTGTTGAAGAGACGATTCGCCAACTCATGAGGTTCCGAGAACCCTAGCACCGGTGAAAATTCCCGCTCACGTCTCTTCATGCGACTAAAACAATCTGGAAGTGAGTTTCAAAGCCCTGGCAAGACCCGGGAATTCCAGACATAACCAAATAAAGTGTTTCCATGGCATAGATCCGTCCGACTCTCAAATTCGAGCCAGCGCTTATTGTTGTGAACATCAATACACCTGATCTCGTCAACTTGAATCTTGCACCATTCTCTGAACAGGTCCTAAAGAGAACCTCGTGTCGTGCTCCCTAAAGAATGTGATCAGCCCCATAAGGCGTGTCATCCCAAGAGAAGTGAATTGAGACATGAGAATGCCACAAAACTTCAAGATCTCGATCATCTCCTCACACGGCGGTAGACAGAACACGTATCTCAGAGTTGTCTCGCACATCATCAACCAGCCTTATGTGGATTCAAAAATCTCTCCTCAACATGTGGTACCCTCACTTTGTGTTCGACATTCCGTATTGCGCTTAGGATCGTGGTAAGAAAAATAGGTCAAAATAAGTAAGACAAGAGATGACATATGGGGCCGAAAGCGCTCGAGCAAGAAGGGTGAACACACACACACACACACACAGTAAAGAGGAACGCCCTATGAACAAGCCTGGCACGCTATGCGCACATAGCATGCAGGAGCATCCTCCGCGCAAGCAGCGCACACGAGTCCACCCCGCACGTGTGCAGGTCCGCTCTGCGCGGATGTGAGAGTGGCGCCCACAGGTTCGTCCCATACGCATGTGGGTCTTCCCCGAGCACTCTCGCCCAGCAAGCTGGTGCGCTCGGGTTTGCCCCGCGCGGGCAACTTGCAGGACAACGCCCACACACGCGGTGGACAGGTCCGCGCGCGCGGAATGTTGATCCACCCTGCGTGTAGTATGCGGGTAAGCCCCCGAGCGCAGCGCGAGGGTCCTTTTTGTTTGCCTCCGCGCATGCGGGTCCTTTTTGTTTGCCTCCACCATGACTGACCCAAAACTGGTCAGGTGATTTTTACCAAAAGTACGAGTTTTCCACGTTAAAAACTTGCTTGTCCATTTCTCTACTTTTTATGTGACTGTGTGCGCGCTAAACCTCTCTACGCGTTAAGGCAGACTAGATTAGTTTGATTTACCAATAGCCCCGAGCCACCCGCAACAAGTTGTATCATGTTCGTGAGGTCGTAATACCCCGTTGTGGGTAGTTTGTATGTGGTTGTAACTATTTTCTTGTCCATTTCTCACAAGTTGTTTGTGTCTACTGTGAATTGTGTTTTTGCCCACTGTCAACGCTTCCATTCGTAGGAGTCCAGTCGATCAGCTCTCGAACTTTTTTCCCCTGGTCCACCATGCTAATCAACAACTAAAATCCAAAATCCACGAATATGAGTGCACCTCTTTGCTCTCATAGTTTTTTTTTACATAGAATCGTGAGACACTCATAACACATTAAATATTTTTTTTATTTTCTTCATAATCAGGACAGCATAATATATTATATTATAAAAAGTGACATGAAACAGCTAGTGACCGAAAATAAATCAGCAATGACAGTAAACAAATTTCTTGATTACATTGGATAAGAAAAGCCAACAATTGCTTAACAGAGACACTCAGAACTACTGCTTCTTTTCAAACTCTAGGCCAGCATAGTCTGCGGGAGAATAGGGAACAAAAAGGTCCTTCAGAAATCCCTTCTTTCTTCTTGGGTTGCAGCCCATATCTCTGCATAACTGATCGTGATACCAAGTTTGAATAGAGATGATGGAAGATCTTCGATAGAACTTGCTTGAACTGCCCCCATATTTTTTGTAATGCCTGTCCCACTCCATCATGTCCTTCTCCATGCTTCTCCGGCTTGGCAACACAAATCCATCGTCGAGAAAGCAAGCCAGCCACCTCGCCCTCAGCTCTGAAGTGAAGAGGTCCGATGTGCCCTCTGAGTACCCAATGATGGCCATCTGCGGAATATGGGGATGTATGCACTCCCTGCGTCAAAATTAGCGTGATCATGAAACCATATTTTCGTTGGCCAAACTATTTTGATGTCACCATTACTGTTGAAGCCGGGAAAATCCTTACTCCATAATTTGGATCAAGTCAGCACAAGGTTACTGATTCTACGGCCCGACGTCACAATGCAAATGGCTAGCGCGAGAGAAAGGAAACTATCTATAAGCACACCCCAAGTGCTCCAGCAAGGACATCTCACCACGTACCCGGAAGTTTGGGAGAAAATTTCTCTCCGCAACCAAAAGACTGGGCGAGGTACTAGGCAGACATGGATTAGGCGAGTATCCACTTGGTAGGGACCTCAACCTCTTCCAAAAATCCATTTCTAGTACCCTTGGGGGTCTATTTATAGAGAAAACTTGGGGGATATAGGTGAGTACCCAGCCTTTGCTAGCGAGTATCTAGTGCTACTCTCCCATACTCGCGAGGTACTCACCCAAACTCGCCCAAACTCGCCACTGCTTGCCTCAGCTCGCACAAGCTTTCCTCTTCTCGCCCAAGCTCGTCTCATGGTCTATGAATAGTCGTCTGTTTGAGTACTTCTGATCTCAATGAATTACGGGTTATACAATTACATGTATGGAATTGGATAATGATTTCTTAGGATTTTTTTAACAATCCTAAACTTGAAGTCACTGTCTTTATATCAGTAGAAGAGAATCTGAATAGGATATGTTTTTGAAACACAATGGATGAATGATATTAGACCTGTTGAGAATTTGGCACAAAAAATTCACAGCATTTGCTCGTTTAATTAGTATAAGTCTTGGGTTAATTAGCATCTATGTTCAGAGGGCTTGTTCAAATTTAGTCACCCATTGGAAGCATATGTAACAAATACACTTAATATTATGGCTAGTTTCGAGTCAAATCCGAGCAAGGCGGGCAGGCTTGAAAACCATGTGAACTCGAAATGATTTTTGAACTAAGGTGATCGTGAACGAATCGGGACCTGAAATGCTTCGTGTGCACACGGGCTCTGCCCGTGTTGACTCAAAGTAGAGACCCACAAGCTCCACGCGTGCCCTTGCAAAGTAGGGGCTAAAGGGCATCGCCAGTGCTTTCTACCGAGCTCTGCTAGTGCAGTATCGGGCTTTGCTCATGCCAATAATTTGAAAAGAAGAAAAAAAGTACTTTACAACACTATTTTAGGGAAAAAATTTTGTTGCGGGTAACGCAGGATGGAATGCTGCGGAAATAAATAGCCGGAGCCCACTCCTTTCACTTTCCGAAATTACTGTTTTTCCTCAACCTTTTGCCGCTCTTTCTCCCGACTCAGCTCCCTCGACCTTTCGCCGCTCCTCCTGCTCCCGCCGCTCCTGCTCCCGCCGCTCCTGCTCCCGCCGCTCCGTCGTTAACTCGAGCACCCGCAGATCGCGAGAGTTTTTCTCTGGAACAGTCTTCCTGCATAGCCTCTCACTATCAAAAGCTTTGGAATACCGCCAAGTTCCGTCAGTTTTCCCAGCACTTAAACCCTAACCTGAAGAAGAAGGTCCAGGAAAAGTAGTGTAATATGTATAAAATTTTCCATTTTGCTGTACTTCAATTCGAATTTGTATGTCATCCATGTTGATTGCAGTCGCATTTTTAGGGCAAATATGTTTGTAGTCGCATTTATCCGTTTGCTAGCGTTTGTTTAGGGTTTTGCACTAAATTAGGTTGGTTGTGATTGCATTGCTAGTTGATTAAAGTTATTTTTTGTTGTGGTTTCTTGTTTGCAGTTCTTTCCCCTGAAAACTAGTGTACAATTTGTATGTCATTCTTGTTGATTGCAGTCGCATTTTTAGGGTAAATATGTTTGCAGTTGCATTTATTTGTTTTGCTAGTGCTTGTTACGGGTAATCCGCTAAATTAGATTTGTTGTGGTTGCATTGCTAGTTGATTGCAGTTGTTTTTCTTATTTTGGTTTCCTGTTTGCAGTTTTTTACCCTAACAACTAGTGTAATATGTTTGCAGTTGCATTACCTGCATATGCTTGTTTGCAGTTGCATTACCTGCATATTTTGGTTTCCTGTTTTCTTATTTTGTTTTACTATTGAGTTTGCAGTTGCATTGATAGTTTATTCCCGTAGAGCTTGCAGTTGCATTACCTCCATATTTCTGTATTGTTTCCAGTTGCATTATCAGTGTACTCCCATATTTTTTCTAGTTGAATTTCTCATATATGCCTATTTGTGTGCCGTTTCCTTACCTGCATATCTTGTATAGTTTGCACTAGCATTATTTTTGCTTATTTTTTCTTTGTTTCCAGCTAAAATTCCTGAAAGTAAGTACTTGTCATCCCGTTGCTCATACAAGTCATTCACTGCGCACGTTACGCCCCTGATGAATATGTTGTCCGAAAACTCTAAAGAATCCTTACGCCTGGCTTGCATTTTCCCACTGCTGATGATGCCTGGGATTCCACAGAACATACCACTGCTGTATGTTCTTCTCAGGTTATATAATAGGGATAAGCAAGCGTTCCTAATAGGTAACTACTACATGAAACTTACCGTCAACGAGGTCACACTCGTATTGGGCCTCCCAAATTCTGGAGTTCCGTTTAAGTTAACTCGGAGTCCCCTCCTAGATCTCACACACAAGTGCCTCAATGAAAAATTAAGGGAAGTTACCGAGGAGGAGTGGTCCCCTGCATTGGAGGAGAGAAGGATCTCCCTTGTAGTTAAATATCTACTATGCATGTTCTTTTTCCCCCTTAAGAATCTGAAGGTCCCGGCTTGCCTCGATCACATAAAAGATATTCAGGATTTTGTGAAGTACAATTGGCCGCAGGCAATCCATGGCTTCCTCCATAGCCAATTTGGTGGATTGAGCAAAATCTGCGAAGTAAGAGGGGCAGGGGAGAACATCGGGTATTTGGAGGGCTGCTCCACCGTGTTGCTGGTATGAAAGCATTTTTATTTAGTTTTCATTTTATTTTTTTATGTTGCCAACTTCGTATGTGTTTTCGTAAAGGTGTGGCTATACGAGCAAACAAAAATTCAGCCACCACTGGTCGAGGCAGCACGGCCCCGCATATATCGGTAGTCTCCCACTCTTAGCTACAGTGCTAAATTCTGCCTCGAAGTAGAACGCAACCTCAGGCGAAGAAAATATGTATGTGTTCCCCTTTATGATTTATGCTCAATCTAGGTATTAATATGTAAATACTAAATTAATATTCTGGTCTTTTATCTTAAATCATTACGTATGTTATCACCACCTTTGCTAATGTTGGTGATGACGAGCTGTCACTGCTTGGAGTTGAGGAACTGGAATCCAATTTTGAGACAGGGCCGAAAAAGAAGGAGAAGAGAAAGAGGGACGTGAACGTGGAATCTCTTGGCTCTGAGAGTGAGAAAGAGAAGAAAATGAAATATAAGAAGCAAGAGAAAGAATTATTGAAAAAGATTAGGTCGGAGATAAAGAAGGAGAGGAAAGGTAATGTTAAATCCGACGAGGGTTGGAGAGGCATGGAAGCCCGCTTCAAATCTTATATTAAATCGGAGGTAGAGGAATTAAAGACTTTTTGCGAGTCTTTATTCCTGAAATTTCAAGCAGGGCTAAAGCCTACTCCGACTCCATCACCACCGCCGCATTCACCACCCTCACCTCATCCACCCATCATGACATCAGTATCTCCTACACCGTTGTCGCAACCCGCTTCCACTCTCGAGTGCACGTTAGTGTCTCCCACACAGATTCGCTCGCAAGAGTTAGTTAGTAGGACCCCAAGGAAGGGTTTTCTACGGGCCAAGACCGTTTCTAGACGGACCTTTCAGAAGGGCCAAATCGTTGAATATGAGCCGGATTACCCGGAACGGCTCCATGTGCCAGATAAAACAAGAAAAACCCTTGATTCAGTGTTAAGCAAAGCGGTTGATAGGTAATTCTTTTATGTTTATGGCACAATATTTTTTGCAGAACATTATTAGTTTCATGCTGATTTTGGGACGATATATTGAGAAAATCAATCTCACCCACATCACCCGAAGCCTCCCCTACAAATATGGGCTTTGATTTAACTGTGGAATTCTTCTCTGAAAATGATAAGCCAAAAAAAGAATTGAGTTAAACAAACAACAATAACATGAAAATTATTTGAAAGTTGAAAGAAATACTTGGTTTTTTGGTTCTTGTCTCCAAATGTCCCTTCAAACGTGCATTTGAAATTCCTTTTGGTTTCTTCTTGGTCGGATCCCTAACGAGTTGAGTGCTTCTTTCCTTCTGACCGTCAGTGTACCCTTGCTTTTCCTTTTCTTCCGCCGCCACCATGTCGTCAACTTCCTTACCCAACTCATTTAATACCGTCAGGACCCTTGCCCTTGCAGGTTGGCAGTTCCTCATACGGTTTGCGAGGTCATACGAATAACGCACCAAATGATTTCTAAATACCAAACTGGAGTCGCACTGTAACATGCATGGGGTATTTGGTAGGTATATATTTTTTTGGCGTTTTGAGAAAATCTTTTAATCAAGTATTGGTTCGAAACTTGCCGGACATTTTTCATATTGTATATCCTTAATATATGCTTGCATAGTATGCCCCGCGTCTCGAAACCTCTGCATGAACATTGAGATTCATTGGAATCGGAATGCAAGTTCACAAACCATCGTTTGTCTTCTTCAGAACCGTCACATTTCTTCGTTACATATAGAGAATGATTTTGAGCTCACCCAAGTCCTTCATCTCGAACCGAATGACTAGCTCTACCCTAAGCCTAGCCACCTCCTCCTCAGAGTTTCTCGTAACGATCATGTCGTCCACGTACAGCAGTACTAAGACATGAAGCTCCCCCTTCTTCTTGATGAACAGGCTCGAATCTGTATCAGAGGCAAAATAACCACAGAACTGGAGGTATTCTGTGATCTTCCCATACCATGCCCGTGGAGCCTGCTTCAAGCCATAAAGAGCCTTCTGGAGCTTGCAGATGTATCCTGGATGATCTTCAGACACGTATCCTAGTGGCTGAACAATGAGATGTTTTTATCTATTTCTCTGTAAAGAAAAACATTCTTTACGTCTAGCAGTCACATCTTCCAATCTTGACAATCCGCCAAGGCCATCACCACCCGAACTGAAGTCATCTTTGCAACAGGACTAAACGTCTTTTCATATTCTTCTCTGTACTGCTGAGAAAATCCTCGAGCTACAAGGCGAGCCTTGTACCGATCGATGCTCCCATCCGCTTTCTTCTTCAGCTTATAGACCCACTTGCACGTCACAGGAGTAATACCTTCGACCTTAGGCACAAGGTCCCACATCTTATTTTTCCTGAGGGCAGCCATCTCCTCATCCATAGCATTATCCCACTCCTTGAATCCAGTGGTGTCTTCAAATCTAGAAGGCTCTCACTCGTCTAGAGGGTCTGCAAAGAAACAAGAGACGAAGCTCACTGCGTTCCCTTCGTTGTAACGAGCCGGTAGCATGATGGTCCTCTTCGATCTCTGAAGAGTCTGACCCTTGCTCACCACCTCCGCTTCTTCTTCTGATTCAGCTCCATTCCCGGGCAAACATGGAGCATCGCTCCCCCTGCTTCCTAAACCAGAAGCCTCCGACCAAGAGCTAGAAACACCCGGAGCTCCTAGTGACACAAGGAGCTCTACCAAAAGTTTTTTAGCAGCCTCCTTTTGTCTGCCATCTGACCTGCTTTCCTGCAGCTCCACAAAGGAGACACCTTCATATGACATTAGTTCATCGAAGATCACATCTCTAGAGATGGAAAACTTCTTTGTCATTGGATCCATACACTTCCATCCCTTCTTCCGCTCATCATAACCCACAAGGATAAGCTTCCTCATCTTCGCATCCAGTTTTGTCCTGAGAGCATCTGGGATGTGTACGTAGCAGGTAGATCCAAACACCCTAAGGTGTTCCATGCTAGGCTTCTCCTTAAACATCAGCTCAAAAGGAGACTTCATGTTGATCGGACTAAGAGGCATCTGATTGATGACATACGTTGCGCATGTCATCCCTTCCTCCTAGAAGGACCTAGGAATGTCTTTCGCATGAAGCCAACACTTGCAAGTCACCGTCAGATGATGAATCTTCCGCTCTGCTACTTCATTTTGTTGCAGAGTATGAGCACAAGTGAGCTCCATTTGAATACCGTGCTTCTTGCAGAAGTTAGAGAACTCAGTTGAAACAAACTCAAATCTGTTATCTGTTCTCAACTTCTTGACCCGCAGGCCAAGCTGACCCTCCACAAGCTCCTTGAACTCCACAAACAAACGGAATACGTCTGACTTCTCCTTCATAAAGTACACCGATGTGTATCTCGTGTAGTCTTCAATAAAAACCAACATGTATCTGCTGCCTCCAAGACTAGCTGTGACAGTTGGCCCCATCAGATCACCATAGATGCACTCTAATAATGTTTTACACCTGGTCTGCGACTTGTCAAACAGGAGGCAACGAGCATTTCCATACTGACACTCAGCGCAAATGTGACTGTCGCCGAAGGATGACAACATAGGCAAGCCTTTCACAAGGCTTCTAACTGCCATGGCTTTCAACTTGTCCATCCCTACGTACCCCAGCCTCCGGTGTCAAATAGCAGTGCTATCGTTGGCTCTCATCCGATCAACATAGGAACTTGTTGATAACATAAACAAGTCCTTAACCCTTCTCCCTACATGAGCAACATCAGCCTTCACCCCTAATACGTTGCGGAGAAACTTCACTTCTGTTAGGCCAAACATAACATGATAACATGCGTCTACCTCATTGGTCACTAAGAAGAGCTTCTTCTTCATGTCCGGTACGTGATACACACTGCTCAAGGTAAGTGGACCCTTATTACTATCTAAAGAAATGACACCCTCCTTCTCTACTGCATGAACAGTATCATTTACAGTTATGATAGCTTCGTTACCTGAGAATGTTCGTAGAGAGGAGAACTTCGACTCATCCTCGGTGAGGTGATGACTGCACCCTGAGTCCACTATCCAGTCATCTTGGTAGTCGATGGCGAACAACGCCCGGACACATGTTCCCGACACGAATGCTCGTCCCCATCCGGCTTCCTCAGCACTGGAACCAACTCCCTCTTTATCAACAACATGCCCAGGATGTAGCTTCACCTTACAATCCTTCTTGAAGTGTCCTGGCTGGTTGCATCTATATCACTTAAGACACTCCTTCTTCCATTCCTTCTTAGGAGCAGCGCTCCTCTCTTGCTGATAAGAAGTTGAAGGGTCATCACCAACAACTGGCTTCTTCTTCTTCTCCCATCTCTTCTTCTTCCCTGAGAAGAGCGCCTCACTACCTCCTTCAGAGATAGTGACTCCAGCCATCAGCCATGCTAAGCTCCCCTGCGAAGCCAGAAGGTTCTCCAGCTCTAGCAAAGACGGCTGACTGGCTCAGCCTTGAACGGAAGTAACAAATGCCACATATTCCTTCAGCAAACTACGGATTATGTGCCTCTTCAGCTTCTCCATCGAAATAGGCTCATCAGGGTCCAACGTTGAAATCTCAGTGCAAAATTTCTTCATCTTCAGGAAGAAAGTCGAGATGGACAAATCTCCTTGATTTGCTCTCGCTAACTCATTTTCTAGGAATTGTAGTCTTTCCACATTCTTCCTATTGAACAATCCATCGAGGGAATTCCAAATCTCCGCAGCAGACCGACATCCTATGATGTGGTCGAATAGTTCTGGTGAGATAGCCCTCTTGTGAGAAAACTCTGCTTTTGTGTTCGTCTTCCTCCAAGCTCTCACAACTTCAACACCAACAGTAGCAGTAACCTCTTGTCTTTCGTCTCCGCAGACGACCTCCAAAAGGTCCTCATCCAGAAGATAGCTTTGCGTATACGACTTTCACTTCTTAAAGTTAGTCGATGTAAGAATCTCGATTCTAAGACCTCTTGCATATCCACCTTCCATTGCACTAACTCTGGTTTACTTAGACTCCAGAAGCAAGAAATCAAGTCTGTAGGTTGATCACTTCTCAGGCTCTGTTTGCTCTGATACCATGTAAAAATTTGAGATTTGCGGAAAACGAGCAACCATGTATAGAAACACTCAACATATTCGAACCCAAATAAACCAAATGCCAATAAAAGAGCAAGAATCTTGTACTATCAAACAATCTTTACAATGCAAGGCATACATGGAGAGACATGATTCGCCAATGTATCCGATGGAAGCAGAAAAAATACAAGGCAAAGAACTAGTCGCGCGGTCTCAAGGAAAAGCCGCCGACTCTGTTGAGATGCCTAGGGAGTCTGCTGATGTCGCCTAGTCGCAAGTCCACAACCAAGCCGTGCGGACAGCCCGTTATTCCAATGCTGAAAAGTAATACTGTCTGCTGATTTGCATGCCTCCTAACTATGAGGCCGCCTAACCACCAGATCCGACAAACTACTGTTGCCGAACTGAACAAGCCGCTAGAAGCGGACAACTTATTGAACTGGGGAAGAGTTGCAGAGGAGAAGACCGCCAAGTCGTAGGCCGCGACCTGCTGCTAACCGCAGAGTCTGCACTGTCCCTGACCGAAATTAGAAATAAGTCTCTGGATTTCCATCGCTATCTGCACAACCTGCACAACACAAAATAGGTTAACTCTTCAACCCGCGCTTGTAGAAAACCCTGTTCGCAACAACTACGCAATCTCACTTATTGTTTATTCGGTGGTACTGTTAACGTGACAGGGGGTCATATTTATAAGCGCGGAGAGGAATGTGATCACTGCCCTAACTGATAGGATAATCTCCCTTTCCCGTGCCGAGTACGAAGAGTATCCGCACAACCGCAGAAGTCCAGACCGCCAAGGCAATCTTCAAGACCGGATATAAATCCTATCCGCCTCGCCACCAAAGCCAATCCATGACTACACCACCAGCAGACCCTGCGGCTACACAAACAGCCCGCACACAAGTGTACAAAGCACCAGTCTGCATGCACTTGCGGATACTACTCCAGTCCCCATGTTCCAAGCCCTCAACCTAAGCACAGGGGTGACAGCTGCCGAACTCGGCGGACAAAAACTTAGTCCGCGCAAACCGCGCGACCACCCGGACTAGGCACGCCTAGACTTGGAACAAAACAAGACCAAGTCTACACCACCATCCATTCCTGGTGCGAACACACACTAGCGGATACAAAGGCCAGTTCGCAATAACCTGCGAATTCAGTGGTCACTACCAACCCCGCGACCGGAGCTAGACCAAGGCACACGCCATGCCGATCTCCCGAGCTCCAGTCTAGTCCGCAACCTGGACTCCGCGAACTGAACCATCTCCACAATATCCGCGGATACAAAAGCAATCCGCCAAGTTACCTTCTGAGAACAAGCTGCAAAAACACTTGTCGACCTGGCTAGTTGCCACTCCTGTCCGCTTAGACCGCGCGGTCTGCCACCGAGACTGCCAATGCTATCCACCCAGTCTACGCAGATAGTCTGCCCATGCTACCACTTTCACTTCAAAAAATTTCAACGGTTTGTTTATCCGCGGGTATTGGCGAACTCCTTTGGAGGTCGCCAAGTATGCAGGTTCTCTGGTTCGCAAGAAGGTAGGCGAATATTGTGGACTGGGGTGGCTTTCCGCCAAGTCGCTGGTGTCTTCTCGGGCGAGGTAGATCAGAGTTTGCTGGTGCGGACTTTGTCTTTTAGACAAGTCCCGGCTGCAAGTGTGGCAGACTCAGTTTGGAGTTCGCCGAGTTCGGCAGGTTTGGTGTTGCGGACTCTTTTGGAGCTCGCCGGTGTCTGACATGTATCTATGCTTGCGTTCTAGATGTTAGATCATGAAGTTGGCATAGTTGTGCAGACAGGTTGCCTGGAGGTCGCGCGAACTGATGGAGCAGTCCGCATGGTGGCGTACTAGAGTTGCTCAGTAGGGGCGATCTTGGCATTAGGTGATGCATGTTCTTGGAGATCGCGCGGGTTGATGGACTTGGTCCGGGGGACTAAGTCCAGCAAGTTACCTACTCCCCGAGTTCGCCTAGTTGCGGACTGATCTGGTATTCGTCAATTTCGGCATTATTGGCTGGATACAGATTTGTCCAAGTCACAGGCTACGAGATGTGTGGACTTGTAGCAGTGTCCACAGGGTTGGCGGACTAATTGGTATCCGCACTGTGCGAATATATGGTGTTAGTCGACGGGATTGAAGAGGGGTAATCCTATCGGTGTAGGCGGCGATGACACTCCTCACATTTATAAATAATACCTTTTGGCTCGTCATAAATAAGTAGTGAACTGTAAGAACAAGCTCGCGCTTGATATTTGCAGTTACGGTTTTCTAACTACTACAACTAAGGAAGTAGAATCTATGCAGGCTGTGCAGCTTACACCAGGCGGCTAGGCAACTAGTGGAAGCTGGTGTGGAATAGTTCGCGGATACATTCAGCATTTAGCAGGTCGTAGTCTTTGCGGCTTGGTCTCTTCCTCAGGGTTGCGGATAAGTGATGCAGTTTGCCTGGTCTATCACCGGGTTCTGTTCATGCTCCATCAACATTCAAGAACAGCAGTCCGCATGGTTATCCACGAATAGGCGGCTTCGGCGGTCTCGGTGGACTCATCTGGCGTTTAGGCAGCTTGTATGGTTATAGGACTCTATCCACACGGATATTTTCTTATTGCAAAAGCTGCATTCGCTCTAAAGCATGTTGTTTCACCGGAGCTGTTCGACCACATTATTGATTATCGGTCGGTAGTAGATATCTGGATGGCCTGCTCAACAAGAAGAATGTAGCTCGACTATAATTCTTGGAGAATGAGTTGGCTAAGGCCACTCAGGGGGACCTGTCAGTGTCATCTTTCTTCTTAAAGATGAAGATCATTTGCACTGAGATTTCGGCATTGGACCCGGAAGATCCTCTCAGAGGCGAAGCTGAAAAGGCACATTATCCGCAGTTTGTGGAAGGAGTATGTGGCATTTATAACTTTTATTCATTGCTGGGCCAATCAGCCATCATTGCTGGAGCTGGAGAACCTATTGGCTTTATAGGAGAGCCTGGCAAAGCAGATAGCTGGAGTGTCTGTCTCAAAGGGAGACAACGATGTTCTTTTCTCGGGCAAGAAGAAGAGATGGGATGGGAAGAAGAAGACATCTGTTACCGATGGTTTGTCTTCTTCATCATACCAGGATAGGAGCAAGCCTCCTAAGGCCGATGACGGGAAGAAGCATGGCAGACCTCGGTGCTACAAATGTAACCAGCTTGGTCACATCTGTAGGGATTATAAGGTTAAACTTCACTTGGAGCATGTTGTAGAGAAGGGGGTTGAGTCCAAGCTTGAGGATGGAGGATGAGGTGGTGCTTTCATGACCGACACTTGTGTCCGGACACTTTCCTCCATTGATTATCAGGAGGACTTAATTATGGACTCCGGGTGCGGTCATCACCTCACCGGGGACGTGTCCAAATTCTTGTCTCTGCAGGAGTATAAAGGTAATGCAGCTATTATTACTGTTGATGATACTGTGCATGCGGTGGAGCAGGAGGGATCAGTTTCTTTAGGCAGTGATCGGGGGCCACTCACTTTGCGAAGTGTGTATCATGTGCCCTGGATGAAGAAAAATCTTTTCTTGGTGACCAATGCAGTAGACGCTGGGTATCACGTTCTATTCGGACAGACAAAAGTGAGGTTTCTCAGGAACATTTCAGTTGTGAAAGTTGACGTTACTCTTGTTGGGAAGAGGGTGAAAGACTTGTTTGTTTTGGCAGCAAGTTCTTATGTTGACAAGATGAGGGCGAATGATAGCGCTCTTATCTGGCACGAGAGATTAGGGAATGTCGGGATGGACAAACTAAAGGCTATGGCAGTGAGAGGCCTGGTGCATGGCCTTCCTAGTCTTTCATCCTATGGTGATGATCACGTCTGTGCGAGGTAACATTATGGAAAGGCATGTCACCTTCCATTTGACATATCACAGACTAAGTGTAGAGCACCGTTGGAATGCATCCGCGGTGATCTAACGGAAGATACCGTCACGCCCAGTCTCGGCGAAAGCAGATTTATGTTGGTTCTTGTTGATGATTTTTCATGGTATACTTGGGTATACTTTCTGAAGGAAAATTCAGAAGCGTTTGGGAAGTTTGTGGAGATCAAGGAGCATGTGAAGGGTCAGCTCGGTCTATGGATTAAGAAGTTGAGAATAGATAATGGCGGAGAGTTTACTTCGCATTATTTCTCTAACTTCAGCAAAAAGTTCGGGCATCCAACGGGAGCTTACTTATGCTCATACTCCACGACAGAATGAAATTGCAGAGTGGAATATTTGTCATATGATGGAGACCTACAAATGTTGGCTTCACGCCAAAGGCACTCCCAGGGACTTTTGGGCAGAGAGAATGGCCTATGCGGCGTACGACATCAAAAGATGCCCCTCGATCCTAATGATATGAGATCTCCTCATGAGTTGGTATTCAAGGAGAAGCCTAACATGGAACATCTTCGGGTGTTCGGGTATACTTGCTACGTGCACGTTCCAGACTCGCTCGGGACGAATCTAGATGTGAAATGAAGGAAGCTAGTCTTCGTTGGATATGAGGAGCGAAATAAGGGATGGAAGTGCATGGATCTAAAGACATGGAAATTTGTTGTCTCATGGGATGTGGTATTTCATGAGTTAACGTCATACCATGGTAGCTCATTTGTGGAGCTACATGATAGCAAGTCTGACGGAGGGCAAGGCGAAGTTGCTCGGGATCTTCTGGTGGAGTTGTATGTGTCTCTAGGTGCTTCGGCAGCAAATAACTCTAGGGCGGAGGCTTCTGGATCTGTAAGCAGGTGGAGTGATGCTCCTGGTGTTCCTAGGATCAGAGCTAGTATAGAAGAAGCAGCAGGAGTGGTGGATAAGGGTCAAGACCTGCAGAGGTCCAAGAGGACTATAGTTCCACCGGCTTGGTATAGGGACGGAAACATGGTGAGTTTTGTCTCATGTTTCTTTGCAGGTCCCTTGGATGAACGTGAGCATTTGTGCTTTGAGAATGCCACTGGAGTCAAGGAGTGGTAGGATGCTATGAATGAGGAGATGGTCGCCTCCAGGAAGAATGAGACATGGGTTCTTGTGCTCAAAGACAAAGGCATTACTCCTGTAATGTGCAAGTGGGTGTATAAGTAGAAGAAGAAGGCTGACGGAAGCATCGAACGGTACAAGGCTCGCCTTATAGCTCGAGGGTTATCTCAACAGTTCAGGGAGGATTATGAGGAGACGTTTAGCCCTGTGGCCAAGATGAATTCAGTATGGGTGGTGGTCTCCTTGACAGTTTGCCAAGGGTGAAATATTTGGCAACTCGATGTGAAGAATGTTTTTCTCTACTGCGAGATGGACAAGGATATCTTCATGGTGCAGCCACCGGGTTATTTTTTTGAAGAACATCTAGGGTACGTCTGCAACCTGAATAAGGACCTCTACGGTCTGAAGCAAGCGCCTTGGGCATGGTATGGGAAGATCACAGAATATCTCCAATTCTGTGGGTACTTTGCTTCAGACTCAGATTCAAGTTTGTTCGTTAAGAAGCAGGGGGGCTACAGGTTCTCGTTCTGTTGTGTGTTGACAACATGATCATTACGAGGAACTCGAAGGAGGAAGTAACTAGGCTCCGGGCTGAGATAGCTATCCGATTCGAGATGAAGGATCTGGGTTAGCTTCACCATTTCCTTAGGCTCGAGATTGAGAGGTAGAAGAATGGTGTACTCGTTTTCCAAAATGGCTATACGGAATGGGTCGTTAAGCGATTCGGTATGCGGGAAGGGAAGAGCAGTTCTATTCCTCTGGATGTTGGCTTGAAACTTTGGCGGGATGAGGGAATGGTTCTTCCAGACCCTTTGGTGTTTCGGGTTCTCGTGAGGAGCCTTATAAATTTGACTATTACCTGGCCGGATATTGCGTATATGGTGGGCTGAGTTAGTCTATATATGGCGAAGCCTCGGAAACCTCATCTGGTAGCGGCTAAATATATCGTGAAGTATGTCAAGTCCACCTTGGAGTTAAGTCTCTTGTATAAGAGGGACATGTGTTTTTGTCTGCATGGTTACACGAATGTTGAATATGGGGGAGATATAGATGATCGAAAGTCGACATCTGATTATGTTTTCATCAGATGATCGGGATCGGCGGCAGTTTTGTGGTGCAGTAAGAAGCAGGATTCGGTGTTCGTCTCCACTATTGAAGTAGAGTATAAGGCTTTCGCCTTGGCTGCTCAGGAAGCCATTTGGCTTAGGCGGTTAGTGGATGATATCCATGAGAAGGTGTGGTGTTCTACTCTAATTAGCGGCGACAATGAGAGTGCTCTCAAACTGGTGAATAATCCAATTTATCACGCTCGGACGAAACACATCGATATCGAGCATCACTTCATCCGGGAGAAGGTGCTGGAGGATCTTTCATGGTTGACTACGTGTAGAGTCAGGATAATGTGGCGGAAATTTTTACAAAGCCATTGTCGAAGGGGCAGTTTACTCGGTTGCGGGAGTTGCTCGGGCTGGTTTTCACTTCTCACTTCAAGGTGGATTGTTGAAATTGTTGAAGTGTGAAGTGGTGGAAGTCGGGAAGATTGATTGGGTTGTCCACACAGACCACAGAGACCGCGCGGACTAGGAGGATAGATTTGGCGGATAGCCTAATTGGACAGCCAGTTTCGGATGTGGTTCTTCTCTAGCGGTCTGTACCAGCAAGCACTCTAGTGGAGTAACCGGGCGGATAGGTTTGTTTATCCGTGGGTACTGGCCGACTCCTTTGGAGGTCGCCAAGTTTGCAGGTTCTCTTGTTCGCAAGAAGGCGGACGGATATCGCGGACTGGGGTGGCTTTCCCCCAGGTCGCGGGTACCTTCTAGGGCGATGTAGATCAGAGTTCCATTGTGTGGACTTGGTCTTTTTGACAAGTCCTAACTGCAGGTGTGGCAGACTCTCCTTCTGTTGAAACCATTCGGTTGGTTGCTGAAGCTGTGTACGCTATGATCAATACCCAACCATGAAGGCTTGTACAGCCTCTTGACTTGGTGGTGGCCCCAGAGCTGATTGTGGTTGTTAAGCAGATAGCAATGAGAAGCAATTCAAATCAACAGTTGAACCTATGTCTGGAAGAAGAAGTGCACACAGTTGATGAATATCTATATGAGTTCATCGGGTTGAACCGCTATGCAGGGTCTGTAACGCCCCCGGTTTTTCTGTGTTATGTTTGATCTTTGGCTGGCGTTACGATGGCGTATTTTCCGGCTTTGTGCCGTTGTAGAGCGTGGTTTTAGCTCTTAGGGTTCCCTGTGTAGCCTGTTTGTAGCCTGTTAGCAAGATTCCCCAGCTAGCCGGAGTCTGTTTGATGACTCGGCTGGGCCTCTTAGGGAATGCTTGTGTTTTGGCTTCGGGAAGTGTTATCCCGGGTTTCGTTCGTCGAATGCTAATTTCGACTTCGCAGTTGTGTTCATAGCGTGAGTTTTTAGCTGCGGCGTGAATTTCGTCTTTTTCCGAGAAGTTTCAGGTTTTGTGTTGTTTTGATATTAAGTGTAATAATTATTGATATGTGGTTTGTTTATTATTTAGCTGATATATATAGTCTTGGGTTAGAATTAGGGCTGGGTTTATTTGTTTCTTCCCTTTTTCTCTGCTTGGTAGAAGCCGCCGCCTGTGCGTGAGGAAGAGAACCGCCGGACTACCCTAGCCTTCGGACGCCGATTCCTGGAGATTTAGCGGTCGGAATTCGATTTCGAGAGTGGATCTGGACTGCCCTCACCGGGATCTGCTTTCTTTCTGCTCCTCAGCTTGTTGCTCTGCGGCCAGATCCGTGAGCGGGGGAGGCCGCCGACTGAGTTCCTGGTATTGAGGCAAGTGATGTCCCCTCATCCTTGTCAAAGCTGATCTTTGTCTTTCTATTGAAGCTGGAAGAGGGTGTTTAGGGATCTTAGGCCGCGCGGCCTGTAAGCTAGGACAGCTTTGTTCGGACTGGGCGGATCATGGGCGGACTGAGGTTAGCGGCCTGGTGAGAAAGTTCCACTGGTGGAAGCCGATCTCAGTGTTTCTGAGCGGGTTGTTGTCTATTAGGGACAGTCCGGTTCGGTTTGGTGCGGCCTGGTATCCATGCGGATGTTGTACTCTAGAGAGAGAGAGAATCCTCGTTCTCGTTTCTGGACTTGTGTGCTGGATTTGGCGCCTGAAGCCAGTCAGGGTGTCGACACCGTGGTGTCGACACCAGCCTGTCAGGGTGTCGACACCCTGTTGGCAGGGTTGGTTCGACACTGTGGTGTCGACGGGACCAGCCTGTCAGGGTGTCGGACACCGTGGTGTCGACACCAGCCTGTCAGGGCTGTTGCGACACCGATGGTGTCGACACCAGCTTGGCTGTCAGGCCTTGTCGACACCAGCCTGTCAGGGTGTCGACAGCAGGTCTTGCTGTGTCGAGACCAGCCTGTTGGCGGACTGATGTTTGGAGTCGGCACTTGGTGCTCGACACCGGCCAGTCGGGGTGTCGACACTTAGTGTCGACACCCGGAGCGGCAGTGTCGACGGACCTTGTGTTGACACCGGTCTGTGCTAGTGGTGTTTGGCGGACGGGACTTTGGTGTCGACACCATGCTCGCAGCGGCAGTGTCGACACCTTGATGGTTTTGACACCGACCGCAGTTGGTGTCGACACTTGGTGTCGACACCCGCAGCGGCAGTGTCGACACCTGGTGTCGACGCCGTATCCGCCAAGTCCGCTGTCGACACCAGCAGCGGATTGTGTCGACACCTTGTGTTGACACCGCTTTGTCGTGGACTTGTGGCAGATTGAAACATCGTGTCGACACTGGGTGCTGCCCTTGCAGGGACTGACTCGGGTTGGTTTTGGTTAGGCGGACTGCCATTGAAGAGCCGCGTCGCTTGTACCCGATGTTTTTGCCTTGGGCTTCGTGTGCCTTGTCCGCTTAGGACTGTTAGTGGCGGACTTTTCCCTAGGAGATTGGCTGTTCGGCTAATGGTTGCCTTGCTCCTGCATGCGGTTTCAACTCTTGGGTTGACTGGCAAGTTTTAGTGGCCTCGCGGACTGAGCGGACGGTCGTTTGTATTCGCGCGGGTTGGGGCGGTGTCGCTATCTCATGGGCGGTGACCACACTCCTCACCTGGCCTATAAATAGGACCCCCCTGGCACATCTACAGTAACCTAAGTAACGTGAGTGAACAGTAATTGGGTTGGGCGAGTGCTGCGGTCTGTGTTTTTCAGTCCGCGCGGATTGTTTCAGGCTGACGGTTTGCTGTGTGCAGGTCGCGCGGATAACTTCAAGGAGCCAGGAGTTTGGCTGTGACTTCGGTCAGTGCTTGGAAGTGTGCGGTCTCTGCGGACTCAGCAGGAGGTCGCTCTGCGGCTTGTCAGTTCTGTTTCAACTTTCCCAGCTTCAATAACCTGTCCGCCGGCTTCAGGCGGGTAGGGGAGTTCCTCAGTTCGGGTTCAGCAGGAGGCGAATAACGGTCTGTCCGCGCGGCCTCGCGGTCTCGGCGGACTCCGTGGTATTCGGCGGTTTGCAGCATAGCTTGGGCGAGCTCAGCGGTCTCGGCGGTCTCGGCGACCTCGCGGTCTCGGCGGACTGGAGTGCTGTCCGCCCGGCTTGTGTTTTGTTCCTTTCTGTTTACAGCTGTAATACTAGCGAAATCATGTCTCGCTATGTATGCCTCGGATTGTAATGAAGTGAATGCATAATAAGATCTTCTTGTGCTTCCATTGTTTTGTTGGGTGCAACCTCTAGTCCTTGGGTTTCCGCAGGTTCAGCGTGCGAACTGGGTAGTTCCGAAGATATTAATTTGGCGTTTGGGCTATCTTGCTGACCACGTTGAGAAAATTTAACATGGTATCAGAGGCAGGTTTCTGAGGTTGCGGAGGTTCAGTTGTGTGAGCGGAGGTCAGCCAGTGTTGTTACTCAGTGATTGAGTGGTGTTCAACCTGTGTTGTTGCTCGGAGCTGCTGAAGGGTACCAACAGGTGGTTGCAATGGAAGGAAGCTTAGCAAGAGGTCTGGGCATTGAACTCTTAACGCCGACTAACTATAAAAAGTGGAAGTCGTGCATGAAGAGTTATCTTCTAGGCGAGGAGCTGTGGGAAGTTGTCGGTGGAGACGACAGACAGGAAGTAACTGCTGCTTTCGGTACTGCTGAACAGGTGAGGCTCTGGAGAAGAACTAATGCTAAGGCAGAGTTCGTTCTGAAGAGAGCTGTCTCTCCGGAACTGTTTGATCACATCATTGGGTGTGAGTCGGCTGCTGATATTTGGACAACCATTGATGAGTTGTTCAATAGGAAGAATGTGGCGCGGCTTCAGTTCCTGGAGAATGAGTTGGCCAGGGCAACTCAGGGAGACCTTTCCATCTCCAGGTACTTCTTAAAGATGAAGAGCTTGTGTGCTGAGCTGTCGGCGCTGGATCCTGATGAGCCTATCTCTGAGGCAAAGATGAAAAGGCACATTTTCCGCGGCTTGCGGAAGGAGTATGTGGCCTTTGTTACATCTGTTCAAGGGTGGGCTACTCAGCCGTCGTTGCTGGAGCTGGAGAATCTGCTTGCCTCGCAGGAGAGCTTAGCAAGGCAGATGGCTGGAGTGAATCTGAATCAGGAAGGCAGCGAGGCTCTCTTCTCAGGCAAGAAGAAGGGATGGGAAGGGAAGAAGAAGAAGAAGGTGCAGGCCGCTGTTGAGAAGGAGACTTCAACTTCATATCCGCCGGAGAGGAGCAATGCTCCTAAGGACTGGAAGAAGAATCTGAAGTGCTACCGGTGTCATCAGCGAGGGCACTTCAAGCGGGACTGCAAGGTCAAACTGCAGCCTGGGCATGCTGCGGGAAAGGAGGAAGCTTGCTCACGAAGTGAAGAAGCAGAATGGGGAGGAGCTTTCATGACGGGCACTTGTGTCCGGGCCTTATCTGCTGAGGACTTCAACAGCGAGTGGATCGTCGACTCCGGGTGTGGTCATCACCTCACCGGAGACAAGTCGAAGTTCACCTCCATGCAGACTTACTCAGGTAATGAAGCTATTATCACTGCTGATAATACTGTTTATGCAGTAGAGAAGGAGGGGGTCGTGTCTTTGGGTAGTGATCAGGGGCCACTCACGTTAAGGAGTGTGTATCACGTGCCGGGCATGAAGAAGAACCTCTTCTCGGTGACCAACGCGGTGGACGCTGGGTATCACGTTCTGTTTGGGCCAACAGACGTGAGGTTCCTTCGCAACGTATCAGCGGTAAAGGCTGATGTTGCTCATGTTGGGAGGAGGGTGAAGAACTTGTTTGTTCTTTCCACCAGTGCCTATGTTGATAAGATGAGAGCCAATGATAGTGCGGCTATCTGGCATGAGAGGCTGGGGCATGTTGGCATGGACAAGCTAAAGGCAATGGCGAGTAGAAGTCTGGTGAGGGGGTTGCCGATGTTGTCCTCCTTTGGTGATGGGCATGTTTGTGCGGGCTATCAATACGGTAAGGCACATCGCCTTCCGTTTGATAAATCTCAAACAAGGAGCAAGAAACCATTGGAGTGTATTCATGGCGACCTGATGGGACCGACTGTTACTGCCAGCCTTGGTGGAAGCAAATACATGCTTGTCTTGGTTGATGACTACTCAAGGTATACTTGGGTGTACTTCTTAAAGGAGAAGTCGGATGCCTTCCGTTTGTTCGTGGAGTTCAAGGAGTTGGTAGAAGGCCGGCTTGGCTTGCGGATTAAGAAGTTTAGAACTGATAACGGGGGGGAGTTTGTCTCTTCCGAGTTTTCTAACTTCTGCAGGAAGCACGGGATCCAACGGGAGCTTACATGTGCTCACACTCCACAACAAAATGGGGTAGCGGAGCGGAAGATCCGTCATTTGACGGAAACCTGCAAATGCTGGCTGCATGCGAAAGATATCCCGAGGTCCTTTTGGGCGGAGGGAATGTCTTGTGCTGCATATGTTATCAACCGGATGCCACTCAGCCCTATCAACATGAAGACGCCCATTGAGCTGTTGCTGAAGGAGAAGCCGAGTGTTGGACACCTTCGGGTGTTCGGTTCAACTTGCTACGTGCATGTCCCGGATGCTTCACGGACAAAGCTGGATGCGAAGGCAAGGAAACTTGTCTTTGTTGGCTATGATGAGCGGAAGAAGGGATGGAAGTGCATGGACCCTGTGACGAAGAAGTTCGTGGTGTCAAGAGACGTTGTCTTTGACGAGCTGACGTCATATGGAGGTGGCTCGGTGGAGCCTACCGGAAGTAGCAAGGTTGAGGAAGCACCGGTGGAGGATGCTGAAGGCTTGGAAGAGGAGCTTGCTGTTTCACCAGCAGCTCCTGTTGCTTCGAACTCCGAGGCTGAGCCTTCTGGCTCAGGAAGCAGGGGGAGCACTGCTCAATGCTTGCCCCAGGTAGGAGTGGAGCCTGAAGAAGCAACGGAAGCCGTGAGCAAGGAGCCGTGTCTTCGGAGATCGAAGAGGGTGGTTAAGCCACCGGCTCGGTACTGTGATGGGAATGCAGTGAGCTTTGTCTCCTGCTTCTTTGCTGGTCCTCTGGATGAGCGAGAGCCTGCAAACTTCAACGAGGCCACTGGAGTGAAGGAGTGGGAAGGTGCCATGAAGGAAGAGATTGATGCTCTGAAGAAGAATGAAACCTGGGACCTTGTGCCCAAGGTTGATGGCGTTACTCCGGTTACTTGCAAGTGGGTGTATAAGTTGAAGAAGAAGGCTGATGGGAGCATTGATCGTTTCAAGGCTCGCCTGGTCGCTAGAGGATTCTCACAGCAGTATGGAGAAGACTATGAGGAGACATTCAGTCCAGTTGCGAAGATGACGTCTGTAAGAGTGGTGATCGCCTTGGCTGCTAGCAAGGGATGGAGGTTGTGGCAACTCGATGTGAAGAATGCCTTTCTTTACGGAGAGATTGACAAGGACATCTTCATGGATCAGCCGCTTGGTTTCGTCTCTGAGAAGCATCCGGACTATGTCTGCAAACTCAGGAAGGCTCTCTATGGGTTGAAGCAAGCTCCTCGAGCGTGGTATGGGAAGATTGCAGAGTACCTGCAGTTCTGTGGATACCTGGCTTCTAACTCGGATTCAAGCTTGTTCGTCAAGAAGAAGGGACAGCTAAGAGTCTTGGTCCTGCTGTATGTGGATGATATGATCATTACAGGGAACTCGGAGGAGGAAGTAGCAAGGCTCAGGGGAGAGCTTGCTATACGCTTCGAGATGAAAGACTTGGGAGAGTTGCATCACTTTCTTGGTCTGGAAGTGGAGAGGAAGGAGTGCGGGATTCTCATTAGCCAGAAAGGGTATGCTGATCGTATTGTGAAGCGGTTTGGCATGGGCGAAGGGAAGAAGTGCTCTACTCCACTGGAATCTGGGCTAAAGCTTCGACGAGATGAGGGAAGGGTGCTTAATGATCCCTTGGTGTTCAGGGCTCTTGTTGGGAGCTTGATCTATCTGACGATTACAAGGCCGGATATAGCTTATGCTGTTGGCCGAGTAAGTCGGTATATGGCTGAACCAAGGCAATCTCATCTAGTGGCGGCGAAGGGAATTCTGAAGTATGTCAAGGTGACTTCTGAGATGGGACTCCTCTATGGAAGGGATGCGGAGTTTGCGTTGCTCGGGTACACGGATGCTGACTATGGCGGTGATTCGGATGATCGAAGGTCTACTTCAGGTTATGTGTTCACTTGCGGTTCAGCTAGCATCTCGTGGTGTAGCAAGAAGCAGGACTCGGTGTCGGTTTCAACCACGGAGGCGGAGTATAAGGCTTCGGCCTTGGCTGCTCGGGAAGCCGTTTGGTTGAGGAGACTCATAGAGGATGTTCATGAAGAAGTGCAAGGGCCTACTTTACTCCGGGGTGACAATGAGAGTGCTCTCAAACTGGTAAACAATCCAATGTGTCACGCCAGGACCAAGCATATAGAGATTGATCACCACTTCATCAGGGAGAAGGTGTTGGAGGGGTCTCTGCTGGTCGGGCATGTTCGGAGTGAAGATAATCTTGCTGACATCTTCACGAAGCCGCTATCGAAGGGGCCCTTTGAGCGCTTGCGCAGCTTGCTGGGCTTGGTCACCACTTCTCACTTCAAGGGGGAGTGTTGAAATTTGTGAAGTGGAAGTGGGTGACGGGACAGGCCGCGCGGCCTGTGCGGACAGCTTTGGCGGACTGGGCGGACTGGGCGGACTGAGGTTGCGGCCTGGTGAGAAGTCTGGTGGAAGCCGGCTGTGTTCTCAGCGGGTTGTTGCATGGAGTCCGCGGTTTGGTGCGGCCTGGTATCTGCGGATAGAGAGGCTTGCGGACTGGTGCTTTGCTCAGTGGTCGCGGGTGCAAGTTTGCACTGTTGGCGGGTTGGTTCGAGTTCGCGGGAAGCCTTGCGGACTGGTGTGTCCGCGGTTGGGGCTGTTGCGGATTGGGCCTTGAGCTTGGCTGAGGCCTTGTCGAGCTCAGGTGTTACAGCAGGTCTTGCTGTGGAGACCGGTTGGCGGACTGATGTTTGGAGTCCGGCTTGGTGCTACTGCGTTGGACAAGTGCGAGGAGCTCGCGGACTGGTTGCGGTCTGTGCTAGGGTGTTTGGCGGACGGGACTTTGTGTCCGCCATGCTCGCACTGGCCCTTGATGGTTTTGGACTTGGTCACACTTGGTGTCAAGTTCATGGTGTCCGCCGTATCCGCCAAGTCCGCTGTGACCGGGCGGACTGTTACTGTTTGCCTTTGGTCGTGGACTTGTGGCGGATTGAGGTGTGGGTCTTGCGGACTGCCTCGGGTTGGTGCGGACTGCCATTGAAGAGGGTGCTGTCCTGAAGCAGTTGGAGCTTTGCGGGCTGGTGCCTTGTCCGCTTAGCTTGGGCGGACTGGAGAGGGTTCGTCAATGGTTGCCTTGCTCCTGGCGGTTTCCCTTGGTGACTGGCAAAGTCCTCGCGGACTGAGCGGACGGTCGTTTGTATTCGCGCGGGTTGGGGCGGTGTCGCTATCTCATGGGCGGTGACCACACTCCTCACCTGGCCTATAAATAGGACCCCCCTGGCACATCTACAGTAACCTAAGTAACGTGAGTGAACAGTAATTTGGGTTGGGCGAGTGCTGCGGTCTGTGTTTTTCAGTCCGCGCGGATTGTTTCAGGCTGACGGTTTGCTGTGTGCAGGTCGCGCGGATAACTTCAAGGAGCCAGGAGTTTGGCTGTGACTTCGGTCAGTGCTTGGAAGTGTGCGGTCTCTGCGGACTCAGCAGGAGGTCGCTCTGCGGCTTGTCAGTTCTGTTTCAACTTTCCCAGCTTCAATAACCTGTCTGCCGGCTTCAGGCGGGTAGGGGAGTTCCTCAGTTCGGGTTCAGCAGGAGGCGAATAACGGTCTGTCCGCGCGGCCTCGCGGTCTCAGCGGACTCCGTGGTATTCGGCGGTTTGCAGCATAGCTTGGGCGAGCTCAGCGGTCTCGGCGGTCTCGGCGACCTCGCGGTCTCGGCGGACTGGAGTGCTGTCCGCCCGGCTTGTGTTTTTGTTCCTTTCTGTTTACAGCTGTAATACTAGCGAAATCATGTCTCGCTATGTATGCCTCGGATTGTAATGAAGTGAATGCATAATAAGATCTTCTTGTGCTTCCATTGTTTTGTTGGGTGCAACCTCTAGTCCTTGGGTTTCCGCAGGTTCAGCGTGCGAACTGGGTAGTTCCGAAGATATTAATTTGGCGTTTGGGCTATCTTGCTGACCACGTTGAGAAAATTTAACAGTCCCCTCATCCTTGCCAAAGCTGATCTTTGTCTTTCTATTGAGCTAATTTTTACCTCTTTCTTGTTTAGATCTTAGGTGTAAGCTAGGGTTTGTTCCCGATCATACTGTGGTTAGTGTAGAAAGTTCCACTTAAATCTCAGTTTTCCGAGGGATTGTGTCTATTAGGGACAGTTTTGGTTCGGTTTAGGTCGAGTACCTGCCATTGCCGATGGATGTTGTACTCTAGAGAGAGAGAGAATCCTCGTTCTCGTTTCTGGTTGTGTGCTGGATTTGGCGCCTGAAGCCAGTCAGGGTGTCGACACCGTGGTGTCGACACCAGCCTGTCAGGGTGTCGACACCGTGGTGTCGACACCAGCCTGTCAGGGTGTCGACACCGTGGTGTCGACACCAGCCTGTCAGGGTGTCGACACCGTGGTGTCGACACCAGCCTGTCAGGGTGTCGACACCTTGGTGTCGACACCAGCCTGTCGGGGTGTCGACACTTGGTGTCGACACCGGCCAGTCGGGGTGTCGACACTTAGTGTCGACACCCGCAGCGGCAGTGTCGACACCTTGTGTCGACACCGGCCGCAGTGGTGTTGACACTTGGTGTCGACACCCGCAGCGGCAGTGTCGACACCTTGTGTCGACACCGGCCGTAGTGGTGTCGACACCCGCAGCGGCAGTGTCGACACCTTGTGTCGACACCGGCCGCAGTGGTGTCGACACCAGCAGCGATTGTGTCGACACCTTGTGTCGACACCGCTTGTCGTGGTGTTGACACATCGTGTCGACACTGGGTGCTGCCCTTGTTTTGGGGTCAGGGAGACTCGGGGTTGGTTTTGGTTAGGCGTGCAAGGCCGCGTCGGTTGTACCCGATGTTTTTGCCTTGGGTTCGTGTGCTTCTTAGGACTGTTAGTGGGACTTTTCCCTAGGAGGGGGGGGGGGCATTGGCTGTTCGGCTAATTTTTCTGCATGCCGACTCTTGGGTTGTGGCAGGTGGTGGAGTTTTAGTGGCCTCTGGAGGGGTGGTTTTATGTGGAGAGCTGTGGCCACCGCCTTTTGCCTCGGTTTGGGTTGGTGTGTGTGGGACCCTAAAGCTGCCACTGTTTGACCCCTTAGCCCTTTTTGAGTTTGATTCTAGTTATGCATTCAGACCCATGTTTTGACCACTGCCGCTTACCCACGTGTTAGGGCTGTTAGTCCCTTTCCTGATTATGTTTACCCTTCTCTTTGGCATATGTATATGTCCTGATGCTGTTGCAGGCTCTCTTGGTAGGGCATGTTGGTTTATCGCTCGCTCTTGGTGTGCTCTGCGGTGTTTTAGACAGTACTCTTTTCCTACTGCCATTCTATTTTTCTTTTGCTTATAGCAGTTTGTTGCCGGGTTGGTAACCCTTCATCTTATTTGCTCATTAACTTATTGCTCTATTTACTTTTTGATTGTTTCCTTGCTGAGGTGTTGCTTTCTTGAATGCCTCAGGTCCAGGTTGTAGCCAGTTCAGCGGCTAGTTCTTTTGGAGGGGCTTGTTGGTGGCCTCTAGGGTAGCTGAGATTGCTGATCCTCGTTTGTTGTGAGGTAGTTCTTTACTCTTCTGTATAGACATACATACTCGCCAGTGGGTTCGTGTCAGGTTGTTGGCGCCCACTGGTGGCTTCTTGTGGTGCTGAATATGAATTTAAACTGTTGTTTTTGCCTATTTGAGGTTGGTTACTTGCTTCTGGGAAGGATTTATGCTAGGTTGCATGTTAGATATTTTAAAACTTAAAAGCATCATTATATGTACCCCATGCATAACATGTTTCTAAATCAAAGACACTATTTTTTCCCAGCGTAAGACACTATCTTTTTATACCTACTATATTCACCTTAGGGTCGTGCACGCATAAGTCGTCCCCCGGGGACACTTATGCTCATTTAGGGCGTCAATTTATTGAACCAAAGTATTTTCTGCTGAGTATAAATATAGTTTTAATAGTGGACTAGCTGATCCACCGGGCCGAGGGATACGACCATTCAACAAAACTGATCTTCTTTCATACTTAATTAACAATTTTCCTTAAAACCTAACGTCTGGAGTTTTACCTGAGCGTGTGCAGTTATCCCCTGCACGACGTGGAATCACGACGCGTGTTTTCTCTTACTCTGATACGATTTTTACCGTTGAGAAAATGCGGGTTGTGACAGTTGGTATCAGAGGGAGGTTGCTTGACAAATGGTTGGGCAACCTTTCCCTTGTCTGCATTAGTGTTTAGCATCATACCATTCACACACCGATATGTCATCAGCACGTCTTGGCCGAAGCACGAACACTACACTCATCAGCATGAAGAAGTATACAAGGCATATTATGTAGTATGGGATGCATAATATGTGTTTGTATATGGATCCACCATAGGAGGCAACATGTGAGGTTTATGTAGTATGGGATGCATAACCACACCACATGAATGCGGCTAGCACGTTTTCTTTTTCGTTACATGGGAATGTTATGTAGTATGAGATGCATAACATTTTTATGTGTACGCCGCCCATGGCATGCACTAAGGCCTTTTTAGAATGCATAGCACATCATGCATAGCATAACATTTCATAAGCACAACGTGCCAAGCTAAAGATTTGCAAGATGACATATGCACACACATGGTTTTGAGTCAAAATGAATACAAATGCATGCATTCATGGTTTAGGCACATGAGTCAGTATGATGGTGGTGAACCATCTTAGGATAAGCATAACATCATCATGGTAAAAACAACTCCCAGAGCAAGTTTTGCAGTTGAAGTTCATATTTAAGTGTGTTTGTCCGTACCGGGTAGTTTCGTTCTAGTTGATGGGCTAGGATTTGTCTAAAGCTTGTGCGATTTTAGGATGACAAGACGTCCTGTGACGAGATCGACCCCCCAATCCGAGGGTGAGACGTCAGGAGCGCAGAGCGATGCGTTGGTAGAAAGCTTGCGGCAGAGTAATGAGGAGTTATCGAGGCAAGTTGCGGCTATGCAGGCTCAGATTCAGTCCCTTGTAGCAGTGGTGGCAGGACATACCCCGAGAGCTCAGAACCCCGCTGAGGGGGTAGCTGTTCCTACCCCTCCTGCTCCTCCCGTGCCTTTGGTTGTGGTGCCCCCGGAGATGGCGTTCATATCCCAGTTTCAGCGGCTGAGACCCCCTACCTATGATGGGCAGGCAGATTTCATGATTCTGGATGATTGGCTGATTACCATTGAGGAGATGTTCTCGTACTCAGGGATTATGGACGATCAGAGAGTGATGCTCGCTGCTTACCATCTCAAGGGCTTGGCAAAGAATTGGTGGCTGAGAGAGAAAGAGAGCTTAGTGGCAGGTTGCACTTGGGAGTCATTTAAGGTGATGTTGTTAAGTAAGTTTCTGCCTTCAGTCGAACGGGACCGGCTAATGAATGACTTTCTTCATTTAAAGCAGAGGAAACTCACGGTTAGTGAGTATGAGATTGAGTTTAGTAAGTTGAGTCGGTTTGCTCCGGGTCTGGTGAGTGTTGAGGCAGACCGAGTTAAGCGATTTCTGGGTGGACTAAGAAGTGACATTCAGCAGTTAGCGAATGCCTATGGAGCGGTCAGTTATGCCAGCGCGGTTGAAGCTGCTTTGAGAGTTGAGGCCATTGAGAATGCCAAGAATAGAGGCCAGCAGTTAAGGAAGGATAAGCGGAAGTCCGGTGGAGGGAAGAGCCCTCAGGAACCTGATGCTGTCTCAAGAAAGAAGGTCAAAGAGATTTGTAGCTTTTGTGGCCGGCCAGGCCACCCCTTTGAGAAGTGTTTCAAAAGTTTGGGAGCGCAGAAGAAGGAACAGGTGCACGCGATTCAGGGTACTTCCAGGGGAGACTTGGTGTGTGCCTTGTGTGGAAGGAAGGGGCATGAGGCTGCCCGTTGTTGGTTAAAAGATAAAGTCTGTTTTCAGTGCGGCCAGAAGGGTCATCTCAAGACAAGGTGCCCACAGACTCAGCCTATTCTGCAGCCAGTTCCCCTCCAGGCTTTGCCACCGCCTCAGCGAATGGATAAAGGAAAAGGGAAGCTGAATGTGCTTTCAGCAGACGAAGCACAGACCTCGACCCAGGTTATCTCAGGTTCGACTCCTCCCCAGTCGTTTCGTTACGTTCCCTTTTTGGTTATAGTTTTCGTTTTAGCGCTTGTTGTCGTAGATGCGTGTGCAATTCGTAGGACGATTTAAGGTAAAGAACTGCTGGGCGTGCGTTCTCTTCGATTCCAGCGCTACCCACTCGTTTGTGGCTAGAGCCTTCGTGGAGCGGTGCAGTTTGGCCCTAGATCGTGTTGGTGGTGCCTTCTGCATTAAGTTCCCCTCCGGTGACTCTGTGGTTACGGACCTGGGTGTCCTAGATTGTCCAATTTTGTTGGGAGATTTTCTAGCCAAGGCAGATTTGAAGGTGATTGACCTGGAGGACTTTGACGTTATTTTGGGCATGGACTGGTTGTCAAGGTACGATGCTGTGATCCAGTGCAAGGGTAAGCGCTTGGACTTCGTCAAAGAGAACGGTCAGCCAGGCAGCATTTATGGGTATTCCCTCCAGTAGTCTCCAGTCATTTCTGCGGTGCGTGCTCGGAATTTGCTTGTTTCTGGCTGTTTTTCCTGTGTGGTTTCTCTGATAGGGTCGATTGTTAGTGAGCCCCGTTTGTAAGAGATTCTTGTGGTGTGTGACTTCTCTGATGTATTTCCTGACGATCTTCCCGGTCTCCCACCCGATCGAGATGTCGAGTTTGCAATAGATTTGGAGCCAGGCACGCGTCCTATCGTAAAGGCACCGTACTGGATGGCCCCGCGAGAGCTGGAAGAGTTGCGAATTCAGCTGGATGAGTTGTTGGAAAAAGGTTTTATAAGGCCGAGTTCTTCGCCTTGGGGTGCGCCAGTGCTGTTCGTTAAAAAGAAGGATGGGTCGATGAGGTTATGCATTGACTATAGAGAGCTGAACAAGGTTACTATTAAGAACAGGTACCCTTTGCCGCGAATCGACGATTTGTTCGACCAACTGCGTGGTAGTGCCGTGTTTTCCAAGATAGATCTTCGTGCGGGCTATCACCAGTTGAGGATTTGGGAGTCAGATGTTCCGCGGACGGCGTTCCGTTCTCGTCATGGGCATTTTGAGTTTTTGGTTATGTCATTCGGTTTGACTAATGCACCCTCAACTTTTATGGATTTGATGAACAGAGTTTTCAAGGATTTTCTAGATAAGTTCGTGATTGTCTTTATAGACGATGTTTTGGTGTATTCTAAGGATGCAGAGGAGCATGATTGACATTTGCGGCTGGTCTTGGCAACTCTGAGAGACCATAAGCTATACGCCAAGCTGAGCAAATGTGAATTTTGGTTGCCTCAAGTTTCTTTTCTAGGCCACGTGATTAATAAGGAGGGAATATCGATGGACCTAGAAAAGATCGCTGTTGTTATGAAATGGGCGAGACCTGTTACCCCCAAAGAGATCAGAAGCTTCTTGGGTTTGGCTGGTTATTATAGAAGATTTGTAGAAGGTTTCTCTACCTTGTCCGCGCCGTTGACCAAGTTGACGCAGAAGAATGTAGCCTTTATATGGGATGACAAGTGTGAGAAGGCTTTTGAGGAACTAAAAAGAAGGCTATGTTCGGCTCCAATTTTGTCTTTGCCTACGGAGGGTAGTGAATATGATATATATGTGGATGCGTCGCATGTCGGTCTGGGCTGCGTTTTGATGCAGGGCGGAAAGGTGATTGCGTACGAGTCGAGGCAGCTAAAGACTTACGAGAGGAACTACCCTACGCATGACCTGGAGTTTGCAGCTGTGATCTATGCGTTGAAATTGTGGAGGCATTTGCTTTATGGCGCGCAGTGCAAGATTTTCACAGATCAAAAGAGTTTGAAGTATGTCTTCACTCAGAAAGAATTGAATCTGCGCCAGCGGCGGTGGTTGGAGTACGTGGCCGGCTATGATGTTGAAATTCAGTATCATCCAGGCAAGGCGAATGTGGTGGCTGATGCCCTGAGTCGGAAGTCAGGTAAGATTTTTAATCTTTCCGCCGAGCGTCTAGTGGAAGAGTTTCTGTTGATGGACATTTCTGTGGGAAGCTGTGATTCGCAGAGTAGCATAGCAGTAGCAGAACCTTCGTGGATTACGCTTACGAGACTGCATCAGAAGGACGATCCCGATCTTCTGCATTTGTATCTTCGAGCTGAGAAGGGTGAATTACCAGATTTCTCTATAGATGATGCGGGTACCTTGAAGTACCGTGACAGGTTTTGCATCGCCGTAGTTGGAGATATCCGGGATATTGTGTGCAGAGACGCCCACGGATCTAGTGTTGCCTACCACCCAGGGTCTACCAAGATGTATCATGATTTAAAGCAGATTGCCTGGTGGTACGGGATGAAGAAGTACATAACCAGATTTGTTTCAGAGTGTTTCACTTACAGGCGTGTGAAAGCCGACCATGGGAGGCCTGGTGGCAAGCTGACTCCCTTGGAGATTCTGATGTGGACGTGGGAGAGTATCTCGATGGATTTCATTACCGGCTTACTGAGATCTCCTAAGGAGCATGATTCAGTTTGGGTAATTGTAGACAGATTGACGAAGAGCGCTCATTTCGTACCATTTAAGAACGATTATCCGATGAGGAAGATAGCCGAGCTGTATCTGGAAGAGGTTGTCAGATTGCATCGTGTACCCGTAAGTATCATATCAGATCGAGACTCCAGGTTCACGTCTCGTTTTTGGAAGAGTCTTCAAGAAGGGTTGGGTACAGATTTGAGATATTCCACAGCTTATCACCCGCAGACCAATGGTCAGACGGAGCGAGTAAATCAGATTGTGGAAGATATGATCTGATGCTATATTCTGGACCACGGAGGAGCGTGGGACGAGCGCTTGCGGCTTATGGAGTTCGCATATAATAACAGTTATCAAGAAAGTTTGCAAATGGCTCCTTTTGAAGCTTTGTATGGGAGGCGCTGCAGGACTCCCTTGTTTTGGGCTGAGCTTGGCGAGGGACCTTTGTTGGGACCAGAAGCGCTTGAGGAGATGGAAACCGCTGTGAAGCTTATTTGGGAAAAGCTTCGGATAGCCCAGGAGAGGTATGAGAAGAACGCCAATCGGCATAGATCGGACTTGGAATTTGCTGTGGGGGACTCGGTGTTTTTAAAGGTCTCCCCGTTGATTGGAGTCAAGCGGTTTGGCAAGAATAGGAAGTTGGACCCGAGATACGTAGGGCCGTTTTCGTTTGTTGAGCGGATTGGGGTATCAGCCTACAGGCTGGCCTTGCCCGCAAATTTCCCTGGCGTGCATGATGTCTTTCATGTCAGTCAGCTGCGGAAATGTGTGATGAATGGAAGACAGGTTTTGGATTCTGTGCCTCAGTTGGAGCCGAATCTTTCTTATGTGGAGGTGCCTATTCGCATTTTAGATTCTCAAGTTTGGGCGTTGCGGAAGAAGACTATTCCGATGGTTAAAGTTTTATGAAGGAATCAAGATGTGGAAAGCGCGACTTGGGAGTTGGAGTCGGCTATGAGGGAGGCTCACCCTCATCTGTTTCCCTGATCTTGTGCTTGGTATGTCTATTTTATTATTTATTTAGCCCTTTCCTGGCTCTTTCTCTCTCCTTCTTTATAGGGGTGTTGTGAGTAAAGTTTCGAGGCGAAACTTTCTTTTAGGGGGAGTGGCTGTAACGCCCCCGGTTTTTCTGTGTTATGTTTGATCTTTGGTTGGCGTTACGATGGCGTATTTTCCGGCTTTGTGCCGTTGTAGAGCGTGGTTTTAGCTCTTAGGGTTCCCTGTGTAGCCTGTTTGTAGCCTGTTAGCAAGATTCCCCAGCTAGCCGGAGTCTGTTTGATGACTCGGCTGGGCCTCTTAGAGAATTCTTGTGTTTTGGCTTCGGGAAGTGTTATCCCGGGTTTCATTCATCGAATGCTAATTTCGACTTCGCAGTTGTGTTCGTAGCGTGGGTTTTTAGCTGCGGCGTGAATTTCGTCTTTTTCCGAGAAGTTTCGGGTTTCGTGTTGTTTTGATATTAAGTGTAATAATTATTGATATGTGGTTTGTTTATTATTTAGCTGATATATATATAGTCTTGGGTTAGAATTAGGGCTGGGTTTATTTGTTTCTTCCCTTTTTCTCTGCCTGGTAGAAGCCGCCGCCTGTGCGTGAGGAAGAGAACCGTCGGACTACCCTAGCCTTCAGACGCCGATTCCTGGAGATTTAGCGGTCGGAATTCGATTTCGAGAGTGGATCTGGACTGCCCTCGCCGGGATCTGCTTTCTTTCTGCTCCTCAGCTTGCTGCTCTGCGGCCAGATCCGTGAGCGGGGGAGGCCGCCGACCGAGTTCCTGGTATTGAGGCAAGTGATGTCCCCTCATCCTTGTCAAAGCTGATCTTTGTCTTTCTTTTAAGCTAATTTTTATCTCTTTCTTGTTTATATCTTAGGTGTAAGCTAGGGTTTGTTCCCGATCATACTGTGGTTAGTGTAGAAAGTTCCACTTAAATCTCAGTTTTCCGAGGGATTGTGTCTATTAGGGACAGTTTTGGTTCGGTTTAGGTCGAGTAGCTGCCATTGCCGATGGATGTTGTACTCTAGAGAGAGAGAATCCTCGTTCTCGTTTCTGGTTGTGTGCTGGATCTGGCGCCTGAAGCCAGTCAGGGTGTCGACACCGTGGTGTCGACACCAGCCTGTCAGGGTGTCGACACCGTGGTGTCGACACCAGCCTGTCAGGGTGTCGACACCGTGGTGTCGACACTAGCCTGTCTGGGTGTCGACACCGTGGTGTCGACACCAGCCTGTCAGGGTGTCGACACCGTGGTGTCGACACCAGCCTGTCAGGGTGTCTACACCTTGGTGTCGACACGAGCCTGTCAGGGTGTCGACACCTTGGTGTCGACACCAGCCTGTCGGGGTGTCGACACTTGGTGTCGACACCGGCCAGTCGGGGTGTCGACACTTGGTTTCGACACCCGCAGCGGCAGTGTCGACACCTTGTGTCGACACCGGCCGTAGTGGTGTCGACACTTGGTGTCGACACCCGCAGCGGCAGTGTCGACACCTTGTGTCGACACCGGGCGCAGTGGTGTCGACACTTGGTGTCGACACTTGGTGTCGACACCCGCAGCGGCAGTGTCGACACCTTGTGTCTACACCGGCCGCAGTGGTGTCGACACCCGCAGCGGCAGTGATGACACCTTGTGTCGACACCGGCCGCAGTGGTGTCGACACTTGGTGTCGATACCAGCAGCGGTTGTGTCGACACCTTGTGTCGACACTGGCTTGTCGTGGTGTCGACACATCGTGTCGACACTGGGTGCTGCCCTTGTTTTGGGGTCAGGGAGACTCGGGGTTGGTTTTGGTTAGGCGTGCAAGGCCGCGTCGGTTGGACCCGACGTTTTTGCCTTGGGTTCGTGTGCTTCTTAGGACTGTTAGTGGAACTTTCCCCTAGGAGGGGGGGGGGGGGGCATTGGGTGTTCGGCTAATTTTTCTGCATGCCGACTCTTGGGTTGTGGCAGGTGGTGGAGTTTTAGTGGCCTCTGGAGGGGTGGTTTTATGTGGAGAGCTATGGCCACCGCCTTTTGCCCCGGTTTGGGTTGGTGTGTGTGAGACAATAAAGCTGCCACTGTTTGACCCCTTAGCCCTTTTTGGGTCTGATTCTGGTTATGCATTCAGACCCATGTTTTGACCACTGCCGCTTACCCACGTGTTAGGGTTGTGAGTCCCTTTCCTGATTATGTTTACCCTTCTCTTTGGTATATGTATATGTCCTGATGCTGTTGCAGGCTCTCTTGGTAGGGCATGTTGGTTTATCGCTCGCTCTTGGTGTGCTCTGCGGTATTTTAGACAATACTCTTTTCCTACTGCCATTCTCTTTTTCTTTTGCTTATAGCAGTTTGTTGCCGGGTTGGTAACCATTCATCTTATTTGCTCATTAACCTATTGCTCTATTTACTTTTTGATTGTTTCCTTGCTGAGGTGTTCCTTTCTTGAATGCCTCAGGTCCGGGTTATAGCCAATTCAGCGGCTAGTTCTTTTGGAGGGGCTTGTTGGTGGCCTCTAGGGTACCTGAGATTGTTGATCCCCGTTTGTTGTGAGGTAGTTCTTTACTCTTCTGTATAGACATACATACTCGCCAGTGGGTTCGTGTCAGGTTGTTGGCGCCCACTTGTGGCTTCTTGTGAAGCTGAATATGAATTTAAACTGCTGTTTTTGCCTATTTGAGGTTGGTTACTTGCTTCTGGGAAGGATTTATGCTAGGTTGCATGTTAGATATTTTAAAACTTAAAAGCATTATTATATGTACCCCATGCATAACATGTTTCTAAATTAAAGACACTATTTTTCCTCAGCGTAAGACACTATCTTTTTATACCTACTATATTCACCTTAGGGTCGTGCACGCATAAGTCATCCCCCGGGGACACTTATGCTCATTTAGGGCGTCAATTTATTGAACCAAAGTATTTTCTACTGCGTATAAATATAGTTTTAATAGTGGACTAGCTGATCCACCGGGTCGAGGGATACAGCCATTCAACAAAACTGATCTTCTTTCATACTTAATTAACAATTTTCCTTAAAACCTAACGTCTGGAGTTTTGCCTGAGCGTGTGCAGTTATCCCCTGCACGACGTGGCATCACGACGCGTGTTTTCTCTTACTCTGATACGATTTTTACCGTTGAGAAAATGCGGGTTGTGACAGGGTCTATGTTGGAAGATGAGGATACCAAAGTCAACAGATTTTATAATGTTTTGTGAGTTGACTTACGACGACAATTGCTGGGTCTAAAGTTATTTGGATTTCATGCCTTGTTGACATTGGCTAAATAGTTGGGGATGGTCTTGGAGAAAGTCCAACAAATGAAGACTGGGTACCGCAGGTGGAAAAAGAAGAAGTCTAAGTTTATGAAGCCAACTTATTCTGTTATTTCTGGAGAGATGACTGGGCATGGTTCGATCACTTGCTATACATGTGGCAAAAAAGCACAATGCCTGAGAGTGTCCTAATGGCCCTTCTAAGATGGAGGTCAAGACAGGCGTGTCTTATGCGGAGAAAAGGAAGACAGTGGAGTCCACTGCATCCCAGTACACTATAGTACAGCCAAGAGTCAACTACCTTGGCAATGTAGTTGCATGTATGAGTTAGTTTGCAGCTGTTGTAGCATTTGATACTTTATACATTGTGTAAGAATGCATGTTTTTTGTGGTTATAATTTGGCAACAACCTAGTACTCACTTACCCGACAAGAGCTATCTTAATATTGAGCATTTTACTCCTTTCTAAATAAGGACTTCGTAATATATAATGGAGTTCCATTATCCGTAATAAAGTTAAATTGGAGGTAATGCTGCCATATGGGTAGAGGTTGAGCGCGGATAGGAGTAGTGCGAAGGTATGGAAAGGAAGTCAAGATGTTGCCGATATCTAAATTTAATGTAATCTTTGGCATGGATTGGTCTTCAGAGCAGTGTGTGTGCATTGATTGCAATTTGAAGGAAGTCACACCAGGCCAACACACTGAACGCAAGGCTACTTTTGCTGGTATGTGAGGGTTAAGCAAGATTTTGATGTCTGCTCTCCAAGTGGTCAAGGCGGTTTTGAAAGACATGAAGTGGTTATTCACGCTATTAGAGGCTTTAGAGCCCAAGCCCAAGTTTGAGTGATGTTTCTATTGTGTTGGAGTAGTTGGATGTGTTTCCAAAAGATCTCCCTTGAGTTCCACCTTAGAGAGAGATTTACTTCATTGTTGGGTTGGTGCTAGATGTCAAACCTTTGTCACGCTCTCTGTACCCAGTGACGCCAAAAGAAATGGCAGAGTTGAAAGTTTAGTCACAAGAATTACTGGAGCAAGGCTATGTACGTCCAAATTCATCTCATTGGAGTGCACCGGTCCTCTTTGTGAAGAAAAATGACGGAAGCTTGCGTCTGTGTATCGACTACCATAAACTGAACAAACTGATGGAGAAGAATTAGTATCTGATTCTGAGAATCGATGACTTATTTGATCTACGAGTTGGATCGACTGTGTAATTAAAACAGGATATTAAGTCTGGTTATTACCAATTGAGAGTCAGGAAAAGTGATATTCCCAAGTAAGTGTTTCGTGCCGGTTACGGGCACTACGAGTTCACAGTAATGTCGTTTGGGCTAACTAATATACCATCCATATTCATGGATTTAATGAACAGAATCTTTAGAGAGTACTTAGACCAATTTGTGATCGTCTTCAATAATGATATACGGGTTTACTCTCAATCAAAAGAAGAATATGTGATTCACTTATGGATAATTTTGGATACCATGAGGGGGAGTTGGTTATATGTCAAGTTCTCTAAGTGTGAGTTTTGGCTTGCATCTGTGACATTCTTAGGTCATGTGGTTAGTGGAGAGGGCATTACATTAGATCTTACGAAGATAGTTACGATATGACAGTGTCCTGTGTTGACTAATGTGGCAGAAGTCAGGAGTTTCTAGGAACTTATCGGACACTATAGGCGCTTCGTAAAGAACTTTTCGAGAAAAGCACTATCTCTCACAAAATTGACTAGGAAAGATCAAAAGTTCGTCCGGTCGCCAGTTTGTGCACGAGCTTTTGACGAGTTGAAAAGTATTCTAACCATGATGCCAATTTTGTGTTCGTTATATGGTACAGAAGACTATGAGATATATAGTGATGCCTCATGTAGCGGTTTAAGTTGTATTCTTCTTCACTTCAGAAATGGTATTGTTTATGGCTCTCACTAGCTTAAGATGCACTAGAGGAATTATCTGGTCCACGACATGGAGTTAGAGGTCGTGATATTCACTTTTAAAATTTGGCATCATTATTTGTATGGAGTAAAGGTTGACATCTTTATGTACCATAAGAGCCTTAAGTATCAATTGAATCAAAAGGATTTGAATATGCGACAAAAAGGTGGATGAAGTTCTTTGGGCATTACACCTTCAAAATTCATTACACTCCTAGGAAGGGAAATGTGGTCGTTGATGCGTTAAGCAAAAGGGCTCCAGCACAACCAAATTGGATACATGTGCGTGATGAGCATTTTATTCGTGACTTTGAGGCGTTAGTAATCTCTTGTGTTGATAAGAGAGCAAGCATGAATGCATGCTTGAACTAGACAGAGGTGCAATATGACCTTACAGACAAAATTCGACAGGCATTGGAGTTTGATAAAAACATGAAGCGCTATGTGGGAGTGACTGTGGATGAGTCTAATGTCGAGTTTTCTTTCGAAGATGGGTTTTTGTGTAAATATAGTTGCTTGTGCGTCCCAAATGTTGGCAAACTATAGGAGGAGTTGATGCACGAGTCACATTTTACCAAGTACTCGATCCACCTAGGGAGCACAAAATTGTTCAAGAATATGAAAAATTTATTTTGCTGGCCAGGTTTGAAGAAAGATATAGCTCTCTTTGTGGCTAAGTGTCATACTTGCGCACTATTAAAGGCAGAATGTCAGAAGCCTGGTAGATTCCTGAAGTCTTTGTCGATTCCGGAATGGAAGTTTGACGATATTTCTATGAATTTGGTGAATGGTTTACAGAGGTCGCAAAAGGGGAACAATGTCATTTGGGTGATTGTAGATCGTTTGACGAAAGTGGCTCACTGAATTTTGAACCAGAGGGATGATTCAGTGGAAAGGTTGGCAAAACACTATGTTGATAACATAGTACAATTGTACGGTGTGCCCCGTAACATCGTAAGTGGCCGAGATGAATGTTTCACTTCGAATGATTGGAGGCTAATCCAGTAACTGTTTGGTACCAAGTTGAAGTTTAAAACAACCTTTCATCCTTAAAAAGATGGTCAGACCAAAAGGACCAATAGGACAATGGACTATATGCTCTGTATGTGCGCATTGAATTTCAGAAAGAGGTGGGAGGACCATCTCTATATGTTTAAGTTCTCTTACAACAATAGTTACCAAGCGAGAATTAAATGACATCCTTCGAAGCCCTTTATGGTAGGAGGTGACGTACTCCTTTGGCTTGGGCAGAAATATGAGAAACATGTGTTTAAGCGAAAGGACGTCGATGATGCAAATTTGATGATTCGAACAATCCTGAAGCAATTGTTGATTACTTACGATAGGTATGCTAAAATACTATACCACCAATCTCAAAAATGTCGAATTCGTTGTTGGCGACTGAGTTTATCTAAAGATCAAACCGTTTAAGGGTGTATCAAGGATTCAACACTTGAAAAATCTACATTCGAGATGCATGTTGGTGAAGCTGTCTATCAGCTTGCACTTTCGATGGAGCTAAGCGGTGTGCATGATGTGTTTCATATATCAGTGCTAAGGAAGGTTGTACAAGAGCCTACTCAAATAGTTGTTGCGGATCAAGTGCCAGTCGATGGTGGGCTAAAGATGAAAGTCAGGCTCATTCGTATCAAAGACACGGAAATCAACCAATTGCGGAATAAAATGATTTGAATGTTCAAAGTCAGCTGGTACAATTGCGGTCGTGAGAACTATCATGGGAGCGCAAGCAAAACCATGTTGGAGGATTTCCTTGATTTGTTCTGCTGAGGTACATTTTATATTTTATATCTTTTATGTTGTTTTCATCGTTTTGGAATTTCAGGATGAAATTTCATTAAGGGGAGGACATTTTTGACACTCCAGTTTTCACTTATTGAAAAACAACAAAATCTGGTTGTTGACACTCTCGCTAGACAACAAACCAATGTAGATGACAAAATGATGTAGTTGACACAAAACTATGTAGTTGGTACGATATCGCCCAGTAATAGGTCGATATTGCTGGCGATAGGAGGCCATGTATTGGTATGCTACATGTCACCTGGTTATTAAGCGGTGAGGAGGTCGTTAAGCAGCACTGACTCAGTCAATTAGCGGTCACCTCCTAAGATATCGCTCGACGATAATCGATATCGCCGACGATAACGCATGACTCGGAATGGAGGATTTAAATCGTAGTTGTCAATTTCATTTTGACATTGAGTTATGGTGGCTAGGATTTATCACAAGAGTGATAAGTTGGTTGAAAGGGAATGATCTTCTCATTATCTATTTTTACACACTCACTCTCTCTTTCTCTTCCAATAGAATTCTAAGAGCGGGGAGGAAGTCCATGGAAGAAGAAGGCTTTTTCCATCCATTAGAGAGCTTTGTAGGAGCTTCCAAGATCGGAATCGCGAGCCGACGGTAGATTTGCAGAGAGAAAAGCTTTAACATCTCGTTTCCTTCCATACCCCTAGTGTGTGTGTGTGTGTGTTAGGGCATGATGCGTGGTGAGGGTGGTGAGGGTGGTGAGGAGATGACCTTAGGATCCATGGAATCAAGGGGAGTTCACTATTTGCACCCCTAAGGGGCACACGTCAACTAAGGTCAAAACACCTCTATTTGGATTCACAACCACAAATTGACTTCACCACTATGTCTTTAACCCTAAAGGAGACCTAATTGACCATTATACCCATGGTGGGGTCAACAAATTTAGCCAAATAAGCTAAGTCAAACCTAGGTCAACATAGGTAAACTTAACTTTAATTGGCTCAATTAGGCATCACATGGTTAAATTGACTCCACCAATATATTCCAAACCCTAATAGGAGTGCATTGGAATGAAATGCTCCATCACTTGGTCACCAAATCAGCCAAATTGACCAAAGTCAAATTTACGTCAAAAAAACCCTAATTCAAAACCCTTAGCTCAATTGACACCCAATACTTGAAATTGAACTTACCCACGCCATCCTAAACCCCAAGGGAGTTCATTAGGTTAGTAAGCACCTAATGGACCCAAAAGCCCCATGAGTGGGACAACCAATTCTCTCAATTTGACCAAAGTCAGCCTTGGTCAAAATTGGCATAAAACATGAAGTTAAGTGACCTAACCCAATGCTAATGGGTTAAGACCTAACCCAAGACCAACTAGAGCATACCCGCAAAGGAGTAAAGGTCCACGCTTCACTGCTGTTGTAGCCATAATGGTGGTACCAGAGAGTTTAGCTGACTCTGAAAATTGGGAACCAAAGGTCTGTGATCACATAGTCATGTGTGTGAGTTGCACTTGTATAAATCATAGCATGCATAATATATCAAAACATTCATACTTATTATAGGTCATTCATACTGCAGATTCTTATCATATAAATTAGTATGAGATATTTTATATGATAAGTTACAATTCCGAAAATCTTAACTTATAAGTTTGTATGAGTATTCATATAAGTTAAGGTACTCTTGTGATGATAGTGTAGTGGTACTTGTTTACTCTACCTGCGTTGCACTTACTTTACATGCTTCTACTACTTATTGCTTTTCTTACATACTTGCTAGTTAGGGTCACTATCACCTACTTGTTTTTATTAGTACCACATGTATCTTTCCTTTCATCCTCCCGCCCTGTGCCTAGGAGTCATCAGGGTGAGTGGATGCTGAAGCGCCTTTCGTCTTTTTGACTAACAGTCGGTGGACTACATCATTTTAGGAGCGCATAGAGCCGCAACAAAACTACCACCCAGAGGACCAGCCGGACAAGGTGGCAGGACCTCAAAAGTAGATGTCGCGCACTACTACTACTCAGTGACAGATGATGATGATGATGAGTGATTTGTTTTAGCTTCGGCTTAGAGATGTTGTGAGAGAGAGATCTGTACTTTCATTTTGGACATGTACCAGACATAAGACCTTACTCTTTTTTGTACTCATTGTTGGACTACTATTTCATATATATATGATGATATGCTGCGATTTGTGGACTTACTTGTTGTAGTTTTACTTCTTTTCTCAAATTGGCCTAATTTTTTGAAATGATCGTACTAGCTGGTAGGATCGGCGTCATGCGGTGGTGACTAACTCGTGAGTTGGTGTCATCGTAAGTAGGTGGTTCTGGGCATAAGTCCCGAAAAACTCCTGGTATGGGGGAGAGGTCTTATAAAAGCACTGTGAGCCTTTTCATCTTGGTCAACTGTAATTTTATGCTGCTGAAAAGATCGTCAATGGTAACAACATTTCCTGCTAGTGATTTGACATGCTAGTCCAAGTTTCTATAGCATATTTGCATGAGAGCACCTTGACTAATTTGTGGAATGTGTTCTTCTCAACGGGTCGATGTTGTGAATCCCCAATTTGTATTGCACATAGAGTCTGGATTGATGTACGAATGTAGTCATGCTGTGTAAAGCTCATCTGCGACAAGTTGGTCTGTATTGGTGTTGGTTAATTGTGCATATCGGAGAAGGCCCTATGGAAAAATATTTATTGTTTCGGGTTCTAGGTGTTGTTGTGTACTATAGGGAGTGCTGGAGGTTGACTCCAAAAAATACCTGAGATTATGACAAACTTGTTATTCTGTTGAGGTCTCCCGACTGTATAACCTCGTGTTCGCCGAGTTAACCCAACAAGGCAGAGTGAAGTGAGGCCCTCAAGTTGAGGCCATGGGATCACAAGCCCTAGGACAGCCGGGGGAGCCGGCCCGCTTTAGCTCAGCAGGCGGGCGAGCCGAGAGGAGCTGGCCCGCATACGCCAAGCAGGCGGGCGAGCCGAGAGGAGTCGACCCGCATCAGCCAAGCAGGTGGGCGAGCCAAGGCGGTCGAGCCGCATCTTCCAGGCAAGCGGGCGAACCACAGGAACCCGACTCGCACTCGCCTAAGAGGCAGGCGAGTTGCGGGAGCAGGGCCGCACTCGTCCAGAGAACTGGCGAGCTGGCTCGAGCTAGCCCCGTATGTTTGGTGTAAATAGCATGTATTTAATGTAATTTGGTCTCCTAGTATCTTCCTCAAACATCAGAGTTTCGATGTTGGCAGACCAACTTTGGGTTACGTATAGTAAAACAAAAAGGCGGAGTTACGCTATTTGCAGGCCCGACTCAGAAATCTATAAATAGACCCACATGGCTACCTCAGAAGACAGGCTTCTCACTTCTGGTCTTATAGCGCTTTCTGAGGTGGCCTTAACTCATCATTGGATAAGGAGGGGAAGTGTTCTAAGATCTTCCGGGTGTGTGGTGGGACCTCCGTGCTGCAGTCGTGGGTCATTCTCGAATCCTAAGTTTCCTGCTTAGTGAGCTCATCACGAGAAGTAAGTGTGCAGTCACCCCTTCTTAGGGTCTGAACTCCACAGAAGCCGGTTTCTAGTTTCAATATTTTGGTGCAGTGAGCGTGGAGCATGACTAGTACAGAAAATCCTTAGTGAGTTCAATGACTGGAGGCGAAGGATAAGGAGCTGATCCAGCTGACTCGCCACCTTCCCCTTCCCTGGCCACCCTCAGAATGTTCGAGGACTTCAAGAAGGAAGTCAGAGATCTAGTACTCTTCGCACACGCGGCTCACGACGAGTGCACGACGCACTCTATCCTAATAGTCATTGCCATGTCTCTGGGGAGAAGGCTCCTATCAGGCGGCCTGGGAAGGAGGTTGAGGGGGAAGGAAGTGAGCGAGACCTCTTAGGGAGAACGATGTTCCCCGGTTTGGAGAGTGTGGGTAGGGTCAGCGAGGTGGAGGCGCGAGACCGCCTTGCTCGCACTACATCAGATGGAAGTCCTTTTAGCGAGCTGGTTGCATCCGCCCTAGTCCTAGAGGGGTTCCGTGTGCCGGATATGTCCTACTATACCGGTAGGGAAGATCCGATCCAACACGTCTAGTGGTTCGAGGAAGTGGTCTCAATCCGGCAGATGTCAGATGCTTTCAAGTGTCGACTCTTTGCCATAACCTTCAAAGATGTTATAAATTGGCGGTTTGACCTCAAGTCGGGCGGTTAGCAGTTCGGACGGTCTGGCGGTTAGTCCTGGCGGTTTGTCAAGGCGGTCTGATTGTCTGGCGAGTTGGTGCAGCGGTCTGGTAATGATCCTCTGCTGACGGTCTGGTGATTAAGCCACAACTGCGGCCTGGTGGCAACCTGCAGTTGCGGTCTAGAGGTTTGTCGCAGCAGCGGTTTGATGATTACCCACAGATGCGATCAGGTGGCAACTTGCAGCATCGGTTTGATGATTAGCCGCAACTGAGGCCTAGTGATAACCCGCAGTTGCGGTCTGGCGGCTTGCCCAGCGGTCTTCCTTGGCGGACTGGCGATTTCCCTTGATGTTATTAGGAGTTTTGTTATTCTTTTATATAGTGTGCGGTTTGACCTTGTCAAACAACATAAGTCGCGTGGATTGTATTTAGTCCCACATTATTTATTGTAATTCTCTCATCTCCCCCAGTTTCTATAAATAAGGGGGCATACCTATGTAATAATTATCTCTTTGGAGAAATAAAATTTGCAGTTTATTTAGCTTTTTGTCCATTGTTCACATGATATCAGAGTCAACCGATCATTTGCTTCAAAAAAATTGCAGTTTGTTGGTTTAACAGCGCAGCCTCTTCCACCGTCTTCGTCCGGCTTCTTTCGGATTGTTTGATTTCTTTCCCTTCCCTCCCTTGCTTATCGTTGTGCTTGCGACTTCCTTCCTTCCAGGTTTTTCTGTTCGCCCGACTTTCCTTGCAAACCGGACTTCTTTGCGACTTGTTGTGTTTGTGCGATTTCTCTTCTCTGTTGCGAGTTTCGCCTTTTGGTTATGGCTTCTTCCTTGCCGCTAGTGTGTTGTCACCTTTACCGGGCGGACTCTTGCTCTTCTCTTTCTTATTGGAGCAGCTTCTTTGCTCTAGTCACTTGTTCCTTGTCGCTGGTGTGTTGACACCATGACCGTGCGGTCTCTTCCTCCTTTTTTTTTATTTCTCTCTTATCACTGCGGCCACTCTCTCCGCTGCGGGTTCCGCATTTTGGTCGCGGCCTCTTTTCTTGCCATTGGTGTGTTGACACCGTGACCGTGCATTTTCTTCTTTTTCTACGACCTTCCTGTGGTCGGTTTCTTTCTGCGCCTTTTGTGGTGGCTTGTTCTTGTACAGCTTTTTTCTAACCGTGTGGTTAGTCTTTCTGCTTTCCGTTTTCTTCTTGAGGATGGCTTCCATTCTCACTTCTACTACTCGTGCTCTTGTGGCCTCCTATGATAGGTGGCTTATTAACTCTGATGTCACTTGTCACATGACTAGAAACTCTCGTTTGTTTTCCTCTTTGCTTGAACAGAACAGGTTGTCTCCTGTTGTTATTGATGATGTGACTTCTGCTCTTGTGCATGGTATTGGCGTTGTGCATCTCTCTTCGTCTTTGCTGCTCGAGGACGCTCTCTATGTCCCTACTTTCCGTGCAATATACTCTTTGTTCATGCTCTTTGCACTAAGTTAAATTGCACGTTTACTTTTACTCGCACCACTTGTTCTTTCTCTGATTCTGTCTCCAAAGCTACGATCGCTACTGGGACTACAAGTGGTGGCCTTTTTTTTCTCGATCACGACGTTGATTTTTCTGCTTATTTTTCTATTCAACAATGACATCGTCGTCTTGGTCATCCTCCTTCTCGCCTCATTCATCAACTTTTTCCAGAACTTCCTTCAGAAGTTTTTCCTTTGAACTATGAAGCATGCGAGTTGGGTAAACATCATCGCTCTTCCTTCCCAGCTTGAACGGGACGTTGTTCTTCACGTCCTTTTGAACTAGTTCACTCTAACATTTGGGGTCCTTCTCCTGTTGCTACTGTTGGAGAAGTCAACCTCCCTCTGATATCAATCTCCCCCTATTTTGAGATGTCATAACCCTTAGTCAATGATATACACCATACATAACAAATACTCAATATGATGTATAACAATATTAAATGACAGGGTAAGAACTACACATGTATAAACAGAACATGTATAAACAATTATCTCAGAACAATAATGTAATAGATTGAACATATAACATTGTTCTTACAACTTCAAACATTTTCATTAATCAAAAGTTTACAAAGAGTTAAATGCAAATTATTACATATTGTAAACTTAAGAAAATTCTAATCTATGGCTGTTCAGGCTCCTTGATGACAATGCCCTTTCCAGATTGAATCTTTGCTTGGACTGAAGCTTCATTGTCATCATCAGCAACATGCTTTTTTCCCTTAAGATCTTTCTTTTTCTGTTCTTCAGCCCTTATCTTCTGTCTCTCAAAATAGTGATAAGGCTTAGGGAAATACTTGCTAGGCTCCTGTGCATTAGGAGGTAGCTTCCCTAATTTAGCCTTTCTTCTATATTGTACTATGACCTCTTTCCTAGCCTCATGTTTCTTCCATTCCTGGTCAGAATACCATTTGCCCCTTTCTATGAAATTATCCTTAGCAACCTTCCAAGCAGTCAGAATAATATTTCTAGAAGTTGGGCTCCATTGCTCAAAGTCTGGCCTTAATTCAGCTTGTTCTCTGAACCTCTTCTTAGATAAATGGGCCTCGTGTTATTTGAGTAATGCCTCTTGCTCTTTTAAGATTGCCTCTAGCACAGGTTGTGCAACTTTCTCAAGAATTACATTCTGATTACCCTCAGGAGGACTATACATAGACTGTACCTCCTGATGTATCATGTCAAAATAAGCAGGAGGGTATATCACTTGAGCCACTTCAGCTTGTTCTCCTCCAAAATATGCAGGATTAATGCCAGACTCTGCCACATTATCATTATCACATAAAGGTGGATATCCAAGGGTAGCTCTGATGGAGTTTGAAATCCATTTAGCATGATCAGAGCCTGCCTTGACTAATACCCTCTCCCCCTTTATGACTTCTCTTTATATATGATCCCTAAGATCATCCTTTTGGAATCTGATTTGAGCATTTAAATAATTCACACCATCTTTATAGAAAGCTTTGAACCTTTGTAGCTTGTCAGTAATTGCCTTCTGAGAATCTTCAATGGCAGTTTTAACTGCAGTAAGGCTCTCTTGTAGTTGTTTATCAAAGGCTTCTTTTGCAGTAGCAGTTACAGCAGTCTGGGAAGTAGCTATATTTTTCATTTCAGTGACTATGGAATTATGAGAAGCAGTTAGATTATCATTCATTCTAAGCTGATTTTCCAGGACATATCCTTGTTTGACTGCCAAGTCATCAATTTGTTTCTTCAGATTCTCTTGATGAGTAGCCAGATAGACCACTGCATTTCCTCCTTTATGGAAACAATCAGTCATTTCCTTCTTGTTTTGATTCACCTCAAATCTTATTGATTTTATATCTTGAGTCAGATCAAACTGAAGCGATTTATGTCCTTCATACACATATTTCTCTAGAGCTTGCCTTTGCTCATCCAGCTTGATTTGCAATGCCACCATTAGAGAACTATAATCAGTAGTTGGAGCAGGCTGTGGAGCAATTGTCTGTAGTGCTTTCTTGTAGTTCTGGCTTCTTCTCTTGAACACCTGAAACTTCCTTTTCTTGGCCCTAGCATCCTCTTCATCCTCTGAAGCAGAAGTACTAGCAATATCTACTCTATCCTTAGGACTAGGATGTAAATCCTTCTCAGTCCTTGGTAGCTCCTCAGCAATTCTTTGCTCTTCAGTCTATTTTGTAGCAGTCTCCTCCACATGCTCTACATGCTCCCCCTCAAAGTCTACCTTCTCCCCCTCAGCAGCAGCTTTCTCTCTTTCAAAATCAGTCTGTAGAAGGTCAGGGAACAGCTCTTCTAGTGTAAACTCATGTTGAGGATGGACTGGTGAATCTCTGATCTCAGAAGCATCTAATACCTCTTTATCAGCAACTGATGTGTCCTCCATGACAACATCTTGAGGTTGACTATGTATCTGGGTTTGCTGATCAACATCAAGTAAGGATTCAGTCAAAACTTCATCCTCAAATGTGAAATCTAATTGATTAACTTCAGTGATTACCTCTAGTATTGTTTGGGTAGCCCTTTCACTCTCTATTTGGGTTGGCTCATCCACATGTAGAGGCTCCCCCTGGAGTGGAGCCAGGTGAATATGGCTAGATGATGGTAGCTCCCCCTGCCTCTGGGCATCTTCTTGTCTTGCTGGTGACTGTCCAGCATTGTCATCTCCTCCATCATCAGAACTAAACACCACTTGCTCTTCTGAGCTACTAGAGGATTCTTGTGCCACAATGGCTGTCTTCTTCTTCTTCTGTGGTGTTACCTTTTATGGAGTTGACATTTCCATTGTTAACACTCTATCCCACCTTGAGAAAATTCTAAGATCCATTCTTCTCATGTGGTTTATCTTTGAACCTGCAGCTTGGTTCATCACTTCAGGAATACTTTTAGCTAAGTATAGACTCAGAATTCTTCCCAGATTGGGTTTCTTCAGGCTCTCTTTTATCTTATCAAATATAACTACTGACCAATTAGTCTTAAGTTTGAATATTATCCTTGTCATCAAACTGAACATGTGAGCAGATATTCTATCATGCCCACCAGGCTTGCTCAGTATCACCTTCCCAACTATCTCAGATAAGAACTTTCCTTGTATATTCATTCCTTTCCTATTAAAGACTGAACCAATCTTCAAGCTTGAATCCAGTCCACACCATGTCAGTGCCTCCCTTGTTTTCGAAATAGAAACATCTTCCTCTTCTGTAGTTCTTGGGAGATGTAGAATCTTCCTGAGACTCTTATGAGTGACCTTCACCTTTGCCCCATGAACTTTGGACTTAATCTTGAGTTCAGATTCATGAAGAGTTGCTACACTCAAGAATTCGAGGACTTCCTTCTTCCAGATCTTGATTGGTTATGATACAAGGTACTCTAATCCAGTCTCAGTAATTAGGGTTACCACACCTTGGATTTCGGGTTCTGCGTCATCAAAAGCGTGTCGCACGAGCTCATATCCTTCATTAATGTTCTCTTCTAACTGGGGCGCCATTAGGGTTTGAAGAAATTTTGAATTTAGAGAAGAGAAATGTCGACACACAAGTTTTGTCTCGAAACTCTGGTGAGCGTGTCGACAAACAATGGGGAAAACCTATTTATACCTTTCTAAAATTGAAGGTGAAAAGGCGCGTCAAATTACTTGAAATGTGTCGACATTGTTGATAAGTGTCGACACTGACTTCTAATATCTCGACAATCATGTGTCGACACAAATATAGTCGACAGAAAATATGTGTAGACACTTATATATCTCATCTCGACACTTAGTCGAGACTCTACTAGACTAATTTTGTGTAAATCCTAAGTGTTGACACCACCTTGGATCTGTCGACACCTACACTGCATGTGTCGACACTAATTCTCTGAAGTGTCGACACAGACTTCCTAGATGTGTCGACACCATTTCTTTGAAATGTCGACACCACTTCTATGTGTCGACACAGACAACTCTGCGTGTCGACACTATTTTACTTAGCCAATATTTGTAAACTATTCTAAGTTTATCATTCCTAATTCAATTTTAAACTTATTGAATTTGGTTTCATCTAAGGGCTTAGTAAACATATCAGCTAACTGATTATCTGTCTTAACATACTCTAGGGAAATGTCTTCTTTTTCTACATGTCCCCTAAGAAAATGGTATTTTATTTCTATGTGTTTAGTCCTACTATGAGAGACAGGATTATTTGCAATAGAAATGGCACTAGTAGAATCACAAAATAAAGGTGTTCTACTTACTTGAATACCATAATCTTCTAGCTGGTGTTGAATCCATAGAAGTTGAGCACAGCAACCTCCTGCAGCCACATACTCTGACTCAGCTGTGGAGATAGCCACACTGGTCTGCTTCTTGCTACTCCATGACACCAGCTTTCCACCTAGAAATTGACAGGTTCCTGTTATGCTCTTCCAATCTTCCTTGCAGCCTGCAAAATCTGCATCTGAATAACCTGTCAGTACAAAATCTCCATTCCTAGGGTACCAAAGGCCTAGATAAGGAGTGCCCTTAAGATATCTCAAAATTCTTTGACTGCTGTCAAATGAGATTCTTTAGGGCAAGCTTGGTACCTAGCACAGACACATGTAACATACATGATATCTGGTCTACTAGCAGTCAAATATAGTAGGGAGCCAACTATCCTTCTATACAAAGTCTTATCTACAGGTTTCCCTGCATCATCTTTGCAAAGAGGCATGCTTGACCCCATAAGAGTTTTCATGGTAGTGGATGATTCCATACCATACTTCTTTATCAACTCTAGGGTGAACTTAGACTGACATATGGATAATCCATCTTCAGTCTGTCTAACTTGGAGCCCCAAGAAGAACTTAAGTTCCCCCATACTGCTCATTTCAAATTGTCCTTGCATAAGTTTTGCAAACTTTCTGTAAAGACTATTTTCTGTAGACCCAAATATTATGTCATCTACATATATTTGGACTAAGATAATCTTGCCTCTGGATTCCCTAAAGAATAGAGTCTTTTCTATCTTCCCCCTTGAGAATTTGTTCTCAATGAGGAAACTAGACAGGGTTTCATACCAAGCCCTAGGGGCTTATTTTAACCCATACAAAGACTTTCTAAGTCTATATACATAGTCGGGTTTAAGAGAATCTACAAAACCTGATGGCTGCTCTACATAGACTTCTTCCTTCAGATTTCCATTCAGAAAAGCTGACTTAACATCCATTTGATATACCTTAAACCCTTGGTATGTTGCATAGGCAAGGAACATCCTTATTGCCTCCAGTCTTGCTACTGGAGCAAAGGTTTGATCAAAATCAATACATTCTTCCTGTCTATATCCTTTTGCAACCAGTCTAGCTTTATTCTTTATGATGATTCCATGCTCATCCAACTTGTTCCTATAGATCCACTTAGTTCCAATAATGTTGTGGTCCTTGGGTTTAGGAACTAGCTCCCAGACCTTGCATCTCTTGAATTGATTCAGCTCCTCTTACATGGCCTCAATCCAATGAGGGTCTAGGATTGCTTCTTCAAACTTCTTTGGCTCAACTTGGGATAGGAAACTTGAGTAAAGAACTGTACTTAGATTCCTGCTCCTTGTTTGCACTCCTTGTCTCGGATCTCCAATTATTTGATTGGCTGGATGATCCTTTAAATGCCTATTTGCTGGAGGCAGCCTGTCTTCAGGTTGTACACCTTCAGCTTCTTCATTCAGCTGCACCTCTTAGTCTTCTTCAGCATCAGGAGTATCTTGTACTCCCCCTGGACATCAACCACCATCTTCCACTTGCTCACTTGCAGTAGAACCTTCTGTTAAGGTAAGCTTGTCCATTCTTTCAGTTACACCTGTGGAGCTGCAAACACTACTTGGCAATTCATTATTAATGAGCCTTGCTTCATCAAAAACTACATGTACTGACTCTTCTATAACTTGAGTAATCAAGTTGTAGACCCTATAAGCCTTACTATTATTGTTGTACCCAACAAAGATCCCCTCTTGGGATTTGGCAGCAAACTTGGTTAGATAAGACTTACCATTGTTAAGTATATAACACTTGCAATCAAAGATCCTGAAATAGGATAGATTTGGTTTTCTGCCCTTCACAATCTCATAGGGGGTCTTCTTGTGGCTCTTGGTGATAGTAGCCCTATTGATTACATGACATGCAGTATTAACTGCCTCAGCCCAGAAATATTATGGGAGAGAAGTGTCACTCAATAGGGTTCTACCAGCCTCTATCAAGGTTCTATTTTTTCTTTCAGCAATACCATTTTGCTGAGGTATTTTTGGTGAAGAAAATTCCTGAAAAATTTCAAATTCTTCACACAGTTTTGTCATACTTTCAGACTGAAATTCAGTACCATGGTCACTTCTGATTTTGACCACTGTACTGCCCAATTCATTCTGAATTTGTTTAACAAAACTATACAAGATACTTGGAGTTTCAGATTTTTGCTTTAGGAAGAACACCCAGGAATACCTTGAGTAGTCATCAACTACCACAAATGTGTAGACCTTCCTACCTAGGCTGTGAACTGGCATAGGACCAAAAAGATCCATATGCAAGAGGTATAGACACCTCACAGAATCCTTGTTCTCAAGGCTATGAAAGGTGGATTTGGTCTGCTTGCCCATTTGACAAGCTGAGCATATCCCAACCTTTATACACTTAACTTGAGGATCATTCCTCACTAACTCTTTGCTAAAGAGTTGACCAATTGTCTTATAGTTAAGATGAGGCAGCCTCTTATTCCATTTAACACAATGTGAGGCTTTCTCATCAGCTACAAGACAAATAGGAGAAATATTGTTCTCACACATAAAGTCTAGACAATAGACATTTCTCTTCCTATATCCTGTCAGAATGATCTGTTGATCACATGACCTTTTGATATGACAACCATCCTTAACAAATGAGATGTCATATCCTAAATCACTCAGCTGACTTATGCTAATGAGGTTATGTTTCAAACCCTTTACATAAGCCACTTGAGTAATTATAATTTGGTTACTAGAAATGTTACCAAAGCCTTTGATGATTCCTTTTTCTGAACCATCAAAGGTAACCTTCGGCCCATCTTTGATAGATATATAATCCTTCAGCAACCCCCTAGTTCCAGTCATATGCCTGGAACATCCACTGTCCAAGTACCATATAGGGGCATGACCACTTGGACTTACCTGCAAAATAGATTACTTAAACTTAGAACCCAAATAATTCTTGGGTCCTTGGTGCAGGTTAGTTTGACTTTTAACAAAACTACCTGTAGATCTTCTAGCAGGAAGTTTGCTACTATCCTTGACACTTGAATTGTGCCAACAGTCTATGGCAAAGTGGCATATCTTGCCACAAAACCAGCACTCAAACCTGTTGTACCTTTGTTTAGGTACAACCCTGGCTGTTTTATCTACAGCAGGCTTTATGTTTAGTGTTGGGGCTTTGCCCTTAGATTTGAACCTAACTGTCCTGGCAGGTTTTGTAAACTCCAATCCAGTCTTACCATTTTGAGGAATAAACTCATCTATCAAAGGTAAAACTGATTTTGGTTTAGAAAAACTTGCAACAATCTCTCTCTCCTTCTGAATTCTAGCCTCCTGATTTTTAATTGATCATTCTTAAATGTGATTGTGCCCAATTGAATGACAGTAATGTTTTTCAACTTGGCAATCTCATTCAGTTTTTGATCTAACACTTTATCTGAATCAGCAGCTGCCAACTTAAGATTAGCAATTTCCTTAGTCAGTGTTTTGACCAGATTTTTGCTCTTCTTAAGTGCATGCAATACATCTCTATATTCATCCATCAACTGATGAATATCACCCTCAGATTCAGACCCATCCACATCACTTGATGCAGATGTATCTGATTCTGAATCAGTACTATAATCTGAAAGACATTGTACCTTACTTGGTCCAGGCTGATCCTGGATCTTGTCTCCTTCTGTTAAGGCCATCAGTCCATTGCACTAATTGTCCTCATTCTCATAAATTGAGTTCATTAGCTGCAAGAACTCATATTCATCCTCTTCAGCATATAGTCCAATATAGGCTTCAGCTTCTGACTCAGTTTCTGAAGATGACTGATCAGTCAGACTTTTGTCTTTCTTTGCAATAAAAGACTTTTCCTTTTTGCCCTTAACCTGAGTCTTCTTCTTATCTGCAGTCTCCTTTCTTTTATCTCGACATTCAGCCACTACATGTCCAGGCCTATTACAATAATAGCACACAATCTTTGAGGAAGTAGCTTTGCTTGGCTTGGACCTTCTTTTGTCATTCCTTGATGACTTCCTTTTCTGATAGTAGTCATCTTTAGACTGTGAAGTAGAAGGCTTAGACCTCCACTGTTTCTTTTTCAGAAACTTTTGAAACTGCCTTGTAAAGGCAGCAAAATCCTCGTCACTTTCACTGTTGTCTGAGTTCTGGTTCTCTGAATTTTCTGAAGCAGTATCAGCAACTGTTTGTGGTGGAGATGGAGACTTGCTTCTATACTTCCTAGTGGCTTCAGTCTTGAAGGCCACTGATCTTTCCTTGTGCTCCACTCTAGTAGTCTTTTCTTCCTCCTTTCAAACCATTAACTGCATCTCATAAGATAATAGTTTTCTAAACAAAGTTGGAGGAGGTATATCAGCTAATTTGGCCATTTCCCTAATGGCACAAATCTTGGTATCCTAATCTTTAGTCAGGGATCTTAAGAACTTGTCATTCAGCTCATAGTTGCTGAATTCTCTTCCATAGGACATCAACTCATTAACAATCCTATAGAATTTCTTGTAGCATTCAGTAATGCTATCAGACTTTCCTTGTCTGAAGCTTTTATACTCCTGATTTAATAAGGACTTCCTGTCTTGTCTAACTTCTTCAGATCCCTCCATATAGACTATTAATGTATCCCACATTTCCTTTGAAGTCTTGCAATGAATCAAATTCTGAAATTTTGCATCATCAATTGCACTAACAATAATATTCTGGACCCTCTTGTCCATAGTGGCCAGAATAATTTCATCTTTGGTCATTTCTGAGTAGTCTTTGGGAGTTCTCTGATTTGCATCCAGAATAGATACTTTCATTGACACATATAGCCCTTCTTTGACTGTAATGTATATTCTTGGGTCAGAGGCTTCCATAAAAAGTCTAACCCTCTCTTTCCAAATGTCAAATATCTCTTTTCTACAGATTGGCAATTTCATGGACCCCAGCTCTTTGTGATTCTCACTAGAACCCATTTTCTTGAATCTTGATTATTCTGAATCTGCCTACAGGATCTTACTCAGACTGTTATGTCCCTTTTTGAGTAACCTCGCTTTGATACCACTTGAAAGTAATAGTGCCTAATCACCTAGAGGGGGGGGGGTGAATAGGTGACCTATATCTTTTTAACTTTAAAGGCAGAAATACAGTACAGTAATTGCAATTCTACAAGTATCACAGCACAGCAACCATACAAGAATACATTCACAGAGTGCACATAGGATTTATATTGGTTCCCCAAGGTCTGGGTACATCCACTTTCCCCCTTTGCCTATCTAGTAGTGTACTAGATTCGGCCTAACTTCTCCACTTTTCCTCAGATCCTCAGATCTTATAACTCAGAACCCCAAACAGGTTCCTACAACTCAGAGTGACCCCACTCCTACAACTCAGGCACAAAGCCTTACCACTCAGTCTTCACCAAGACCTACACTCAGGCTAAACAACCCTACCTCAGCCTTCAATCAAGGCCTACACTCAGAGAATAGAATCTCCTACACTCAGCCTTTATAAAATAGGCTTATAACTCAGATCCCTTAGGATCCTACAGAAAATAAATTTTACAAAGTAAATAACCATAATTCAGAAAGTGAGAGATGAATTGACTGGCATCTTGATGAGTTCTTGGAAGAACTAGGCAGAGATCAACCACCCTTGGCTTTCTTCAAAGCTTCTTGAATTAGAACACAGTAGGGTTGAATCTCTTGTGCAGATGATCTTCAATCAACTGATGTCTTGTGAATCAGATCTCAATCTGAATCTTACTTATCAGTCTGGTTCAACAGCTGTTCTTCTTAGAAGGAGCTCTCTCTCTCCAACTTCTTAGATCTTCTCTTGAAGGTCTTCTTCTTTTTTTGTGTTGTGATTTCAATTGATTGTTGTCAATCTGTACATCTCATCTTCTGTTGAAGGAGAAGGGCCTTTATAAAGGCTTTCTCCATGGTGACCGGCTGATCCTGTTTATAACAACCTTCTGATAGCTCTGACAGTTGCAGTTGACCGGTTGAAATGAAAGCTGTCAAGTCATCCAGTCACTTCTTGAAATCTCTGTCACTGTTTGAAAGTGTCGAGACAGATAGTTTTTATGTGTCGACACAAATAGACTAAGTGTCGACACAAGTAGACTAAGTATCGACACTAGCCTTCATGGTGTCAACACAACTCCTTGTGTTGTTGTAACAGCTTCTCGACACTGCTTCTTCAGAATGTGTCGACACTGATTCTGTGTGTCGACACAAGCTTTCTATTGAATGAGTCGACACTGGTTGAGTGTGTCGACACAACTACTTAATCTTCAATACTTAGTTGATTTCTGCTGTGTGTCGACACAGCGCCTTTGTGTCGACACATCTTCTTGTGTTGAAACTTTGCTAAGTGTCGACTGTACAACCTTGGGCTCGCGAGTAGGCCGACAAAGCAAGGGAAGAAGGGGCAGCTCGCAAGATAAGGCGAGACCTCGCTAGGCGAGACCTCGATAGGCGGGATCTCGCTAGACGAGGCCTCCGGGCGCGAGCGAGTAGCCCATAGGCGAGATCCCCTAAAAAGATTGGCGGGTCCCTCCCCGCTCGCCGCAGGGAGAAAGGCGGTTTTTATCTTTTTACCCATAAGGGGGATTTTACCTTTGGGCCCCAGATAGTTTTACATTTTTACCCCTGGAGGCCTGCGTATAGCTCTCCAGAACAGCAGAGTTGGGCTATTAGCAGACCCGGTCCAGGGTGTTTTGGTCATTTCGAGATGGTTTGGAAGTGATATTTGCAGAACAGATTTAGAAACCTATAAATAGACCGATAAGGTGCCTGAGAAAAGGTTGTTGAACCTTCCCACTTTTTCCCTCTCAGGCACCTAGCTCAGCACTGGCTAGGGAGGGGAAGACTAACAGTTCTTCCGGGTAAGAGGCGGGACCTCCAAGCTGAGTCCCCTCGGTCTGTTTTCAGGTCGCTGACTCTCGTCAGGGCGGTAGCGCAAGGAGAGTACGTGTGGGCTGCATCATGTTTCGAACTCTAGGAGGGACCGGAAAGCCGGTTCCAACATTTTGGTGCGGTGAGCGTGGACCGCAGCCCTCAGAGAAGAACCTTGAGCAACCAACATGGCGGGAGATCATGGAGAAGGAGAAGGAGGGGAGTCAGATAATCAGGGGAGATTTGTAGGAAGAACGGAGTTCCTGGCTTCGATCAAGGGGATCATGGATCTATTGCAAGGGATCTCGCGGCAGGGAGACTGTTCAACTCCACTGCCCACAGTGCCAGCTCTCGCGACTCAGGAGGAACTCGTCTCGGCGCGAGTCGGAGAAGACGCCCCGGGGAGAAGGCCGGGAAAGGAGGTGATGTTGGAAGGGACCGGGAGGGACATGGCGGGAAGGGAGCTGTTCCCAAGTCCGGCGAGTACCATCGCGCCAGGGGAGGTCGTCGCGCGAGTAGGGGTGGCGAGAACGGCGGCGCGGGGGTCCCCTTTTTGCGAGCTAGTCCTGTCCGCTCCGGTCCCGGAGGGCTTCCGAGAGCCCGAGATGAATTACTATGTGGGGAAGGACGATCCCCTCCATCACTTGCAGTGGTTCGAAGATGTTGTCTCGATCAGGCCCATGACGGACGCGTTTAAGTGCCGCCTCTTTGCGATCACTCTGAAAGACAAGGCTAGGGACTGGTTCCATCAACTCCCGGCAGGCTCGATATATTGCTTTGAGGACTTGAGTAGGAGCTTCCAGCTCCGGTTCTCCACATCCAAGAAAAGGAAGAAGAACCCAGAATCGATCTTCTTGATTAAGCAGAAGGCGGATGAATCTCTGGCTCAGTACGTGGATAGGTTCCAAGAGGAAATTCTGGATATACAGGAGGTGTCGGGTTTTGCCCTCCAGATGGCTTTCACAGTGGGACTGCGAGAAGGGTTCTTCAAAATGAGCCTCACCCGGAAGGCGCCGCTTTCCTTTGAGGGCTTGATGGAGAAGGCGGCCAAGGAAATAGCAATGGAGGCAGCAAACCCGGCCTTCGCAAAGAAGCTGGCAAGGCTCACTGAGGTAGAGTCGAGGGAGACAGGAGGGAGGCAACACGAAGCGAGGAGAAGGGAAGAGCCGAGGGCTCCGGCATATCCGGAGCTGGGGTGGAGGCAGCAGGTGGGACTGCCCCCGGGCAAGGTAGAGGATTTCCCCAAGGGGGAAGGAATCAACAGGGAGGACCGGGAAGGTTCAATCAGATGGGGTGGGGGTATGGTCATAGACCACCCCTACCTCCTCCGCAGCAGGCCATGACCATCGGCCGAGGTAGAGGAAGGGGCCGGGAAAGAGGAAGAGGAGCAGGAGCAGGGAGAAGGAGGAACCCTCAGGAAGGGAGACCGGAGGGGGGGGGGGGGTGGCGTTGCCATACTGTGACTTCCACGAGGAGGAAGGTCACGCAACGGCTACCTGCCCGGATTTCTTGGAGTTAAGGAGGACTCGAGGAGCTGGGGAACAGCCAAGGCCGGTGCGGATAGAGGAAGTAACAATTACAGGAGAGGAGGATCGGTGTGTGGATCGTGCGGATGAAGGGGATCGCGGGCTGGTTGGGGTGATCAATGGGGGGTGGGGATAGAGGCGGCCCGAAAGGCGAGCCTTCACACTATGTACCGCCGAAGTGTCGCCTCGACGTCACAATCCCCTCCTCCAGATGAAAAGATTACGTTTTCAAGAAAAGACATGCCCGACCATGAGGACCCCTTTTGTGACGCGCTGGTGATACGGACCGCCATCGAGAACTTCACGGTGTCGCGGATCCTAGTCGACAATGGGAGCTCGGTGAACGTGATTTTTAAGAAGGCATTCAATGCAATGAGGGTGGAGGCACGGAGGGTACTGACAGCGGATGGACCATTGTTTGGATTCTCAGGAGAAAGAAAAGAGGTCGAGGGGGGTGTGGGACTCCAAGTAACTCTGGGAGGGCTATCCCGAAATTGCCGTTTTGTCATAGTGGATGCCCCCAGTAGCTACAACGCTATCTTTGGGCGCCCCTTGATCAGCGCTTTCAGATGCGTTCCGTCATCGTTTCACCAGTGCTTGAAGCTGTATTCTGGAGGTACTCAAATCAGGGTACGAGGAGATCCAAAGGCAGCAAGGGAATGCTACGTGACGGCAGTAAACACAATCTCCTGGCAGGGGGACGCAGAGGAGTTGGAAAAGAGGATGGAGCGATTGCAACAAGAGCAGGGAGGCGAAGAAGAGCGAGGAGAGGAAGGTGCTGGAGGAGAGGGAGAAGTAGTAGCGGTTGGAGGCATTGCGGGGGAGCCAGCGATGGCGGGAGAGAAGTTCGGGGAGATGGGGACGACAGAAGAAAGGGAGGAGGAAGGTGCTGGGGGAGAGGGAGAAGTAGTAGTGGTTGGAGGCACTGCGGAGGAGCAAGGAATGGCGGGAGAGGAGTTCGGGGAGACGAAGATGGTAGAAGAAAGGGAGAGGGGAAGAGTTGGAGGTGAGGGAGAGGTGGCAAGGAACAAGGGTATGAGGGAGGAGCTAGAAATGGCTGGAGCGGAGGGAGGAGAGACGGTAGCGGCAGGGGAAGTGGGGCAAAAAGAAGAGGGAGGGAGGAAGGAGAAGAGGAAGACGGAAGAGGTGGGTGGATCACCCGGGGAGGGGACCCGTCCAGAGAAAAGAAGAGCCTCCTGGCAGGAAAAGGAGGGCGCGAGCAAGTGGGAGGCAGAGCAGCCGAGGGAAGGGAGAATGGTGGCCAGCGTAGGAAGCGAAGCCCAGCAGCAGGGTATGCAGGCAGAGCAGGAAGGAGAGGAAGAGCCATCCAGGCTGAAAGCTGCAGTGGAGGTCCTAGAGGTAGAAATACGCACCAAGGAAGGCCGAGAAGAAAGGATAAAAATCAGTGGCGAGCTCAACCCAGAGGACCGGGAGAAGGTCAGGACCTGCGTGCAAAACAATATTGACGTCTTCGCGTGGAGCGCCGCGGACATGCCGGGGGTCGATGCAGACGTCGCCTGTCACCGCCTCAATCTAGACCCCAACACCCGCCCCATACAACAGAAGAAGAGGGCCATCGCCTCCAAGATGGCCGGACCTATTAGAGAGGAAGTGGAAAAATTGCTTAAGGCGGGGTTTGTGTCCGTCTGTAAGTATCCGGGGTGGGTGAGTAATGTTGTAATGGTCAAAAAAGGGGAGGGTAAGTGGAGGATGTGCGTAGATTTTTCTCTTTTAAATAAAGCATGCCCTAAGGATTGTTATCCGCTGCCCCGAATCGACGCGCTGGTTGACTCAGCCGTCGGTTTCCCTTTTATGAGTTTCTTGGATGCGTTTTCTGGGTACCATCAAATACGCATGCATCCTCCGGACGTTAAGGACGTCACCTTCGTCACGGAGGATGGGTGCTTCTGCTTTAATATGATGCCCTTCGGTCTGAAAAATGCGGGCGCGACCTATCAAAGGATGATGGATCGAATTTTCCGAGAACAGAGAGGAAGGAATCTCGAGGTTTACATAGACGACTTGATGATCAAAAGCAAGGACCTCGGGGCTCATGTCCTAGATCTGGAGGAAACTTTTAAGACCCTGAGGGAGTATAAAATGAGGCTCAACCCCCTGAAATGCGTTTTCGGCGCTAGCAGAGGAAGATTCCTGGGGCACCTACTCACTCCATCTGGCGTGGAGCCCAACCCCGAAAAAGTGAGAGCAATCCTGGAACTGGAGTCCCCTCGGAATGTGAAGGAAGTCCAGCGTCTCCCAGGAAAGTTGGCCGGGCTGAGCAGGTTCCTTTCCCGGGCGGGGGAGAGATGCTCGCCCTTCTTTCAAATGTTGCGAGGGGGTAAGGGTTTCGAGTGGACCGCGGAGTGCGAGACGGCTTTTCAGGCCATAAAACAGCAGCTTACCCAGACGCCCTTACTCCAGGGACCAAGGGAAGCCGAGGACTTGTTCCTATATTTGGGGGTAGGGATGGGGGCGGTAAGCTCGGTTCTTGTGCGCAAAGAAGGAAAGAAACAATTCCCAATTTATTACGTAAGCAAGGTCCTGAAGAAGGCGGAACTCGGGTACCCCATCCTGGAGAAGTTAACATTTGCCCTCATCGTCTCGGCCCGAAAGCTCAGACCGTATTTCCAGGCGCACTCCATCCGAGTGGTGACTGACCACCCTCTCCGTAACATCTTGAGCGGGGTGGAGCATTCGGGGAGGCTGGCAAAATGGTCAATAGAACTCAGCAAATTTGATCTCGTCTTCGTTCCTCGGCTCGCCATCAAGGCGCAGGCGGTGGCCGATTTCTTGGCAGACTATGTGGTTGAGGTCCGAGAAGCGGAGGCGTCCCCTCGAGCAACCTGGAAAATGTTAGTGGATGGAGCGTCAGGGAGAAACTCTTTTGGGGGGAGTAGTTTTGACCAGCCCGGAGGGGACCCAGATTGAGCAAGCCTTGAAGATTCATTTTGCACTCACCAACAACCAGGCGGAATATGAGGCGGTCATTGCAGGGCTTAGGTTAGCCCGGGAGCTGGGCATACAATACATTGAGGCCTCGACGGACTCCATGGTGGTGGCAGGTCAGATCAAAGGGGAGTTCGAGGCAAGGGAGCCCACCCTCCAGCTGTATTTGGGAAAGGTCAAGGACATCATAGGGCAGTTCCGAAGTTTCTCAATCCAGCACGTCCCGAAAGAGGAGAGCACTCAGGCTGACCAACTCGCCAAGCACGGCCCTCGAGCCGGGGAACAGTGACGGAACTCTTCAGACCGTCCATAGAGGAAGGAGAACTTATGAAAGTATGCCAGCAAAGGTCGTGGATGGACCCCTTCGTCACCTTTTTGGCATCAGGACAGTTACCCGTGGCAGAACTCGGCAAGAAGCGTACCAGATACAAGTCGGCATACTACCTATTGAAGGATGGAGTTTTATATCGCAAGAACTTGACAGGTTTGCTGGCCAGGTGTGTGTCGGAGGAAGAGGTCCCCAGGGTTCTGCAAGAGATCCATTCCGGAGAATGCGGAAGTCACTCGGGGAGCCAGACTTTAGAAGGGAGGGTACTGAGGCAGGGGTACTTTTGGCCTACCCTCAGGAGAGATGCAGAGGAGTTTGCGAAAAAGTGCCAAAAATGCCAGGAGTTCGCCCCTCTTCAGCTCCTTCCGGCCCAGAGGTTGCGGACCATCACGGCTCCCTGGCCATTCGCTATATGGGGGCTAGATCTGGTGGGCCCCTTTCCTCAAGCAAGTGGCCAAAGGAAGTTCCTGATAGTCATGGTAGATTACTTTTCAAAATGGCTGGAGGTGAAAGCATTGGCTAAGGTAACCTCGCAGGTGGTCAAGAACTTCGTTTGTGGGGAGATCGTCTGCCGGCATGGGTTGCCCCTAGCCATTGTGACGGATAATGGACCCCAGTTTGCAAGCAGGGAGTTCGTGGATTTCTGCATTCGTTTGGGGATAGATCTCCGCTTTGCCTCTGTTCATCATCCGCGGAGTAACGGACAGGTCGAAGCGGCCAATAAGGTCATTGTCAATCTGTTGAAGAAAAAGGTGGAGAATTTGAGAGGAAGCTGGGTGGAGCAATTACCTTCAGTACTGTGGGCCTTGAGAACTACACCAAACACAGCCACGGGAGAAACCCCGTTTAAGCTCTCTCACGGCTCAGAGGCCGTCATACCTGTCGAGTTCGAGGTCGCATCGCCAAGAGTAGTGGTTGCAAGGGAAGGAGCCGAAGGATGGAGGACAGAGAACGAAGAAGAGCAGAGACTTTCGTTGGATCTCGTGGAGGAGCTCCGAGATTTAGCAGTGGTCCGGCAGGAGGAAGTCAAGCGCCGGATGGCGAGGTACTTCGACAAGCATGTAAGGGTTAAACAGTTTGCGAAAGGAGATTTGGTCCTAAAAAAGGTTGACGCGGCGGGTAGAGGAGCCTCTGTAGGAAAACTTAACCCAAATTGGGAGGGTCCTTTTGTAATAAAAGAAGTCTTAAAGTCAGGAGGGTACCACCTCCAGAATGTGGACGGGGTATCTCTCGAGCGAGCCCGGAGTGGGGATGATTTGAAGAGATTTTACCCGTAGCACTCTACTTCACAGTATCTTTCTATTGTTATTTGGAAATGCTTATCATCCCGATATGCTCTTTTGGTGGAAGTGTGGGTGACCGCTGTGAGGCACCAGGGGCGAGATGAGTTGTAGAAACAACCCCGAGCAGACCCGCTGACCAGGCTCCCATCTAGCTGGCAGGGCTGTAGGCTCACTCGGTGGTTGGTGGAGTTTTGGAGAGGAGACCCCGAGCAGACCCGCTGACCAGGCTCCCATCTAGCTGGCAGGGTTGTAGGCTCACTCGGTGGTTGGTGGTGTTTTGGAGAGGAGACCCCGAGCAGACCCGCTGACCAGGCTCCCATCTAGCTGGCAGGGCTGTAGGCTCACTCGGTGGTTGGAGGTGTTTTGGAGAGGAGACCCCGAGCAGACCCGCTGACCAGGCTCCCATCTAGCTGGCAGGGCTGTAGGCTCACTCGGTGGTTGGTGGTGTTTTGGAGAGGATACCCCGAGCAGACCCGCTGACCAGGCTCCCATCTAGCTGGCAGGGCTGTAGGCTCACTCGGTGGTTGGAGGTGTTTTGGAGAGGAGACCCCGAGCAGACCCGCTGACCAGGCTCCCATCTAGCTGGCAGGGCTGTAGGCTCACTCGGTGGTTGGAGGTGTTTTGGAGAGGAGACCCCGAGCAGACCCGCTGACCAGGCTCCCATCTAGCTGGCAGGGCTGTAGGCTCACTCGGTGGTTGGTGGTGTTTTGGAGAGGAGACCCCGAGCAGACCCGCTGACCAGGCTCCCATCTAGCTGGCAGGGCTGTAGGCTCACTCGGTGGTTGGAGGTGTTTTGGAGAGGAGACCCCGAGCAGACCCGCTGACCAGGCTCCCATCTAGCTGGCAGGGCTGTAGGCTCACTCGGTGGTTGGAGGTGTTTTGGAGAGGAGACCCCGAGCAGACCCGCTGACCAGGCTCCCATCTAGCTGGCAGGGCTGTAGGCTCACTCGGTGGTTGGAGGTGTTTTGGGGAGGAGACCCCGAGCAGACCCGCTGACCAGGCTCCTATCTAGCTGGCAGGGCTGTAGGCTCACTCGGTGGTTGGAGGTGTTTTGGAGAGGAGACCCCGAGCAGACCCGCTGACCAGGCTCCCATCTAGCTGGCAGGGCTGTAGGCTCACTCGGTGGTTGGTGGTGTTTTGGAGAGGAGACCCCGAGTAGACCCGCTGACCAGGCTCCCATCTAGCTGGCAGGGCTGTAGGCTCACTTGGTGGTTGAAGGTGTTTTGGAGAGGAGACCCCGAGCAGACCCGCTGACCAGGCTCCCATCTAGCTGGCAGGGCTGTAGGCTCACTCGGTGGTTGGAGGTGTTTTGGAGAGGAGACCCCGAGCAGACCCGCTGACCAGGCTCCCATCTAGTTGGCAGGGCTGTAGGCTCACTCGGTGGTTGGTGGTGTTTTGGAGAGGAGACCCCGAGCAGACCCGCTGACCAGGCTCCCATCTAGCTGGCAGGGCTGTAGGCTCACTCGGTGGTTGGAGGTGTTTTGGAGAGGAGACCCCGAGCAGACCCGCTGACCAGGCTCCCATCTAGCTGGCAGGGCTGTAGGCTCACTCGGTGGTTGGTGGTGTTCTGGAGAGGAGACCCCGAGCATACCCGCTGACCAGGCTCCCATCTAGCTGGCAGGGCTGTAGGCTCACTCGGTGGTTGGTGGTGTTTCGGAGAGGAGACCCCGAGCAGACCCGCTGACCAGGCTCCCATCCAGCTGGCAGGGCTGTAGGCTCACTCGGTGGTTGGAGGTGTTTTGGAGAGGAGACCCCGAGCAGACCCGCTGACCAGGCTCCCATCTAGCTGGCAGGGCTGCAGGCTCACTCGGTGGTTAGAGGTGTTTTGGAGAGGAGACCCCGAGCAGACCCGCTGACCAGGCTCCCATCTAGCTGGCAGGGCTGTAGGCTCACTCGGTGGTTGAGGGTGTTTTGGAGAGGAGACCCCGAGCAGACCCGCTGACCGGGCTCTCATCTAGCTGGCAGGGCTGTAGGCTCACTCGGTGGTTGAGGGTGTTTTGGGAGGACGGTACTAACTTGGGGGAACAAGTCTAAGGGTAAGAATTCGCGTGGAGAAAAATCCATGACTCATCAAGAGGGGGATAGTCCCTGAGACAGAGAGTGACCAGGAATAGGGCCAGGGAAGAAGGTCCCTGGCGGGCACTCGCCATAGGGGGTCTCGCCACTAGCGGGAGGGTTTTCCCCGTCCCAGGATCAAGTGAGCTGAAGTGGCCGAAACCGACTGGCGAGACGACTGGACCCAGAAATTTCGTTGCGAGATGATCTCGCAGTGCAGCGCCGACGGAGGTAATCAAGACGGGTAAAAAGCGATAAAGGGGGGCCTCGCGCCAGTTTTCAGCGAAATGGAAGGCAATAAAAGTAGTGATTAAACAGCGTCCCAAAAAATAGCCATACACCTTGGACTGGTAGCTAAGCGAGAGGGTGGAAAATCAAACTGGCAATTAAAATAAAGTAACTCCTAAATAACTATTGCACAGCACCCCAAAAGGGGAAGCGGCCGTCAGCATATAAAGAGTTTTAAACAAAAAATTAATGAGGCAGAGACACCTCGCTCTCCCTTTGAGAAAGGGAACCAGGATCATAAGTGTTAGACAAAAAGATGAGGGCGAGAGGAAAACATTGAGAGGGATGGTGCACTACTCATTGTCAGAGGAGGCGCTGCCGTCCGACTCGTCGAACAAACGCGGGACTAGGTCGCGGACGGTCACCGTCTCCGCATCAGCGCGCACCACTCCCAGCTCCTTCATCATCTTAAGGACGACCTCCGCTGTCTTGATGTTTGAGTCCCGGCAGATGGCCTCCACCTCATCCACAGAATATCGGGAAGAAACGGGAAACTGATCCGTGGGGGGCGTCGCGCTGCTCTGAAGGCGAAGGTTCTCGGCTTTCAACTTCTTGTTTTCCCTTTCCAGCTCCTCGATACGCGAGCGCATCCTGTTCGCCGTCTCGACATCCTGCGGGAGGGGTGAAAGTAAGAGGCTATAAGGGGCAAGGGCGAGGCGGGCAAGGCAAAGATAAGGAAACTTACCACGCCACCCTGGCTCTGTGCAAGGAGCTTGTCAGCGACATTTAACCGCTTCTCCAAGTCAATAGACTTCTCGCGCTCCGCGGCGAGACCGGTCTCCGCCTCTTTCCATTTCCTGTTGTTGAAGACAAGACGGCGCGAGACGCGATGCGCGAGCTCCAGGGAGCGAAACTGCGATTGGACGCTTTTCAGAATGAGGTCCCGCGAGGCCTCGTTGTCAGCAGGTTCGGAGCCAAGACCGCCATAAAGCCCAAAACCTAGGGAAAAGGCGTGGCTGGTGGGGTGGTCCTGTTCCTTCCAGGAAGGAAGAAGGGTGGACACCGACACTCGATTGGAATCCTGCTCCCATATTATAACCGGCTCGCCGGCGTCATCCTCCGTCGCGGGCCCCATATTGTAGTTAGGGTGCGAGGCAGGAGCCGGGCGGCTGGACGAGCCAGTTTCACCAGGAGGAAGCTGAGGGGGCTGAGCACGACCGTGGGCGGCTGGTTCTGCAGAAACCGTCTCGCGGGTTGGCGAGACGGGCTGACGTGGAGGCGAGGGAGACGATAGGGTGATGGGGGAGAGAGACCCCGCGAGCTCTTCTCTTCTCTTGGCCGGCTTTTCCTTCGCGAAGGACACAGTCTTTTTCTTCTTCTTGGGGCTGAGGCGAGAGGTACCCTCGCCCGCAGGCCTCTTCTTGGCGACAGGGGTCAGCGTATCTTTCGCAGCCTCCGCCGCCATATTCGCTAAAGCGAGAGCTCGATTGCTCTGGTAGGGGGGATTGACGAGAACGGTCCTTTCTCCTAGATAAGGTAACAGTGAGCGGGAGGAAAAAACTTTTACAGGGACAGAAGGGAATAGAGGCTTACCTTCGCCCGGAAAAACGGCGGGCAGCGAGTCCAGGTCTCGCCGCAGGTATTGGACTTCAAAATTCTTTCCCACGAAGAGGTCGCAGAGTTCTTTTTCGGTGCCCCCACCTTGGGGGTATCATAATAGCACTCGGCGGGGGATACCGGGGCGAGGGGGACGCCTCCTAGATCCCCGTGTATGAAGACGAACCGTGTCAACCAATGGTGGCTCTTGTTCGGGGTCTCGCATACTTTGAGGCCTTGACCTGTGAAGTAAGAAATGCCGTCGTCCTTGGCGTGGTAGACAAACAGCTTGCAGAAGGCGGTTAGACTGAACTCGATGCGCTCTCGCCGCAGGTAGCAGGCGAAGGCGACCAGCATGGAGATAACATTGGGGTTGAACTGGGCCGGGACGACCCCAAAGTACTTCAGCACCAATTTAACCTCCGGCCAGAGAGGGAGCCTCAGTCCCGCCTCAAAGTGCGAGACCGGGAAAGCCAGCTCATTGGAATAAAAGGTGTTGATGCACTCGCCCACCTTAGGCGGGCGAGACGGGTAGCAATCGGAGAGGTACTCGCGAGCGAAGCGGGCGTGGTCTTCCTCCGGCAGTCGGCCGAGAGGGAAGTCATGGTCGACAAAACGTTTCCCGCAACGGCTGCGGCCCTCGCCCTCTTCGATCTTCTTTTTCCCCATGATTCTTGAACCTTCCGGCAAAAGCAGAAAGGGATGGCCCAGGAAGAGAGGTGCGAGACGATGAAGGAGAAATGGGAGCCGGGGTCAAAAGAACAGTTTAGAATAGTGAGGGGCAGCGGTGGTGGTTGAAGGTATTTATAAGAGGTAGAGAAAAGGGCGGGAAAGTAAGGCGGCGGGAAATGAGGGGACGTCCCGGCGCCTCGTTCTCTCCCCCCCCTCTCTCTCTCTCTCTTAATTTCACTTCCTCTCTCACTCTCTCTCTAGAACTCAAGAGACGGAGGTGCCGCAGACACCCTTTCGAGGCAAGCCATCATGACAGGGTTAATAAAATAAAATAAAATAATATCTAATGAAAAGACTGCAATGATGAAAAGACGGCACGATACGACCATTGCGTGACCCGGAGCCAGAAAATGAAACCGTCCCGCAGAAGGGGGCGTCTCGTCCGAATAAGTTTGTACAACATAGCAGTAATAAAACAGCGACATTAGTAAAAACGAGATCCGGAGAAGGCGAGACGGGCTGAGACTGCTTAGTTCCGCACCCACCGCCAGCGGCCATCCTTACCTCCCGCGCATGGCGGGCGGCCAAGAAGATGAAAGGCGCGAGCGGCGATCACGCCGCGGCGCGCGAGACGGAGATGTTCATCCGTCTCGTTCAGTATAGCCTGGGGGTCAGTCCCGTCCAGCACCCCGTCCGCCTCCACCATCGCGGAAAGACGGTGATGATCTGCTTCCATCCACTCCATGCGCCGGTCGGAGGCTTGCTTCTCGAGCTCCATCTCGCGGATTATGTGTGTATATTTGCGGAACATCCGGGCAGTCCTCCGTTTCAACTCCAGAGGGTCCATGGGATCACCTAGGTAGTCCTCGATCTCGCTCGGGTGAGGAAGGGGCGAGAGGGGGGGAGATGCGGGAGCTTCCTCAGTATCAGAATCAAAGTGGATGCCTGCGAAAATAGTGAAAGATTACAAACAAGGGTGAGCCTGCGCAAGCCGAATGGAAGAAGGCAAATCAACCGAGAGGCGAGAAGGAAAAAGATCTTACTTGGGATTCGAGGATTCCCACCACTCGCGAGAGGTTTTCTCTCCGCGAGGGAGGTGGGGAGGCCATCTTGGGCGAGTCTGTGCGCTGAGGGACTTGACTTACATTGTCATGGGGATCGGCAGGCACCGGCGAATCAGCAGGACTTCCCTGAGAAAGCATAATCAGACAGGCGAGACAGGGGAAAGGAAAAATAACGTGATCACCTGTCTCCCCCCTGAGGAAGAGAACGGGGTGTCTATCGGAGCGGCCGAAGAGGTGGCGCCCGCCGAGAGAGGAGCGCAGACGGCTTTCGCTTTCTTGGTGCGAGAGGGCGGAGAGACTGCGGGGGGAGTACGCCCCAGATCTGGGAAAAGGGCATCTGTGCCGGCTTTGTTCTGCCTTCGCACAATCGCAAGACGCTCACGGAAACTGTAGATAATGAAGGCAAAAAGAGTCTTCATATTTATAGACTGAGGGAGGAGGGCCCACCCAAGATGTGTCGACACTGCCTGTAAGAGCGGGATGTGTCGACACAAAGCAAGAAGAAGGGGCAGCTCGCAAGAAGATAAGGCGAGACCTTCTTCTTGTGTCGACTCCCAAAGCGAGATCCCTAAAAAGCCTTCCCGCAGAGAAAGCGGTTTTTATCTTTTACCCATAAGGTTTTACCTTTGGGCCCCAGATCATTTTTACCCCTGACACAAACAGCGGAGTTACAGACCCGGTCCAGGGTGTTTTGGTCAGTGTGATATTTGCGACACAGCTTCTCTAAGTGTCTTCCCACTTTTTCCCTCTCAGACACAAGCTAGGGAGGGAAGACTTCTTCCGGGTAAGAGGCGGGACCTAAGTGTCGGTCTGTTTTCACACTTCACCTCGCAAGGAGAGTAGGTGTCGACACATTCCAACATCGACACATCTCCTTTGACTTAGAAACTTTTTCTGCAATCCTGTTGAAGTTTGGAGTGTCAATTACTTAACCTGCACCCTGCCTCTAAATAGACTCACTGTGTGTCGAAGCACATCTTCTTGTGTCGACTCTGCCTTCCTGGTGTCGAATACACCTTGACACAAGCCTGTATATCATTGAAACTTTTTCTGTAATTACTTAACCTGCACAAATAGGTAAATACACCTTGGATTCTTGAGTAGGGTAAGACAAATCTGGTACATATATTCTAATGTACCCAACAGACGAGACAGCTTATACTTTGTCATGTTTATTGATGATTTATCTAGATGGACTTTGTTGTATCTCTTGAAGGATTGTTCTGAACTATTCTCGGTGTTCACTGCGTTTTATAATGAGATCTTCACACAGTTTCCTGTGCCCATTCAGGATATTCGTACTGATAATGCCATGTAATATATCAGCTGTCATTTCTTTGATTTTTGTGTGAACCATGGCTTGATTCATCAAACTACTTGTGCATATACCTCTCAACATCATGGAGCTGTTGAATGCAAAACTCGTCATCTCTTGGATGTTGCTCGCAGCCTTTGTATAAAAATGAAGGTTCCTCTGTCTTATTGGGGTCATGATGTTCTCCTCTCTTGCTTTCTCATCAACCGTATTCACTCTTCCATTCTTCAAGGCAAGACTCCGTTTTCTATTTTATATCCTGAGGCTGAGCTGTTTCCTTTACCCCTAAAAATTTTTGGATGTATGGCGTTTGTTCACGTACCTTCTCATGATCGTGAAAACTTTCTCCTCGTTCTGTTAAGTATATCTTTCTTGGTTATTGTCCGACGCAGAAGGGGTATCGCTATTTTGATCCTCTTCTGAGCAAACAATATGTTTCAGCTGATGTTACTTTTTTTGAAGATACACCATATTTCTCCCCTCCTCCTTCTCTCATGCCGGCTGATACTTCTTCTTCCCTGCATATTCTTTCAGCACCTCCGCTAGAGCTGGTTCTTTCCACATCTACTCCTCTTGCTCCGTCTCTCTCTGGAGCCTGATGTGTAGCCCTTGGAGCCTTTTGTGCCTGTTCTAGAGCATCTTCTTTCTTCTGACAGCACATTGTCTCCTCCGGCTAGTAGTGATCTTGATCTTCCAATTTCCCTGCGGAAGGGCATTCGACAATGTGCTCAGCATCCAATTAATGTTGTTATCTCATATGCTCAGCTTTCCCTGAGTGCCAAGCATTTTGCTCTCGCTATTTCTTCTACTGTAATTCTGAAAACATATCAAGAAGCTCTTGCTATTCCTCAGTGGAAAGCTAATATGGATGAAGAAATGCACATGTTAACTGAGAGAGGGACTTGGACTCTTGACCCCCAATTTCTGGGTGTTGATGTGGTTGGTTGTCGGTGGGTCTTTGTGGTTAAGTATCTTCCAGATGGCTCTGTTGATCACTATAAGGCAAGGCTTGTTGCAAAAGGGTTTACACAGACATATAGGGTGGATTTCTTTGATACCTTTTCTCCTGTTGCTCACATCAGCACTATCTGTGTTCTCTTCTTTGTGGCTGTTAATCGTGACTAGGAAATATCTCAGTTGGATGTGAATAATGTCTTCCTTTATGGGGATTTACAAGAGCTGGTCTACATGGAGCAACCTCCTAGGTATGTTGCTCAGGGGGGGGGGGGTCTCAGGTGTGCAAGCTTCAGAAGGCGATTTATGATTTGAAGCAGAGTCTAAGAGCCTAGTTTGAAAAGTTTAGTGAAATTCTTTCTCTTATTGGGTTCAGTCGAAGCTCTACTGATTATTCACTGTTTATACGCAAGACTACTAAAGGCTTTGTGGTCCATACTGTCTAAGTTGATGATATTCTTTTGACCGGTGATAATAACGAGGGCATTGATCTAGCCAAATGATATCTTCGGCAATATTTTGTTACTAAGGATATGAGAACTCCAAAGTATTTTCTGAGAATTGAGATTTCACAAAAGAGGAACTCGGTGGTTCTTTCACAACGAAAGAATGCGCTAGACCTTTTAAAGGAGACTAGTCCCCTATCCCCGAGCACACCAGACTATGGTGATAGCTCTAGATAGGAGGAGGAGAGGTGTTTAGAGGAGAAGGATGGAAGGCAGGGTGGAGCTTCCCTACTGCAATTTCCACCAGGAGGAAGGTCACACGACGGCCACCTGCCCGGAGTTTTGGAGATGAGGGGAGCAAGGGAGCAAGCCTCGTGGCAGCAGTGACCCCATCAAGAGGTGCAGATAGAAGAAGTTCTGCCAGTTGAGAAGGACGAGGACAGGTGCAAGGATCGGGCCGATGTAGGAGGCCGAGGAGGGATCAGAGTAATCCATGAGGCGGTGGGAGTTGAGGCCGCCAGCAAAGCGAGTCACCACACAATGTACCGTCGAAGCGTTGCCTCGATGTCCCAAGTCCCGCCCCTAGATGAGAAGATCATCTTCTCCCGAGAGGATATGTCGGATCATGAGGATCCATTCTACGATGTGCTGGTAATACAAGCAGCCATCAAAAATTTCACTGTCTCTTGGATCCTCATCGACAACAGAAACTCCATCAACGTCATTTTCAAGAAGGCGTTTGACACTATGAAGGTGGAGGCCAAGAGGGTACTGACCTCGGATGGACCTTTGTTCGGGTTCTCCAGAGAGAGAAAGGAGGTGGAAGGGGGAGTGGGGCTCCATATTACCTTGGGGGCTGTCCAGAAACTACAGATTCGTCATCATAGACGCTCCTAGCAGCTATAATGTGATATTCGGGCGGCTCCTCATCAGCGCCTTCCGCTGCGTACCCTCGTCCTTCCACCAATGCCTTAAGTTCAACACCGAAGGAGTCCAGGTCCGGGTCCGGGGAGACCACAAGGTGGCAATGCAATGTTACGTCTTCGCGATCAACACCATCTCGTAGCAAGAGGGAGTTGAGGAGATAGAGAGAATAATGGAGGATTTATCCAGACAGGAGGCCGTGGGAGGAGAAGAGGAGATAGAGGTGGAGATCCACGCTCGTATGGAGGGAGCAGAGGAAGTTCTCGAGGAGCAGGCCAATGTAATGGCAGTAGAGGAAGTCGAGGAGGAGGAAGCCCTCGCCCCAGGGGAAAGGGCAGCAGGCAAGTGAGAAGAGCAGTCCTAACTGGAAGTGGCGGAAAATGTGGTGGAGCTGGAAGTCCTCACCCAGGGGAGAAGGGTGGAGAAGGTGTGAGTTAGTGGGGAGCTAGGCCCGGAGGATCAGGAGAAGTTGTTGGAGTGCATCAAGAAGAACGTGGATATCTTCGCATGGAGCACAACAGACATGTTGGGGATTGATGCAGATATGGCTTGCCACCACCTCAACCTTGATCCTGGTGCTCGCCCCATCCGGTAGAAGAAGAGTTCCATCGCTGACAAGCTGTCTGATCCCATCCGGCAGGAGCTGGGTAAGCTTCTTAAGGCAGGGTTTGTATCGGAGATCCAGTACCCAGGATAGGTCTCCAACGTTGTGATGGTCAATAAGGGAGATGGGTGCTAGAGAATGTGTATTGATTTCTTACTTTTAAATCAAGCTTGTCCTAAGGATTGTTATCACCTGCCTCGAATCGACGCGTCGGTTGACTCAGCCGTCAGTTTTTCTCTAATGAGTTTTCTAGATGTCTTTTCAGGATACCACTAGATCAGGATGCACCCGCCAGACATAAAGGTTGTTTCCTTCATTACAGGGGACATGTGCTACTATTATAATATGATCTCTTTTGGGCTGAAGAATGCAGGGACAACGTATCAAAGAATGATGGACCGGGTCTTCCAGGAGCAAAAGGGAAGGAATTTGGAGGTGTATGTGGATGACCTCATGGTGAACATTCGGGTTGCGAGATCAAATCTCCAAGATTTGGAGGAGATCTTCAACACCTTACGAAAGTATAAGGTGAGACTGAACCCCCTGAAGTGCGTTTTCAGGTCAAGCAGGGGAAAGTTCCCGGGTCACCTCGTTACTCCTGCGGGGGTGGAACCCAATCCTGATAAGATCAGTGCGATCATGGAGTTGGAGACACCGTGAAATTTCAAATAGGTCCAACGTCGGACAGGGAAGCTTGCAGGGCTGAGCTAGTTCCTCTCCCAGGCAGGAGAGAAATGCTCACCCTTCTTCAAAGTGCTGAGGGGAGGACAGAAAGTCGAATGGTACAAGGAGTGTGAGGAGGCTTTCCAAACCCTGAAGAGACATCTCACTCAAGCTCCACTTCTCCAGGGACCAGAGGAGGGGGAAGATTTATTCCTGTACCTTGGAGTTGGGGCCGAGGCCGTGAGCTCTGTCCTTGTCCGGTAGGAGGGAAAGAAGTAGTTGCCGATCTATTATGTGAGTAGGGTCCTGAGGAAGGCGGATATTCGATACCCGAACCTGTAGAAGCTGGCTTTCGCTCTGGTCGTCTCAGCTCAGAGGCTCAAACTGTACTTCTAGGCACATTCAATCGGGGTGGTGACATACCATCCCCTCTGCAGCATCTTTGAGGGGGTGGAACATTCAGGGATGCTTGCAAAATGGTCGGTATAGCTAAGCGAGTGACATATCCTTTGCCCTCTCCTCTCGATAACGGGCCAGGCGATGGCCGACTTCTTGGCTGACTATGTGGTTGAGGTGGCAGAGACGGAGCTCACCTATCCGGCTTCCTAGAAGGTAATGGTGGATGGCGCCTCGGGAATACATTCTTTGGGAGCAGGAGTAATCCTGGAAAGTCCTTATGGAACGAGTATAGAGCAAACGGTAGTCCTTTATTTTCATATTGCCAACAATCAAGTGAAGTATAAGGCGGTAATCGTGGGGTTACGTCTGGCAAGGGAACTAGGGGTGCATGATGTGTAAGTGCTAACGGACTCCCTGGTGGTGTCCTCTCAAATCAGCGACAAGTTCGAGGCAAGGGAGCCTACTCTTCAGTTGTACCTAGCAAAGGTGAAGGGTGTCATTGGCACGTTCCAAACATTTTCCATCTGACATGTGTCGCAGGGAGAAAGTGCATAAGCAGATCAGTTAGCCAAGTTTGGACCTCGTGCGGGAGGGACCATAACCGACCTATTCCTTCCTTCTATTAAGGAGGGAGAGCTGATGGAGGTGAACCAGCGCCCCTCGTGGATGGACCCCTTTACAATTTTCTTATAAACGGGAGAATTTCGAGAGGGCCTGGACAACAAGCGTTTCAAGTATAAGTCGGCTTACTATCTGATGCGTGATGGGAAGCTGTACAAGAAGATTCTCTCAGGATTTTTAGCACGTTGTGCGGCGGAGGAGGAGGTCCTGAGAATCTTGGAGGAAGTCCATTCCAATGAGTGCAGGAGCCACTCGGGAAGCAGGACACTGGAAGGAAGGATAGTAAGACAAGGGTATTTTTGACCGACTCTGGGTCGGGATGCCGCTGAATTCGCAAGGAAATGTCAAAAGTGTCAATTGTTCGCCCCGCTCCAACTTTTGCCGTCTTAGAGGCTCAGAAGCATCACTGCGCCCCGACCCTTCGCTATTTGGGAAATGGATCTTATGGGGCCCTTCCCCCATGCCAGCACGCAGAGGAGGTTCATGTTAGTCAAGATAGATTATTTCTCTAAGTGGTTGGAGGTCAAGGCGCTGGACAAGGTGACCTCTTAGGTGATTCGCAGCTTTGTATGGGTGGAGATTGTTAGCATGGGCTGCCTCAAGACATTATCACGGATAATAGTCCACAATTGCTAGTGCAGAGTTCATCAGCTTTGTGGCCAACACAGGATAGGCCTCGGGTTCGCGTCAGTCCATCACCGAAAGAGCAACGGACAAGTGGAGCCAGCAAACAAGATTATTGTAAACTTGTTGAAGAAGAAAGTGGAGAATTTGAAGGGAGCTGGGTAGAGAATCTACCTTCGGTCCTTTGGGCCCTGAGAACCAAGCCCAACACAGCCACGAGGGAGACTCCCTTCAAGCTCTCCCACGGCTACGAGGTGGTACTCCTAATAGAATTCGAGATCCGGACGCCGTGAATAGTGGAGGCAGGGGAAGGTAGTGAAGAATGGAGGGTCGAGAACGAGAACGAGTTACGTTTCTCCCTAAATCTGGTGGAGGAGCTGCACAATTTGGCAGTAATTTGGCAGGAAGAAGTCAAGCGACAGATGACCAAGTACTTCGACAAGCATGTCAGGATCAAGCAATTTGTAAAGGGGGACTTGGACTTGAAAAAGGTCGACGATGCCGGAAGGTCGGCAGCCGTGGGCAAGTTGAATCCCAATTGGGAGGGTCCCTATGTAATCAAAGAAATCTTGAAGTCGGGGGATACCACCTCCAGAAGGTGGAGGGGGAACCCCTCGGTCATGCCTGGAACGACGAAGACTTGAAGCACTTCTATCCATGATATTGAATAAAGAACAATACCCCTTCGCACGCTTGTCTGTCTTTGATGGTTCACTTGCTCGTTATAAGGAATGTGGAGAATGGCTGGCCAAGAGAAAAGTCTGGTTGATGCTAAAACACCCGTCGTAAGGCTCGTACTAGCTTATTGGGCCAGTGGAAGTGCCTTGTCGCTGGTCGAGAGAAATGTCTGGTTGATGCTCAACACCCACCGTTAGGCTCCTACTAGATGATTTGGCTGGTGGAAGCGCCCGGTGGCTGACCAAGAGAAAAGTCTGGTTGATGCTCAACACCCGCCGTCAGGCTCCTACTAGCTGATAGGGCCGATGGAAGCGCCCAGTGGCTGGCCAATAGAAAAGTTCGGTTGATCCTCAACACCCGCCGTCAGGCTCCTACTAGTTGATTGGTCCAGTGGAAGCACCTGGTGGCTGGTCTAGAGAAAAGTTCGGTTGATGCTCAACACCCGCCGTCGGGCTCCTACTAGCTGATTGGGTCAGTGGAAGCGCCCAGTGGCTGGCCAAGAGAAAAGTTCGGTTGATGCTCAATACCCGCTATCAGGATCCTACTAGCTGATTGGACCGGTGGAAGCGCCCGGTGGCTGGCCGAGAGAAAAGTCCATTTGATGCTCAACACCCGCCATCATGGTCCTACTAGCTGATTGAGCCGGTGTAAGCGCCTGGTGGCTGGCCAAGATAAAAGTTTGGTTGATGCTCAACACCCGCCGTCGGGCTCCTACTAGCTGATTGGGCCGGTGGATATTCCCAGTGGCCGACCAAGAGAAAAGTTTGTTGATGCTCAACACCCGCCTTAGGCTCCTACTAGCTGATTAGGCCGGTGTAAGCACCTGGTGGGTGGTCAAGAGAAAAGTCAGGTTGATGATCAACACCCGCCGTCAGGCTCCTACTAACTAATTGGGCTGGTGGAAGCGACCAGTGGCTAGCCAAGAGAAATATCTGGTTTATGCTCAAACACCCGATGTCAGGCTCCTGCTAGCGGATAGGTGGGGTGAAAACTCCCAGTTGCCCACCAAAGGGAGAATCAGAGGAACGAGTGTTGCCGAGAGCGAGCTGGGCCTCCCCCCGCAGGCGCCCGTACGACGAGTACAACCCCTCCCCAGTACCCGTGAGGCAATCCAAGTCGCGAGGGCTTAGTCGTGTGGGATGCTCACGAGTCCTTCAGGCCGCATCTCGACAGAGTAAGGTATGGCTCGTGCAAGCTGAACACCCATGGCACGGGGCGGAAGGTCACCAGACCAAGATCTCACAGGCACCGCGTTAGAAGATCTCTGAATGGAGGGGAGTGTCGCCACTCGCGGGCCGATTGATCGAAGGTCTTGTCTCTCTCTACGCTAAGTCCTTAAGAATCGCGCGATCTCACTGCCGAGGCGTGGGCTCAGACACGGCGTAGCGAGGAGACCGAGCCAGGTCGTGAATATAGAAAAGGAAGTAAGATTGCAAATGGCAGTAAAAATGGCAAGGTTAACCATCATCCCGTCGAGAAAAGAACATATACATTGATAACCAGTAATTACATCAAAAAAACAAAAAAAAATTATAGGCTCAGCCCACGTTTTCCATATTACAAAATAATGACAATAAATTACATGCTCAGCAGATGGAAGTGGATGTAGCTTGCACTCTTCAGGGCAAGCCTTCAGGCGACGCGCTATCCCGCATGGGGAAATAGGAGTCGTCGCCCGGCTTCAGGACCGGGATGAACAGCTCCGGACCACGTCTTTCTTCGTAAGCCTCACTCCCTCGCTCGTCACCAGGCCCACCCGCTACATCGTCTGGAGGGTGTACTTTGCCGCCTTGGTCGAGTTCAGCTGCAGGAGCTCGTCGATCTCGTGCTCGATGTATCATACGAGCTTATCGCTGCTGTTGGAGGGCGGGAGAGCTGAGTATTCCAACACCTGAACTTGAGCCTTGAGCTCCGCGTTTTCCTTCTCCGGGTTGGCGATTCAGGATTTAATGTGCTTGGCCATCTCCGCGTCCTGCAGAGGGCAACAAAAGGATGTTTGAGCGCAAGAAGACACTCTGAAAAAAGGTGTTTAAGAGTTTCGGGACTCACCACTCCTCCCAGTTATTCGGCGTGGATAAGGTCGGAGGTGTCAGCTCTCTTCTTATGGAGCTCCGTGTAACACCCTGAAAATCGTAATCGAGCTGGTCGCGTACTAAGGAATATTTTTGGTGCCCGTATAGGGGTACACGGCATAGGACACGGGCGTGTCCAAGGTCGTGTCGTTCTCTGTGTTGGCCGGTTGTGTCCAAAAAAGGACACGACAGGAAACGCGTCTATGAACAATTGTGACATGGGCGTGTCAGGGGTGACACGGGCGTGTCAGGGGTGACACGGGCGTGTCAGGGGTGACACGGGCGTGTCAGGGGTGACACGGGCGTGTCAGGGGTGACACGGGCGTGTCAGGGGTGACACGGGCGTGTCAGGGGTGACACGGGCGTGTCAGGGGTGACACGGGCGTGTCAGGGGTGACACGGGCGTGTCAGGGGTGACACGGGCGTGTCAGGGGTGACACGGGCGTGTCAGGGGTGACACGGGCGTGTTCATACCAGTGTCCCCACCCGTGTTCACCAAGGGACGTGACGGTTGGCGTGGCGGTTATCTGTGACACGCCCCCAGGTCACGGGCGTATCGGGACCCGACACGTGCGTGTCAGGTTGAGACACGGGCGTGTCTCGACCCGTGTCCTTTTCTGTGCTCGACGATCGTGTCTGGATCAAGGCACACGGCCTGGGACACGGCCATGTGCAAGGCCGTGTTCGGCCCAGGATTGAAGAATTTTGGACGGATCTGAGCCGTTCATTTTCTTTAAATAGGATCTGACGGCTCAGGTGTGTTCCTGCTGTGTTAAGGCCGGAAATTGAGAGTTAATTCCTCATTTTCCCTTAAGACTTCTCTTTTTAAGGAGTTGGAGAGAGGAGAGAGCAAGGAGGAAGGAAGAGCAGGATTCCGGCCGCCGGAGGAGCATCGAAGCACCTATTTGAGAACCGAGACCGGATCCGCGGAGGAAATTCTCTTGCGAAGCCTTCTATCCGTATAGATTTCCATGGCGCAAAAGCGTACTGCAAGGGTAACGATTCTCTACTTGAGCATGTGAAGCTCTCTTTCTTCTGCATAAGGAAACCCGCTCCCGCGAGTGTACGGTGAGTGTGCGGTGTTCCTTGGGGTTGACGAGAATAGTCCCCCTTGTGTTGCATATATAGTCCGGAATCGAAGTACGGACATAGGCATTGTGTGTGAAGTCTACCCGGACATGTTGGTCTGGATCGGTGATGTTGCAGTTTGTATGGTTTGCCGGAGAAAACTCCGTGCTTTGTGTTTTCGGGTTTCTACACGGTAGATTGCAGCAGGGATCCTTAGGGATTAACTCCAAGGCGCACCCGAAAAACTGAGCGAAAACGTAGTTCTGCTAACTTGGTGACCGGGGAGCCAGCCTTGAACATAACTGGGTTATGTGATGTTTGGAAATGTTTCGGGATCCGAGAGAAGCTTGGCCCGCGCGTACATCTTAAAGTGACTAGGCGGAGTGAGCAACGGGCAAGTGGAATCGGACCTGGGCTATGTGGTTCGGTGCTAGAGACCCATAGAGGTACTTGCCGTTGGCATAGCCGGGAGACTTAGGCAGTGGTCAGAAAGGCTAAAATGCTCACGATGTTGCCATCACGGGGTTGGTGGTGAAGCCACGGAATTAACCGGATTCACCGATAATGTGCCCTGAGTGCATGAGGTGTTTGGGTCGTGAGAGCCTACACCTGTGGCATAGTTTATACGCACTTTATTTTTTAGCTGGGCTAATGAAATGCAGGAAAGGAGCACCGCCGTCCCGAGTAAGGGGAGGGGTCGTTATAATTTGGTCGGCTTTGGCTGACCGTTACTTTGTTTGCCACCGTGCGGTGGAATGTTGCTTGCAGGTACTGCGGAGCCAAGTACCAAATAGCGGGCTGGAGCCCATGTTGCTGAGCTGGCCCTTGAAGGCCAAAGCGAATTGTTGTTTCCATTTTTGTCATGTGTGGTCGGCCTGCGAGCCGATGTATGTAAATCATTAATTTGTCAAGTAAACTCTTGTAAGGTCATAAGGCTACTTTCAGTGTATTGGTTATTTCATTCCTATGGTAGTATGCGGACATTCATGATAGTTGATATTCATTTATGGGTTCTTTCCAACTGTTTAAAAGCTTCCGCTAGAATGCTCTGTGTTCGGACGAGTAGTTATAGTTAGATGTTGATATTCTTATGTAACCTTTCCGACTGTCCGTGGTATATGACGTCGGGTTCCAGCTGGACCTTCTGTTATATGTCATGTGACGGATGAGGGTGTTACAATTTGGTATCAGAGCCCAGGTGTCAGACTTCCTTATTTGAATTCGTGGACGAATTCTTTTAAGGGGTGGTGAGCACATGTGTGCGTCATCGTTATAACATCAAAAAGAACCCATGAATGTCCACTTAGGAATGAAAAAAAATACACGTGTTTGATGAATCTGCGTGTTCCTATAATTGTTTTTTGCAATTTGTTCGGTCACTTAATGGTGTTTTGTACGACTATAAGTGACCAGGAGTGGTGCAGGATCGTCAAAACATCCGATTTCTGAGGATTATAGTGCACCCAGTGACGTGCTTGAGACCCCTCCTTCGTTTGAAACCATAAGAAGGATCGTTGAAGTGGTGTTCGCTGTGACTCATGCACAACAGGGAAGTAATGTGCAACCCTTTGTCCCTGTGATGGCTTCAATGTCGGGTGGTGTATTGGATCAAATGGCATTTAGAAGGCCATCAGGTTAGCAGTTGAATATGTTCTTAGTGTAGGGTACACACTCAGTTGATGAATATTTGCAGGCGTTTCTTATGATAAGCCGCTACCCATGCTTTGAGTTGGATAACGAGCAGTCTATAGTTGATAGATTCTATAATGGTCTGTGTGGCGAGCTGTGAATTCTACTGCTAGGACCAAAACTACTGGGATTCCGAGCCTTGGTGGAGTCGGCTAGATCTTTGGAAGTAGAGTTGGAGAAAACTCACCGGATGCCAGTGAGTAGGGTATCGAACCCTGCAAATCCTATAAGAGCTGCACCCCGCACAACGCGGAAAAAGAGAGACTGAAAGGAGGACTCTAGTGCTGAGAAGTCAGAGTTCAAAGTGCCAAATGCAAAGTCGGGTTTCCGCAGATGGAACAAGAAGCCGAAGACTTCGAGCTCAGCCCCTTCGTCTGGTGCGATGGAGGCAACCACAAGCCGAGTCCCAGGAGCTTGCTATAATTGTGGGAAGCCGACACATTTTGCCTGTGATTGTTGGAGCGGACGCCCAAACTCCGAGTAGAAGCCTAAAGAGCACAGCCTAGGCCTGCAGGAGGCTAGGAAGCACGCTGGCGTGGTGACAGGTATGGTTTGAAGTTATAGCAGTTAGCTGTAAATACTTGTTTCCCTTGCGCATTGTTAGCTTAGGACTGCTTGTGCTAGACATTATTTTGATTTTTGATTGTCCGGTGAGAGCCCTGTTTGATACGGGAGCTTCACATTCCTTCCTGTCTGAACGATTCGTATCGCGCATCGGAGTCCCTTCCTCGATGGCTAAAGACAAGTTGGATGTGTTGTTGCCCAATGGGTGCTCAATGCGCGCGGATAGAGTTTGTTGTGTTTAGTTATGTTTGGGAGTCAAGAGTTCGACTTGCAAGCGTCGTTAATGCCGCTAGTGGAGTTCGACGTAATCTTTGGTATGGATTGGCTCTCAGAGCAGTGAGCATGTATTGATTGCAACCGAAAGGAGGTTAAGTTGGGACTGAATACTGATTGGGAGACTACGTTTGCGGGCATGAATGGGTCGAGTACGATTTTGATGTCGGCCCTTCAGGTGATCAAGGAAGTTCGGTCTGGGGCAGAGCTGTTTGTCACATTAGTGCAGACTTCAACGCCTAAGCCAAGTCTGGGCAGTATTCCAGTTGTGTCTGAGTATCCTGATGTGTTTCCAGATGATCTCCCAGGAGCCCCTCCTCAGCGGGAGATTGATTTTACTATTGAGCTGGTGCCGGGTGCCAAACCGGTTTCACGCTCTCCGTATCGGATAGCGCCAAGAAAGATGGCGGAGTTGAAGGTGCAACTGCAAGAGTTGTTGGAGCAAGAGTATGTGCGTCCAAGTTCGTCGCCTTGGAGCGCAACGGTCCTTTTCGTTAAAAAGAAGGATGGGAGCTTGCGACTCTGTATCGACTATCGGGAGTTGAACAAGCTTACGGAAAAGGATAAGTATCTGATCCCAAGGATTGACGATCTATTTGATCAGTTAGTTGGGTAAACGGTATATTCGAAGTTAGATCTGAAATCTGGCTACTACCAATTAAGGATAAGGGAAAGAGACATCCCAAAGTCGGCGTTCAGCACGCGGTTTGGGCATTACGAGTTCACAGTCATGCCATTTGGGTTGACCAATGTGTCATCCGTGTTTATGGATCTGATGATCAGTACGTTCAGAGAGTACCTGAATCGTTTCGTGATAGTATTTATCGACGATATCTTGGTGTACTTGCAGTGTGAGGATGATCACTACAAACATCTGTATATGGTGTTGGAGACGTTGAGAAGGAATCAGTTGTATGCTAAGTTCTCCAAGTGTGAGTTCTGGTTATCCTCGGTAGCGTTCTTTGGTCATATTGTTAGTGGAGAAGGAATAGCGGTGGATCCGGCGAAGATAGTGGCGATACGTGAGTGGCTTGTATTGACTACAGTGGCGGAAGTCCGGAGCTTTTTGGGGCTTGCCGGCTACTACAGGCACTTCGTAGAGAACTTTTTGCGGATAGCGCTACCGCTCACGACGTTGAGAAGGAAGGATCAAAAGTTTGTGTGTTCGTTGGAGTGCGAGCAGACCTTTGAAGAATTGAAGAGGTGGTTGACCACGACGCCTATTTTATGTTCGTTGTGTGGGACCAAAGGGTTTGAAATCTATAGCGATGCTTCGGGCAATGGTTTGGGATGTGTTCTGCTACAGCATGGGAGCGTGATAGCCTATGGTTCACGACAATTGAAGGTTCACGAGAGGATTATCCGGTTCACGACTAAGAGTTAGCGGCCGTGATATTTGCTATAAAGCTATGGAGGCACTATCTATACGGTGTGAACGTCGATATCTACACCGATCATAAGAGCCTGAAGTACCTGTTAGATCAGAAGGACCTGAACATGAGGCAGCGGAGGTGGATGGAGTTCCTGGGGGACTACACCTTCGAGATACATTATGTGCCTGGGAAAGGAAATGCAGTGGCGGATGCATTGAGTCGCAGGGCTCCTGCGCAGGCCAGCTGGTTGTCGGTACATGATGAGAGTTTTGTCCGTGATTTGGAGGCATTAGAGATATCTTGTGTCGACAAGCAGGCTAGTGCCGCGGCGAAATTGTATTGGACAGAGGTGCAGTATGACCTAGCTGATAGAGTTCGGCGGGCTTTGGTTCATGATAGCAACATGAAGCAGATCTTAGATGAATCTTTGGATGGGTCAAATTCCCAATTTGCGGTTGAGGACGGACTGTTATGGAGGGACGGTTGCCTATGCGTTCCTAGTGCGGATAATCTTCGGGAGGAGTCGATGTACGAGGCTCATCATACCAAGTACTCAATCCACCCGGGGAGCACGAAGATGTATAAAGACATGAAGAAGTTGTTCTGGTGGCCAGGATTAAAGAAGGATGTAGCACTTTTTGTGGCCAAATGCCAAACTTGTGCCTTGGTGAAAGCAGAGTGCCAGAAGCCCGGAGGTTTCTTGAAGTCCTTACCTATTCCGGAGTGGAAATTCGACGACATTTCTATTGATTTTGTGCATTGTTTGCCAAAGTCACAGAGGGGAAACGATGCCATCAGGGTGGTCGTAGATAGACTAACAAAAGTGTCGCACTTCATCCCGAACAGAAAGGAAGATCCGGTGGAAAAGTTAATCAAACTCTATGTGGATAATATTGTGCGATTGCATAGTGTGCCCCGCAGTATTGTTAGTGACCGAGATGGACGCTTCACGTTGAAGGACTGGAGACTGGTGCATAGTCTGTTGGGAAATAAGCTAAGTTTCAACACAGCCTTTCACCCACAGACGGATGGTCAGACCGAGAGGGTCAACAGGATGATGGAGGACATGCTTCGCATGTGAATCTTGGATTTTGGGAAGCTATGGGAAGATCACCTGTGCATGGTGGAGTTTGCATATAACAACAGCTTTCAAGCGAGTATTGGTATGGCGCCCTTCGAGGCCTTGTATGAGAGAAAGTGTCGCACGTCGTTGTCTTGGTTGAAGACATGCGAGTCGAAGTTGTACAAATGTCAAGCGGTGGAAGACGCCACTTCAATGATACGTACAATTCAGGAAAGGTTGAAGATCGCTCAGTATAGGCAGGCAAAATACTATAACGTCAAGCATAGGAACGTGGAGTTCGGTGTTGCCGACTGGGTGTATTTGAAAATCAAGCCGTTCAAGGGTGTCTCACGGGTTCGACCCTTGAAGAAGTTGAGTCTGAGATACCTTGGACGGTTTGAAATCCTAGAGCGTGTTGACGAAGCAGCGCATCATTTGAGGTTGTCAGTGGAGTTGAGTGGGCTATATGATGTGTTCCACGTATCGGTGTTGCGGAAGGCGGTGCAAGAGCCTTCGCAGGTCGTTGCGGTTGATCAACTGTCGGCGGATTACGGGTTGACAGTAATGGTCAAGCTAGTACGCATTGAAGACTTTGAAATCAAACGACTCCGCAACAAGGAAATCCGAATGGTTAAAGTCCGTTGGGATAGCTGCGGACGTGAGGAGCTTTCTTGGGAGCGAGAGCAGACGATGTTGGAAGAATACCCCGAGTTATTCCACTCAGGTAACATTTAAATTTTGTGTACCTTTTTCATAATTTCGGGACGAAATTCTTTAGGGGGGGGAGATTTGTAACACCCTGAAAATCGTAATAGAGCTGGTCGCGTACTAAGGAATATTTTTGGTGCCCGTATAGGGGTACACGACCTAGGACACGGGCGTGTCCAAGGCCGTGTTGTTCTCTGTGTTGGCCGGCTGTGTCCAGAAAAGGACACAGTAGGAAAAGCAGCTGTGAACAGTTGTGACACGGGCGTGTCAGGGGTGACACGGGCGTGTTCATACTCGTGTCCCCGCCGTGTCCACCAAGGGACGTGACACGGCCGTGTGCAAGGCCGTGCTCGACGATCGTGTCTGGATCAAGGCACACGGCCTGGGACACAGCCATGTGCAAGGCCGTGTTCGGCCCAGGATTGAAGAATTTTGGACGGATCTGAGTCGTTCGTTTTCTTTAAATAGGATCTGACGGCCCAGGTGTGTTCCTGCTGTGTTAAGACCGAGAATTGAGAGTTAATTCCTCATTTTCCTTTAAGCCTTCTCTTTCTAAGGAGTTGGAGAGAGGAGAGAGCAAGGAGGAAGGAAGAGGAGGATTCTGGACGCCGGAGAAACATCAGAGCACCGATTTGAGAACCGAGACCAGATCCGCGGAGGAAATTCCCTTGCGAAGCCTTCTATCCGTATAGATTTCCATGGCGCAAAAGCGTACTACAAGGGTAACGATTCTCTACTTGAGCATGTTTAGCTCTCTTTCTTCTGCATAAGGAAACCCGCTCCTGCGAGTGTGCGGTGAGTGTGCGGTGTTCCTTGGGGTTGACGGGAATAGTCCCCCTTGTGTTGCATATAGAGTTCGGAATCGAAGTACGGACATAGACATTGTGTGTGAAGCCTACCCGGACGTGTTGGTCAGGATCAGTGATGTTGCATTTTGTATGGTTTGCCGGAGAAAACTCCGTGCTTTGTGTTTTCGGGTTTCTACACGGTAGATTGCAGCATGGATCCCTGGGGATTAACTCCAAGGCGCACCCGAAAAACTGAACAGAAACGTAGTTCTGCTAACTTTGTGGCCGGGGAGCCAGCCTTGAACATAACTGGGTTATGTGATGTTTGGAAATGTTTCGGGATCCAAGAGAAGCTTGGCCCGCGCATACGTCTTAAAGTGACTAGGCGGAGTGAGCAACGGACAAGTGGAATCAGACCTGGGCTATGTGGTTCGGTGCTAGAGACCCATAGAGGGACTGGCCGTTGGCATAGCCGGGAGCCTTAGGCAGTGGTCAGAAAGGCTAAAATGCTCACGATGTTGTCATCCCGGGGATGGTGGTGAAGCCACGGAATTGACCGGATTCACCGATAATGTGCCCTGAGTGCATGAGGTGTTTGGGTCGTGAGAGCCTACACTTGTGGCATAGTTTATTCGCACTTTATTGTTTAGCTGGGCTAATGAAATGCAGGGAAGGAGCACCGCCGTCCCGAGTAAGGGGCGGGGACGTTATAATTTGGTCGGCTTTGGCTGACCGTTACTTTGTTTGCCACCGTGCGGTGGAATGTTTCTTGCAGGTACTGCGGAGCCATGTACCAAATAGCGGGTTGAAGCCCATGTTGCTGAGCTGGCCATCAAAGGCCAAAGCGAATTGTTGTTTCTATTTTTGTCATGTGTGGCCTACCTGCGAGCCGATGTATGTAAAGCATTAATTTGTCCAGTAAATTCTTGTAAGACGATAAGTCCAAGTACTTTCAGTGTATTGGTTATTTCATTCTTATGGTAGTATGTGGACATTCATGATAGTTGATATTTATTTATGGGTTCTTTCCAACTGTTTAAAAGCTTCCGATAGAATGTTCTGTGTTAGGACGAGTAGTAATAGTTAGATGTTGATATTCTTATGTAACTTTTCCGACTGTCTGTGGTATATGGCGTCGGGTTCCAGCTTGACCTTCTGTTAAGCAGACTTCATATGCCCCACCTTCTTGCAGTAATTACAGGTAACAGAACTGTGATGCGGAGGAACGGCAAGAGCAGTATCAAGTGGGAGAGGGGGTTGGAGGGCCACTGGAGGTCGGAGACGAGTCTCTTCATCGAGCAGAGCAATCAGGGCGTCATCCAGAGTAGGAAGTGGGACTCGGTGAAGAAGCTGAGCGGCAAGAAGAGAAAACTCAGGACGCAGAGCAGCAAGAAACTGATGAAGATGGCCCTCGGAGAGGTGGCGCTGAAATTCCAAAGAGCGAGGACAACCGCAGGGTAATGGAATCATGGAATCCAGTTCGTGCCAGTAGGCACTCATCAGGGTGTAGAAGTCCTGAACGGAGTGGCCGTCTTGGCGGGCAGACTAGGAATCGCAGATAAGACGGTGACGTCGAGCTCCACCACGGGGAATGAAGCGATCACGGAGATATTCCCACATGGCACGGGCCGAAGGAAGGCGGCCGATAGACGTGCGGAGCGGTCGAGCAACGGATTCCAGGAGGTAGGCCCGGATGGCATGATCGCGTCGTTGTCAAAGAGTGAGAACATCTGCAGAGGTGACGTCTTCAGTCGGTGCGGCGGAGCCGGTTGCAGTGGCGGACTTGGCGGCAGGGGCAGGAGGCGCACCGATGATGTGATCCCAAAGATCACGGGAGGAGAGAGCGGCCTCAACGGTAAGGGCCCAGTCAGGCCAGTCGCTAGCGCCGGCGAGCTGGAAGGACGTGGCCTTCAGGGGCGGCGAGATCAGAGGAGCAGCCATGGAGTCGCAAGGGAGCGGTGAACCTGCAGGGAGTCGGAAAGGGCGAGCGGAGCGAGGAGGAATGCGAACGAGGTGTGCGGACTGAGTGGGGAGAGTTGGCGGACGGAGGAGGCGGACGAGGAGTGCGGACTGAGGGAGGAGGTGTGCGGACGGAGGAGGCGAGCTGAGAGAGTGGGTGGATGGAAGATGCGGACGGGGTGTGCGGACTGAGGGAGGAGGTGGGCTGACGGAGGAGGCGAGCTGGGAGAGGAGGTGGACTAGGAGAGAGGGCCAGGCGGACGGGGTGCGAGCAGGGAGAGTTGGCGGACGGAGGATGCGGACGAGGTGAGCGGACGGAGGGAGAAGGTGTGCGGACGGAGGAAGGAGATGGGCGGACAGAGGAGGCGAGCTCCAGTGGCGAGCTGGGACGGAGGAGGGGCGGACTGAGGCGGACAGAGTAGGCGGACATGGTGTGCGGACGGAGGAGGCTGACGTGGGGCGAGCTGGGACGATGGGAGGAAGCGGGCAGAATTAGGAGGTGGCGGATTGAGGCGAGCTGGGTCGGCGGACTGAGGATGTGGCGAGCTGGGTCGGCGGACTGAGGATGCAGGGGGCGGACGGAGGAAGAGAGGAAGCGGACAGAGGTAGGGTAGGAGGACAACTCCGTGCAGGTTCAGAGGCGCGAGCAGGGCAGATGCGCGAGCAAAGAGGCGAGCGCGAAAAAATAAATCTGCTCTGATACCATGATAGAAATGTAATTGAATCTATATTTGTATATGTCAATGGACGAAAAGGTCTTACATATATAGGAGAAGAGCAAGGGGAGAGGGCCAATCTAGACAATGTGGGACTAAACAAAAAGAATAATAAATACAATATTTAACAAAGTGGTTGGAATGCCGAGAAAAGAATGAAGTGGACAAGCTGGTAGTGGAGTTGGCCATAGGTGGGCATCCGAGTAGGAGAAGGAGGAGGGCTACCCATAGTGGCTGAAGGGGATGACGAAGCCTAAAAGGATGGCTTTGAGTGACCACGCAAGGAAGTAAATCCTGAATCAGAGGGGGACGCATGCAACCATGGCCCAAAGGGTGGATTATCCCCTGGATCCTGGAAATGCACGTCCAACTAGGAGGAGCACAACCGGCTAGAGTGACCAATAAGGCCACACAAATAGCAAAAATTTGGAAGTCCCCCATACTTGATGGTCACCAAACATTGATCCCCATTATCAAAACAAAGCTTCACGCAACGAAGAGTAATCACAGAGACAAGGCGCACAAGCACTACAGATTACACATCAGACAAAGCAGGAGAAACTGAAGGGGGAATAAGGAAATTACAAAAAAGGAAAATGCTAGGAAAGAAAGAAATTTAAGGGCAAAACATTGAACCAGTTGGAAGAGGCGAAACGAGAAGGCAGGGACAGCCCTGGAAAGCCGGGGAGATGACCCCGGCCAGGACACCTCCCTCGATCCCGAGCAGGACCCCGATGCCCAAGAGCGCGCCAACAGGAGAGGGAGACATGGGGAGAGCAAATATGGAAGCACTCACCGACAATGCCATGAGATTGGCGACCACGAAGCCAAAGGGAGCAAACACCAGAGCCCTAGAACGCGCCAAGAAGGAGAGGGAGGACGACAACAGGAAGAACTCGCCGCAACGCCCCGACTAAGGTGGCGTTTGGTTGGGCTTTTTGCCTACGGTGCGTTTGAAACGCACCTCTATTTTAGGCAAAAGCGCTGTTTGGCGTTGCTGTTTCAAGAACCGCCGGTTCTTAAACTCCGCGGCTTCCTATTGCTCACGAACCGCACCCGATTCCGGCGTTCTGCCGCAACCTTTGCGTTCTGCCGCAACCCTAGCTCGAGCGGAGCGCGAAGAGGAGGAGATCTCGAGATCCTGACGACGGGCCGGCTTCTTCCCCGACGACGAGCCGATTTCTTCCCCGACGACGATCCGGTATCTTCCCCGACGACGAGCCGCCTTCTTCCCCGACACCTCCGACGCTTTCTTACCCGACGAGGAGCCGTCTTCTTCCCCGACGACGACGACCGAAGAGCCCCTCCCGCACGACTCCAGAATTTCCTCCACCTACCGGAGCAGGTATACCCCTTCTCCTCCTTTTCAATTTTGGGTTTTTCATTTTTTTCCAGATTCGGGTTTCTTCTTCCATGTGCTTTCATGCTTGCAGATTTGGGTTCTTCAGTTTTTTGTCCTTTGTATGTGTGTTGCAGATTATGGGTTGTATGTGGGTTGTGCTCTTTGTTGTGTGTGTGTGTTTCAGATTTTGTGTGTGTGCTTCCAGATTTTGTATGTGCTGTGTTTTATGTGTGTGTTTGTGTATGTGTATATGTGTTATGTGTGTGTGTATGTTATATATGTGTGTGTGTGTGTTGTGTGTTGTTATGTGTGTGTGTGTGTATGTTATATGATTATGTGTGTGTGTTTGTGTGTGTGTGTTGTGTTGTATGTGTGTGTATGTGTTGTGTTTTATGTGTGTGTGTATGTTATGTGTGTGTGTGTGTATGTTATATGTGTATGTGTGTGTGTGTATGTTATTTTGTGGGTGTTTGTGTATGTGTGTGTGTATGTTATGTGTGTGTGTGTGTTTTGTTTGTTTGTTTTGTATGTGTGTGTGTTTGTATGTGTGTGTGTGAAATATTTGTATTGTGTGTTGTGTTTATATGTGTTGTATGTGTGTGTATGTGTGAAATATTTGTATGTGTGTGTGTGTGTGTATGTTATATTGTATGTGTGTGTGTGTATGTCATTTTGTGGGTGTTTGTGTATATGTGTTTGTGTGTGTGTGAAATATTTGTATGTGTGTGTGTTTGTGTGTGTGTGTTTTGTTTGTGTGTTATGTGTGTGTGTTTTGTATGTGTGTGTGTGTGAAATATTTGTATGTTGTGTTGTGTTATATGTGTTGTATGTGTGTGTATGTGTGAAATATTTGTATGTGTGTGTGTGTGTGTATATGTTATATGTGTATGTGTGTGTGTGTATGTCATTTTGTGGGTGTTTGTGTATATGTGTTGTGTGTGTGTGTGAAATATTTGTATGTGTGTGTGTTTGTGTGTGTGTGTTTTGTTTGTGTGTATGTGTGTGTGTTTGGTATGTGTGTGTGGTGTGAAATATTTGTATGTGTGTTGTTTATATTGGTTGTATGTGTGTGTTATGTGTGAATATTTGGTATGTGTGTGTGTGTGTGTATGTTTATATGTGTATGTGTGTGTTGTATGTTATATGTGTTGTATGTGTGTGTGTATTTATATGTGTTGTATGTGTGTGTGTATGTTATATGTGTTGTATGTGTATGTGTGTGTGATGTTCTATGTATGCGTATGTTTTCATTTAAAATTAACTTTTTTTTTTTCTAAAGATGGGAAACCAAAAAGATGGTGGTGTGGCCGCATTTTGGGACAATACAAATACCATGCTTTTCTGTGACATATGTATTAGGAGATTGAACTTGGGAATCGACCAACCACACATTTCAATAAAGAAGGTTGGAACAACGTTATGAAGAAATTTTGAGGAGCTTACTACAAAACAGTACGACAAAGTCCAATTAAAATAAATGGATCATTTGAAGAAGGAGTGGAAATTATGGACGGAGTTAAAACGTGGTGACACCGGTTTGGGTTGGAATGCTCAAGGAAAACTATAGACGCTTCGGACGAGTGGTGGGACGAAAGATTGAAGGTACTCATTTTCCATAACTGCTTTGTTTATCATTTTTTTTATAGTAACAGTAGCTAACTTGAAATATTTCTATTTCGTAGGTTGTCCCGGCGGCCAAAAAATTTCGTTACTCAGGAATACATCCAGACCTGGAGGAGAAATTACATATGATGTTCAGCTCTGTTGTCGCCACAGGACATCATGCGTGCACCCCGAGCACCATTAACGAGATCCCCGAGTCAGTTGACGAAAGAGGAATGTCAGAGGGTGAGCCGGAGGACATTGACGTCATTGGTGATCCAACGACACGGGATAACACAGCTACGTCAGCACCTGTCAAGAAGCGAAAAAAGGGAAAAACAATGTTATTACTTCCGTGTTAGAAGACTTGGCGGAGTCTTCTAAAGCCATTAGTCGATGCATCCAGGAGGCACCAAAAAAAACAACTTCCGAGTTTAGCATCCGCCAGGCAATAGACAAATTGGCTACGTACCAGGAAGTACAGTCTGATGAAGAGTTCCATGATTTTGCAATCACGTATTTCATGGACAAAAATCATAGGGAGACCTTTTTGTGCTTACCAGAAGGGCTGAACGTAAAGTGGCTACGTAAACGCTTCCTCCGTGGGGGGTAGTGGAGATCTTTGTGTTCTCTTCTGATATATTTCCCGCCATCAGATTATGTTTTGTTTTTTATGTTGTAGTGGACACTATTATAGCTTTGGACAAAATTATGTTTATGATGTGTGGTTTTTTGATAAATGATGTTGACATTATTATGCTTATGATGTTGTCAAGTTTATTTCTCACAGTAAGTGTTGATAATTTATTTCTCATACAGAATATGTCTAGCGATGAATCTGAAAATTCGACTGAAGGGCAGGAGATTACAAGAAGAAATTATGTGCTTGCCCATCATCAGAATGTGGTTTCAGCTGTATCTTTGGTGACCGAGTATACTTCCATGATGCTTTGTCCGGTACCACGCATGACTTCAAAGCAAACAGGCGATAAATGGGTGGTAGAGCTACTATGCGGGTCACGGGTGAGGTTTCATGACTCTTTTATGATGAGTCAAGAAATTTTTATGGACTTACTGCATGCTCTGGAAGAGAAGTGTGGATTTCGAGGAACAAGAAGGACTGCTTCCCGGGAAATCCTGGCGCTGACAATATACGTATTATCGCATAATGAATCAATGAGAAAAACAATTGAGCGCTTTCAGCATTCAACGGAGACAGCTAGCCGATTTTTTTCTCGAGGTCTTCGTGCTTTGCTGAAGTTAGCGAAAGAAGTGATTCAGCCATCAGATAGATCTTTTAGCAGTACTCCCCAGAGATTATGTATGACAGACGTTACATGCCATTTTTTAAAGATTGCATCGGAGCAATTGATGGGACACATGTTCACGCGTGCATACCAGTTGGAAGTCAGGTACCTTATATTGGGAGACGTGGCAGTCCAACCCAAAATGTCATGGCTGCTTGTGATTTCAATATGTGCTTCACTTTCGTTATGCCGGGTTGGGAGGGATCAGCGCACGATAGCCGTATTTTCAATTTTGCGATAAGTGATCCACGAACACCTTCCCGCATCCACCTCTAGGTAACTATGTAAAATTTTGTTATATTATATATAAAAGAATTGTCCCTAAATATTATTAAATAATTTCCAGGAAAATATTACTTGGTAGATTCTGGTTATCCTCTGCAAAGAGGATACCTGAAACCGTATCAAGATACGCGCTATCATCTGCCAGACTTTGCTCGTGGTGGTCGTCGAGCCGAAGGAGACCGAGAGATTTTCAATCACGCACACTCATCACTAAGAAGTGTGATAGAACGATCTTTTGGTGTTTGGAAAAAGAAATGGGCCATACTACGGGACATGCCAAGCTATCGTTTTGACAAGCAAGTAGCTATTGTGATTGCCACTATGTGTTTACATAATTTCATTCGTCAGCATCCATCGCGTGTGGACATTGATTTTAGTGAGTCTGAACAAAGGGTTCAAGACCATGGGCTCTCCTCACAAGTTCCACAAGAGACATGTACTGACACTGCAGGCGGTGTAGAGGAGATGATTGCGCTACGTAATAGTATTGCGAATCAGCTGTATGAATCAAGAGCGTAAAGTGTAAAACATTGTATCAATGAACCTTAGTTTTGTGGTGTGAATGAAAGTTTGTTTAGTATTGTGTTATGTCACTTTCATACTTGAAAATTTTTTTTTTTGTAAAAACTCCGTTTTGAATCCAAACAACTTTTCGGAAACTCCGTTTTGTAAACTCTGTTTCACCCAAACAGTTTTTTAACAAAACTCTGTTTTCCAGAATCAGCACTTTTTCAATCAGCAACAGCTCATCAGCAGCTTTCCATCAGCAACAGCCCAACCAAACAGAGTCTAAATTAATTTGGGATTTTCGCACTTAACACTCTTTAATTGAGAGTATTTGACACATTGCACTGCATGTTTAAAATTTTGACACTTTGCACTTTTTAATTGGATTTTGGGATTTTAGATGGTGCATTTGACGTTTTAAAATAAATGATTTTAATAGAATGAGAGTGCATTTAGAGTTTTAGAGGATGCAAAGTGCCAAAGATTTAATATGAGTGTGCAATGTGCCAAACACACTCAATTGGAGGGTGTTAAGTGCCAAAAACCCAAATTAATTTAGTCATATGCAAAAAGACCGGGCTCGGCCTGGAAAAAGCCCGGATAGGCCCGACCCAAGTCAAGGTCGGGTTTGGGAGACTTACAGGGCCCTTTTATTGCCTCATTGCTCGGCCTGATGCCCGGCCCGGGTAGGGCCTAGAAATGCCCGGGTGCCACTCCTGACCTGGGCGCGACACCTAGGTGGAACAAATCCCGCCTAAAGAGGGGAGATTTAAATTAAATTTATTCTCATCTATTAGGGGGATTTTAATTAAATTTATTCCCGTCTATTAGGCGGAATTTCTTAGAATCCTGCCTATTAGGCGGGAATGCGGGATTTCTTAAAATCCAGCCTATTTAGGAAATCCCGCCAAAATTGGCGGGATTTTAGGAAATCCCACCTATAGACGGGAATAATTAATCGGGTCGGGCCAACCTGAGCTCCGAGCGAAACGCACGAGACTATGGCTCTATTTGTTTGGGCGTTTCGGAGCTCCGTTTTGGGCAAACGCCACCGGAAGGCGGGAAAACAAATGAACCTCCGGCGGCGTTTGCTCCGTTTCCACCCGCCCGCCTTGAGAAACGCCCCAAAAAGCTCCGTTTGGAGCAGCCACCTCCCCCCTCCGTTTCGAACACTCCGTTTCCACCCGCCGGACTGATCCGCCACCGCCGAAACAAATGAAGCCCTATGTAAAATGAGAAAGTTAAATCAACCACTACAGCTTGATCATACAATTATGATGGACTTTTGATTTAAAATATTCTTTTGAGAAAATAATGTTTATGATCCTAGACACAAAAATGATAGCGGCATTTCTGAAGTGCTTTTTGATGCCCTCACTACACTTAATAAAATCCTAACACAACAATCAAGCATTTATCTTGTTATAGTGGGGTCGGCTATATGAATCATTTGTCGTAATTATGTCATATCTTTTGTCATAATCTCACTAATGCCTAATTACATCATGTCTTTCTTTACAAAGGATTTTTTCAAAAGATTTTTTCAAAGTTGCCCATTGTTAGCAACTGAAAAAATGCCTTTCTTCTTATGAAAAAAAATGAAATAAGTGCTCCTCAATTTGTTCTTCGAGTTGTGGATAAGATATATTTCAAGCAATAAAAAAACGGCATAAATTTTGACCAATGTTAATAGCACCCCTAAAATCGTTAATAATTGTCACGTTATAAAAGGATCTCATAAAATTATATTGTTACACCATGCGGCTATTAGCACACCATCAAAAACAGGAATTATTAAAAAAGAGGTTGATGTATTCTTTGAGGAAACTTATGCAACTTTGAATGCTGCTCTCCAAACCAGCATTTTGACAAAGCATGTGTAACGCTCTAGTTTTTCAGAAAAGTGCATCTGGAAACTAACGCCCGACGATAGTAGTTATCGTCCGACGGTAGCTAAGTGTTGAGTGGTCAGGTGTTGAGAGCGCTAAGTGGTCAGGCGTTGAGAGCGTTGAGTGTGCGGCGTTGGCTAGCTACCGCTCAGCGGTAGCTTGGCGTTGAGTGAGCTACCGCGCAGCGTTAGTACTATCCTTGGCATTTGTTCGGCCTTATTTTCTTGGCCGAGTTCTCGGGAAGATACCGTACGGCGGTAGGTAGTTACCGCCCGGCGATAGCGCGACGTTTGGCTTTTTAGCCATCCGATTTCACTTAGGATTTGATCCTAAGGCCCAGACTCTCCCTCCAGAGAGCTTATATAGGGCTGAGAGGGATTTCTCCCTTAGTTGTTCTCTTTTTGGAGTTGACTTAGGGTTTGCAAGAGAGAGTGGGAGGAGGAAGAAGAGAGCTTTCTTCTGCCATTGACGGAGCTTCAGAGCCCTGATCGTTGATCCGAGTTCAGATCCGTGAAGAGGATTTGGAGGCGCACGTTCTCATCCGGCAAAGCAAGATTTCATGGCAAGGAAGAGGAGTCGTAAGGTAACGACACTTTTCCTCTCGGTCTTTAGGATGCGTGCATGACATCCATTTTTTTCTTGCTTTCTTTCAAGCATTCTAGGCATCGAATCTCTCAAATGAGGAGGATTCGGGTTGTCATGGTTCAAGAGGAGCCACCGGGTCGATTATATCCGTCCCTGGCATGCTATTGCACTAGAAATCTGCTCCGTTAGTGGATTAGACATTGTGAGTGAAGTCGTAGTCACGGCTGTTAGTTGGACTCGGTGATGTTGTATAGCAAGCCTTAAGGACTTTGTTAGAAATTCGTTAAAGTCAATACGTCGTATGTGATATTGTTTTCTCCCTCTTTCGTGTGAGTACGTGTAACCAGAACTGGACCCCGGTGGAAATTAAAGTATACGTTGGGGCACGGGGACAGTACAGTACGAATGGTGGATTAGGGTCAGAAAGGCTTGTGATTGTGATGTGCTAAGGTGTGGTTATTTTCTGTGGTCGGCTGGCTAGCCCGCGACGTGCAAGTCATGTGTGGAGAGTGTCCCGGCGAGATAAACCCCCTTCTGTGAAATTAACGAGGACACCAAGCTTTGGACAAGCCCGGACGTTACCAGCTGGGTCCCACTGGGCCTCCTTCGGTGGACTTGGTCCCGATATTGGAGTCGGGCCTGGGTCGTCACGAGCGGGTGGGGTCTAGCATGGGTTCTTAGCATCAATTTGTTTGTGTGGCGGAATACTAACGTGAGAATTCAGATCTTGCAGGCAAGCCCGGGTTTGAGGCTCACGAGTGGGTGGGGCCTAGGCAAGAGTTCCATGTGACTCCTTGTATGTCGTTTGGGGGAAATTGGAAGTACCCTTGTGTTTGCGGCTTGAACGTCGATGGGGAAATTGGAAGTACCCGATTATGATGTGTTAGAAGCATATGCTTTAGGGTACCTTAGGTGAAGCCCAGGTTTGCATACATGTTGTATTGTAGGCCCTTTTTATTATATGTTCAACATAGAAACATGTTTGTTGTATGAGACATCCAAACCTGTTTTACTACTTTTAATGTACATGTATATTTGCATACGAAGTGCTGACCTGCAGGGTGATGGAGTACCCCGGGGTCTGACGGCCGGGAGGAGATGTGTTGATTACACGGCTGAGGTTAGCCTTTACTGACACACATTACAAGCAATTTTTACAAGGCAAGGATTGCAAGCAGGAGCAAGCTCGTCAGCCAAAAAGGCCTAAGCTCATAAAGTGTTTCATGTTGTGTAATAGCTCTGTTTTGTGGAATGTTATGCTTAATGCACTATGTTTTCGGCTTGCATACTGAGGTAGCCAAGGAGTGCTTATGCACGTTGATGTTTGATGTTATTGTTTTAGTTTTGGACTCTTAATTGTTGTAAGGCCTTACGGCTGTTTTGATACTCGTATATTAGTGGAGAACTTCTAGTCTTATTCTTTGGTTTTCGCTGTGTTTAGTCTGAGTTTTGAATTGGGTAGTTTATATCATCTTATAATTCTTAAGTTGTGCCTTCTGTATGTTGTGGGACCTTGGTCGGACCCATATTATATGGTCATTACAGGGAAGGTGTTACAGCATGTATCTCCCATGTTCAATTGAAAGCAGCATAGTTCTATTTGGAGGCCTGCTATAGAATTTCTCAAGAACTCCATGAGAAAGAAGAGATTGCAGCAGAAATACCAAGGCTTAAGATTGGTCTTAATGCACTCATGATGCAAGGAAATCTGTTAAAGGTGTCGCCCCATCTCTTCTCGATGCAGTTTCTTGACTAGAGACCCATATGAACCAGAACCTCAAACAACCGTTAAGGAAAACGATAGAGTGTATCTCATCCGCTTTCCATCTGATCGGGCTTAATTGCTTTTCACAGTTCGTCAGCATTGGGTAGATCGCGGCCTTGCGGGTAACTCTACATTGGAACGATTCAAAGAACTGAAAATTTACTCAATGATTTGGCAGAGTCACCATTGCCATACCTAATGAGGGTAAGAAAGAAGGATTCCTACTCTATTTATTATTCAATTGCTTCCTGCTGCACTCGTCTCCTTCAGGAAGGCACCACTGGACCACGAGAGTGTTAGGTTAAGCCTAACTCAAACTGAAAAACAGGCTTAACAGGTGAGAATTGTCTTGTCATATAAATAGATCAGAGTAGAGTGGATTGCCAGTGTGGGACTATAATTAACATCCCCCCTCGCCCGTAGCACGGATTGACCTGACAGAACCGGGATACAGAGTTCATGGGCGGACCGGACGGAACCGGACATGACAGAAACTGGGTGGAACCTACCTCTGATACCATGTTAGAGATAGAAAGGAAAGCGGGATCGGGTTTTAGGGATGGAGGGGTGCGATTATAGGAGGGCTTGAGCGAACCGGTTTGAATAAAATGGGGGGGGGGGGGGGGGGAATAAGCCCATAATAATGTGCTATTAACATCGTGCTAAATTTGAATTAGAAAAAAGATGAAGTGCTATATATTATTTCTTCCTAAATAGAAAAAATTTCATTGATTTCGGTGACTAGCTTGTTTATCATTCTTGATGCAAAAAATTACAAACTATTTATGACCGAATGTTTTTTTTCTATTTTATGGCTATGCGATTAAAACTTTAGGTAAGATAGTACCTATAGAGAGGAATTGCCGCATCTGTGCCTGCAACAATCTCTTGGAACCAAGGAGAAATAAAGATGTTTCTAATCTTTTGAGCACCGTTGAATCCCGTCGCATAGATCACTAAATCGGTTTCTATCGGTGTGGTCTCACCCTCTGCGAGAATACGATCTTTGTAAAATTCAAAAGCTTTAGAAGGCTTCAAAATGATGCTCCCTTCTTCGACTTTGTCATAAAAGCTCTCGGGTAACTGTGAAATTAGGCCGCTAGAGACATCCTCGAAAAAACTCTGTTCTGGCACCATTTCATATTTCTTCATGGGAATTGTCTTTAGTAAGTAGCTCTCAGTAAGCTTTATGAAGATCCACAGCTAAAATTAAAAGAAAAATGTCTACATAATCAATTATATGTGTTTCAATAATAAAATAGTATGAGCCAATTTTACATAAACAAAGCAATGAGTCGCAAGCGCACCAAAGGTGAAAGCAAGGTGGCTATAAGACTTAACATGAGCCCTTCCCCGGGCTTGTGGCGTAGTAATTCTGAGAAGCGACTGAGAAACATATAATGAATGGGGATGCCCCAAGCCAAGAAGGTATTTACATTCCACCTTTTGGATCTAATTATCATTGTACAAGGGTATTTTGATCCTGTTGATAACATTAAGAAAAGTTTCATTAGATTCTTGTTATTTTATAACTGTCAATTATATGAAATTTAGCAATAACATGACAAAGAAACATTAATTAAGATAGCTTTGCCCCAGTGGTTGGTTGAATATTTGTACAAGTTCTAAGTATCAGTCTAGATTGTACCTAACAACCAACTAGAGCTGACCCAATGTGAGGCCAAATATCCAACAATTTAGTTCACATTTTACAAATCGCCGGGAATTAATGTACTTATTTACAGTTAGACTTCGTTTGTTTCGACGTTTTCGTCGGCCATTTGGAGGAACCGTCGCCGGACAGTGGCTAAACAGACGGATTGTCGGCTTTGTTTCCTCCCGCCGAACAGAGGAAAAGCCGACGAAACGGGACGTTTCGATCCCCGCCTCCGCCCCTCCGGTTCGATTCCTCCGTCTCCTCCCGATGCCTACTCCGACAACCGCCTAACCAAATAAACCCTTGATCTCTATTTGGCACGGTTGTGCCGGTCATGAACACGGGGGGTTAAATTTTCATTTGTTAATGTTGAAAATTATGAAGTGAAAGTGGGTGATGGAGCAGACCGCGCGATCTGGGCGGTCTGAGTCCGCGGCCTGGGCGGACTGTTATTGCGGCCTGGGTGGTATGCGGCTAGAGTAGACTTGGCGGCTTCAGCGTCTTGTAGAGCGGCCTAAGAGATTGTCTTTGATGGTCTAATGACGGTGCTCAGTTCGGTATGCGGTTCTGCAGATCTTGCTCTTGAAGTAACCAGACGGATTGGAGTTCAAATCCGCGGAGATGTGGCGGACTGAGTTAGAGTCCGCGAAGTCCGCTATTGCGGACTAGTTTTGGAAAACGGCATTGGTCCTTGCCGAGTTCTCCGGTGTTGCGGTGGATGCGCCGCATTCATGATGGCAGACTGTCCTTGGAGTTGGCGGTCTGGGTTTCGTGTCCGCCAAGCTCGCATCAGTTGTTTGGCGGGTTGCTGGACTTGGTCACACTCTGTGACAAGTTCAGCGTGTTCGCAGTGACCGCAGAGTCCGCTGTTGACTGGGCGGTCTGCCTTTTGGTCGTGGACTCTTGCGGCGAGCTGAGGCGTTGTTCTCGAGCTGTGCGGACTGTCGCCATGTCCGCGTATGACGTGCGGACTGATGCAGTATCGGTTGTGGCTGTCCGTGTGCTGTGCAGTGTGGTGGACTGCTGGTGTGCTTGCGGGCTATTGCCGTGTCCGCATGTAGTGTGCGGACTGACGCAGTGAATGGGATGTTGTTGTGTCTGCATGTTGCATATGTGCGGACTAGCGCGGTGTCCGCCGGGTGGTGCACTGACCTCGACTTGGCACCTGGCGGGTTGTGCGGCTAGACTGTGAAGTCGGGCATCTGGTTCTGATCAAGGTCAGGAAGTAGTGAAGTTTGTGGTTTACAATCAGTAGTTGCAACAGGTCGCAGGTGGCGACCAACCAATTTCTCTTCTCAATTTGATCTAAGTTCAATAACCAGGTCGCCGATCTAGGCGGACTTGGCGGTGTGTTCATTCAGTTCGGCGGCGGCTTGTAGAGCAGATGTCAGTAGAATAACGGTTTGTTCGCGCGGTTTGTGCAGACTCCATAGAATCAGAGTAGCAGCAGCGGCTAAGCGGTCTCGACGGACTCAACGGTCTTGGAGGCAGTCCTCCCGGCTTGGAGTTTGCTCTTGCTTGTTTTCTTCTCTTTGTACTTGGCAAAATCATGTCTCGCCCTGTATACCTTGCCTTGTAAAGTTGATAGTAGATTAATGCAAGATCTGTGTTTGCTCTTCATTGTCACTGATACATATCTCAATTTATGGTTGGAGTGTTCCTGCGTCTAGTTCTCATTTCTGCTTGATCAAGTGATCAGATTGATAGTTTTGGAAGCGTTTACTTGATACCAGAACTACCAATTGATTGACTTGTGAAATTTTAACATGGTATCAAAGCTAATAATGGCTTGAGCAGTGAGCTGTGATCAACCTCAGATTGTTCTCGACGCTTTTGGAAGCCTTGTGATCAGTGGTGATTTGCAATAGAAGGAACCTACGGAAGAGGTCTTGGCATTGAGCTTCTGACAGCGACTAAATTCAAGAAGTGAAAGTCCTGCATGAAGTGCTATCTCTTGGGTGAGGAGTTATGGGACGTCGTCGGTGGTGACGACAAGCAAGAGGTTACTGTTGCTACTGGTATTGCTGAGGAAGTGAGAGTTTGGAGAATAACTAATGCTATGACAGAGTTTGCTCTTGAACGGGCTGTCTCACATAAGCTCTTTGATTACATCTTAGGATTTGAGTCTGCTACAGAGATTTGGACAACCATTGATGGGTTTTTCAACAGGAAGAATGTGGCTAGGCTGTAGTTCCTGGAAAATGAGTTGACTAAGGCAACTCAAGGTGATCTTTCCGTCTCACATGTCTTTCTGAAGATGAAGAATCTGTGCGCTGAAATATCATCATTGGATCCTGATGAGCTCATCTCTGAAGCAAAGTTGAAGAGGCACATAGTCCGCGGGTTGCGGAAGGAATATGTGGCCTTTGTGACTTCTGTGCAAGGGTGGGTAACTCAACTTTCCCTGCTGGAGCTGGAAAACTTGTTAGCGTCATAGGAGAGCTTGACCAGGTAGATGGCCAGTATGACTATCTCTGAAGAAGGTAGTGAAGCTCTCATCACTGAGAAGAAGAAGAAGAGATGTGTTGGGTACATTGGTTTAAATGTACCTGATTTGAAGAAGCCTCACCCTACTCAATGATATACATCAAAATGTATTTGATGTATTTTGAGTTGCCTTGTGCAGGTTAAGTATTTGCAGGGAAAGATGAAAAAGTTTCTAAGTCCATGTGTCGACACCCAGAGGGAAAGTGTCGACACTTAAGAAGACTTGTGTCGACACCCAGACAAGCAGTGACGACACTTGTAGTAGTTGTGTCGACACTAGGGATGCAGAGTCGACACCAGACAGAAAGTGTCGACACAAGGAGCTGTGTCGACACTCAATGAAGAAAAGTCCAGTGAAGCTGTGTCGACACTTGGCAGTTGTGTCGACACCCAGAGGAACTGTGTCTACATCAGAAAGTGTCGACACTTGGAGGCTGTGTCGACACTCAGCAAAAGTCAGCTGAGTCTAAGTATAAGTGTCGACACAAGAAAGAATGTGTCAACACTCAACAGAAGACTCAACATATGAAGAATGTGTCGACACAAGAAGCTGTGTCGACACTTAGCAAAGTTCAACAAAATTCTAAGTACAAGTGTCGACACAAAGAAGAAGTGTCGACACTCAGCTAGAGTCTCAACAGAAGAAGAATGTGTCGACACAAGGAGCAGTGTCGACACTCAGCAAGTATCAACACAGAAGGCATGTGTCGACACCAAGAAGATGTGTCGACACTGAACAAGTTCAACACATGAAGATGTGTCGACACAAAGGAGTTGTGTCGACACTTACAAGAATTCAACAATATACTGAAGAACAAGAGGTTGTGTCGACACACATTATCAGTGTCGACACATGATGAAGAAGCTGTGTCGAGAAGTGGATTCTACAACAGAAGGAGTTGTGTCGACACCTTGTAGGCTAGTGTCGACACTTAGTCAACTTGTGTCGACACTTAGTCTATAAGTGTCGACACTTAAAGACAGACTGTCTCGACACTTTCAGACAGTTACAGTTATTTCAAGAACTGACTGGATGACTTGACAGCTGCCATTCCAGCCGGTCTACTACACCTGTCAGAGTTGTCAGAAATCAGTTATAAACCGGACCAGCCGGTTACCATGAAGAAGGCCTATATATATATGCTTATACTGTCTACAAATAAAAAAGATCAAGTGATTGAAAAAGAAAAGAAGATTTAGCTATTTCTTGAAGAATCTAGTGAAGATCTAAGAAGTTGGAGAGAGAGAGCTCCATCCAAGAAGATAGCCGTTGGAACTAGGCTGAGAAGAAGGGTTCAGACTTTGTTCTGAATCTTAAGTTGCAGAGATCAAGGATCAGCTGCAGAGAAGATCAACCTTATTGTGTTCTACATTTAAGAAGCTTTGAAGAAAGCCAAGTCAGGTTGATCTCAGCAGAGTTCTTCCAAGAACTCATCAAGAACCTATCAACTCATCTCTCTTCTCTTTGAGTTGTAGGTATAATCTTTGTAATCTAAATTTCTTGTAGGATCCTTAGGGATCTGAGGTTGTAAGCCTGTAATTATAAATGCTGAGTGTAGGGCCTGTGTGCCTGAGTGTAGGAGATTTGTATCTCTGAGTGTAGGCCTGTTGTGGCTGAGTGTAGGCCTTGTGGCTGAGTGTAGGCTTTGTGAAGAAGCTGAGTGTAGGCATTGTGAAGAAGCTGAGTGTAGGTCTTTGAAGAAGACTGAATTGTAGGGCCTTGGGCCTGAGATGTAGGAACCTGTTTTGGGGTTCTGAGTGTAAGATCTGAGGATCTGAGATAGTGGAGCAGTTTGGACGAATCTAGTACACTACTAGATAGGCGAAGGGGGAAAGTGGATGTACCCAAATCTTGGGGAACCACTATAAATCTGTGTGTCTACTTTGTGCATGTGTGATTATGTGATTGCAGATTGATTGTTGTGAAAAGGTAGATATAACTCTGTGATAAAATCTGAATTCTGCCTAAAAAGTTAAAAGAAGATTTAAGTCACCTATTCACCCCCCTCTAGGTAATTAGGTACAATATCTTTCAAGTGGTATCAAATCCAGGTTACTCAAAAAGGACTTAACAGTCTGAGTAGATCATGTTGGCAGATTCAGTGTAAGTAAATTGCAGAATCAAGAAAATCAAGAAACATGAGTTCTACTGAGAATCATAAGGAATTGGGATCCATGAAGCTACCCATTTGCAGAAAAGAAATATTTGGCATTTGGAAGGAAAGGGTGAGACTATTTATGGAAGCCTCAGACCCTAGGATATACATCACAGTTAAAGAAGGGCCATATGTGCCCATGAAGGTTTCAGTCATGGATGCAAATCAGAGAACACCTAAGGATTTCTCTGAAATGATAAAGGATGAGATAGTTCTAGCCACAATGGACAAGAGGGCTCAGAATATCATTGTGAGTGCTATAGATGATGCTACCTTTCAGAATTTGATATACTATAAGACATCTAAGGAGATGTGGGATACTCTTATTGTGTACATGGAGGGTTCTGAAGAAGTGAGGCAGGACAGAAAGTCCATATTAAACCAAGAATATGAAAGCTTCAGGCAAGATAGATCAGATAGCATAACTGAATGCTATAAGAAGTTCTATAGGATTGTGAATGAGCTAATGTCCTATGTCAGAGAATTCAGTAATTATGAGTTAAATGATAAGTTTCTAAGGTCCCTAACAAAGGATTGGGACACCAAGATCTGTGCCATAAGGGAAATGACAAAGTTAGCAGATATCCCTCCACCCACACTGTTTGGAAAATTGCTGTCCTATGAGATGCAGTTGATGGTGAGAAAAGAAGAGGAGAAATCTACAAGAAGTGAACATAAAGAAAGGACAGTGGCTTTCAAGACAGAAGCCACCAAAAAATACAGAAGTAAGTCATCAACTCCACCTCCTAAAGTAGCTGAGACTAAGTCAGATGATTCAGAAAGCAGAAAGTCTGAAAGCAGTGAAAGTGATGAGGACTTTGCAGCATTCACAAGACACTTTCAGAAGTTCTTAAAGAAGAAACAGTGGAGGACAAAGTCATCTACTTCACAGGGTAAAGAAGACTATTATCAGAACAAAAAGTCATCAAAGAAATACAGGAAAAAGACCAAGTCAAGCAAAGCAACTCTATCAAAAATTGTTTGCTATTGCTGTAACAGACAAGGACATGTTATTGCAGACTGTCCAGAGAAAAGGAAGGAGTCTAATGATAAGAAGAATACTCAATTCAAGGGCAAGAATGAAAGGTCTTTTGTTGCCAAAAAGGATAAGAGCCTGTCAGACATATCTTCATCAGAAACTGAGTCAGATGCTGAAGGATACATAGGACTGTTTGCTGAGGAAGAGGAAGAAGAGTTCATCCAGATCATGAGCTCTATATATGAACAAGAGGACAGTCAGTGTCAAGGACTGATGACATTGACAGAAAGCGACAAAATCCAGGAGTAGCCTGGACCTAGTAAGGTACAAAATTGTTCTTTAAGTTCAATTTCTTGTGCTAATTCAGAATCAGATTCATCATCATCAAGTGATGAGAGTGCATCTGAGTCTGAAGGGGATATTCATCAATTGATAGATGAATATAAAGTTCTGTTGCAAGCTTTTAAGAAGAGCAAGTCCCTAGCCAAGAGTCAGGCAAAGGAAATTGCTAGTCTCAAAGTTGCTGCAACTGATTTTGAGAAGATGATTGATCAAAAGCTAAATGAAATAGCCAGACTGAAGCACATGACTGTGATTCAGATGGGGACTATATCATTTAAGAACGATCAAATCAAAAGCCTAGAGATTAGTCTTCAGAAGGAGAGAGATTTAGTTGTTAGGTTTTCTAAACCAAAGTCTGTTCTACCCTTAATTGATGAATTTGTTCATCAAAAAGGTAAAGCTGGACTGGGGTTTTCTAAACCTGCTAGGACTGTCAAGTCCAAGTCCAAGGGCAAAGCCCCAGCTCTCAACAAGCCAGCTGTAGGTAAAACAGCTAAGAATGTACCTAAGCAAAGGTACAATAGGTTTGAGTGTTGGTGCTGTGGCAAGGTAGGCCACTTTGCCATGGACTGTTGGCACAATGCAAGTGCCAAAGTGAGTAGCAAACTGCCTGTTGGAAAAACTGCAGGTAGCTTTGTTAGGAAGCAAACTAACCAGTACCAAGTACCCAAGAATTCTTTGGGTTCTAAGTTTCACTAATCTGTTTTGCAGGTGAGTCCAAGTGGTCATGCCCCAATATGGTACTTGGACAGTGGATGTTCCAGACACATGACTGGAATAAGGGGATTGCTAAAGGACTACACACCCATCAAGGATGGTCCTAAAGTCACCTTTGGTGGTTCTGAAAAAGGAATCATCAAGGGTTTTGGTAACATTTCTAGCTCTCATATAACTATTACTCAAGTGGCTTATGTTAAAGGTTTGAAACATAACCTTATTAGTATAAGTCAACTGAGTGATGTAGGATATGACATCTCATTTGTCAAAGATGGTTGTCATATCAGGAGGTCAAATGATCAAGAGATCATTTTTACAGGTTATAGAAAAAGAAATGTCTACTGTCTAGACATCATGTGTGAGAACAATGGTTCTCCAGTGTGTCTTGTAGCTGATGAGAAAGTCTCTCATTGTGTCAAATGGCACAAGAGGCTAGCCCATCTTAATTACAAGATAATAGGCCAACTCTTTAGCAAAGAGTTAGTGAGGAATGGTCCTCAAGTTAAGTGTATTAAAGATGGAATATGTTCTGCTTGTCAAAAGGGCAAGCAGACTAGATCCACCTTTAGTAGCATTGAAAACAAAGATGCTGTGAGGTGTTTATACCTCTTGCATATGGATCTCTTTGGTCCTATGCCAGTTCACAGCCTAGGTAGGAAGGTCTATACCTTTGTAGTTGTAGATGACTACTCAAGATTTTCCTGGGTGTTCTTCCTTAGACAGAAATCTGAAACACCTAGTATCTTCTATAGCTTTGTCAAACAAATTCAGAATGAACTAGACAGTACAGTGGTCAAGATAAGAAGTGACCATAGTACTGAATTTCAGTCTAATATTATGACAAAACTATGCGAAGACTTTGGGATATTTCAGGAGTTTTCTTCACCAAGAACACCTCAGCAAAATGGCATTGCTGAGAGGAAAAATAGAACCTTGATTGAGGCTGGTAGGACCCTATTAAGTGACACATCTCTACCAGAATATTTCTGGGCTGAGGCAGTTAATACTGCATGCCATGTAATTAATAGGGCTACCATTACTAAAAGCCACAACAAGACCCCCTATGAGATTGTGAAAGGCAGAAAACCAAACCTATCCTATTTCAGGATCTTTGGTTGTAAATGCTTTATACTTAACAATGGAAAGTCTTACTTGACTAAGTTTGCTGCCAAGTCCCAAGAGGGAATTTTTGTTGGGTACAGCAACAATAATAAGGCTTATAGAGTCTACAACTTGTATATTCAAGTTGTAGAAGAGTCTGTACATGTAGTATTTGATGAAACTAGACTATTAACAATGAGTTGTTGAGTAGTATTTGCAGCTCCACAGGTGTGACTGAGAAGATGGACAAGCTCACTATAGAAGAAGGACCTACTGCAAGACAGCAGGTAGAAGATAGTGGTTGTTGTCCAGGGGGAGTACTACTTGTACCTAATGCAGAAGAAGTCTAAGGAGTGCAGCAAAATGAAGAAACTGAAGAAGTTCAACCTGAAGCCAGGATGCCTCCAGCTAATAGGCATCTTAGAGATCATCCAGCAGATCAAATCATTGGTGATCTAAGACAAGCGTTACAAACAGGGACCAAAAATCTGAGTGCAGCACTCTTCTCCAGGTTTCTATCCCAAGTAGAGCCAAAGAAGTTTGAAGAAGCCATCCTAGACCCTCATTGGATTGAGGCAATGCAAGAGGAACTAAATCAGTTCAAGAGATGCAAAGTCTGGGAACTTGTTCCTAAACCAAAAGACCACAACATCATTGGAACCAAGTGGATCTTTAGGAACAAGATGGATGAATATGGAGTGATTATCAAGAACAAAGCTAGACTGGTTGCTAAGGGATATAGGCAGGAAGAAGGTATTGACTTTGATCAAACATTTGCTCCAATAGCCAGACTGGAAGCCATAAGAATGTTCCTGGCCTATGCAACCTTTCAAGGTTTTAAAGTATATCAAATGGATGTTAAGTCAACCTTTTTGAATGGTAATCTAAAAGAGGAAGTCTATGTGGAACAACCATCAGGTTTTGTTGATTCAACTCAACCTAATTATGTCTATAGACTTAGGAAAGCATTATATGGGTTAAAACAAGCCCCTAGGGCTTGATATGAAACCCTGTCTAGTTTCCTCATTGATAATAAATTCACAAGGGGGAAAATAGACAAGACTCTATTCCTTAGGGAATCCAGAGGCAAGATAATACTAGTCCAAATATATGTAGATGACATTATATTTGGGTCTACTGAAAGTAGTCTTTGCAAAAAGTTTGCAAAACTAATGCAAAGACAATTTGAGATGAGCAGTATGGGGGAACTTAAGTTCTTCTTGGGTCTCCAAGTTAAATAGACTGAGAATGGTTTATCCATATGCTAGTCTAAGTTCACCCTATAACTGATAAGGAAGTATGGTATGGATTCTTCCAGTACCATGAAAACTCCTATGGGGTCATGTATGTCTCTTAGCAAAGATGATGCAGGGAAACCTGTAGATGAGACTTTGTATAGAGGGATAGTTGGCTCCCTTTTATACTTGACTGCAAGTAGACCAGATATCATGTATGCTACATGTGTCTGTGCTAGATATCAAGCATGCCCTATAGAGTCTCATTTAACATCAGTCAAAAGAATACTGAGATATCTAAAGGGCACTCCTTATCTAGGCCTTTGGTACCCTATGGATGGAGACTTTGATCTAACAGGTTATTCAGATGCAGATTTTGCAGGCTGCAAAGAAGACAGAAAAAGTACAACTAGAACCTGTCAATTCCTAGGTGGAAGACTGATTTCTTGGAGTAGCAAGAAGCAAACAAGTGTGGCTATCTCCACAGCAGAATCAGAATATGTGGCTGCAGGAAGTTGCTGTGCTCAACTTCTATGGATACAACATCAGCTTGAGGATTATGGAATTCAGGTAAGTAGAACACCACTATTTTGTGATTCTACTAGTGCTATATCAGTTGCAAACAATCCTGTTTCCCATAGTAGAACTAAACATATTGAAATAAAATATCATTTTCTAAGGGAACATGTTGAAAAAGAAGATATTTCACTAGAATATGTTAAGACAGATAATCAACTAGCTGATATGTATACTAAGCCTTTAGAAGAAACAAAAGTTCAATAGGTTTAAAATTGAACTAGGTATGATAAACTTAGAATAAGTTTATGGAAATGACTAAGTAAAATGGTGTCGACACACAGAGATATCTATGTCGACACAGAAAAGTGGTGTCGACACTTCAGGGAAAAAGTGTCGACACATCTAGAAAGTTGGTGTCGATACTTCAGAAAATTAGTGTCGACACATACAGGGTCAGTGTCGACACAACCAAGGTGGTGTCGACACTTAGAATTTACTCAGAATTATCTAAGTAAAGTCTCGACTAAATGTCGAGTTAAGTGGTGTCGACACATAAGCAAGTGTCGACACATATATTCTGTCGACTGAACTTGTGTCGACACAGTGTGTCGAGACATTATAAGTCTGTGTCGACACTTTTCAACAGTGTCAACACAATTTCAGTTAGCTGACCCGCCTTTTCATCTTCAAACCTAGAAAGGTATAAATAGGATTTCGCCATTGTCTGTCGACACGCTCACCAAAGTTTCGAGACCAAACTTGTGTGTCGACACCTCTCTTCTCTCCATTCAAATTTCTCAAACCCTAATGGCGCCAAAGCTCGAGGAGAACGTGAACGAAGGCTATGAATTGGTGCGGCATGCGTTTGATGATGCAGACCCGGAGATCAAGAATGTGGTCACCCTAGTTGCAGACTCAGGGTTAGATTTTCTTGTTTCTGATCCGACCAAGATCTGGAAGAAAGAAGTATTAGAATTTCTAAATGGAGCAACCCTTGACGACACTGGATTCAAGATCAAGTCTAGGGTTCATGGTGAAAAGGTGAAGGTCTCACCAAAAAGTTTGAGAAAAGTACTTCAGTTACCAAGGACTAAGGAAGAAGAAGAAGTTACTGCTTCTAAAACCAGAGATGCATTAACATGGTGTGGACTGGATGCAAAGATGAAAATTGGTTCTATATTCAATAGGAAATGCATGAACAGCCAAGGAAAATTTCTCTCAGAAATTGTTGGAAAAGTGATCTTGAGTAAGCCTGGAGGGCATGACAGGGTCTCAGCCCATATGTTCAATCTTATGACAAGGATAATCTTCATAGTGAAAACAGATTGGCCTATTATTGTCTTTGATAAGATTAAAGAAAGTCTGAAGAAGCCCAATTTGGGTAGGATATTAAGTCTATATTTGGCTGGTAGTATACCAGAAGATATGAGTCAAGCTGCAGGCACTAAGATCAACCATATGAGAAAGATGGACATGAGGATATTCTCTAGGTGGGACAGAGTTTTAACTAAGGAGATGCCTACTCCTGAGAAAGTAACACCCCTAAAGAAGAAGAAGAAAACAGCCCCAGTGGCTCAAGAATCATCCAGCAGTTCAGAAGAACAAGTTGTCTTCACTCCTGATGAAGAAGACACTGGAGATGCTGGGAAGTCTCCAGCTCAACAAGATGCTGCAGAGAGGCAGGGGGAGCTACCACCAGCTAGCCCCATACACCAGGATCAAATCTAGGGGGAGCCTCTAGTTGTGGAAGAGCCAACTCCTCTTGAAAGTGAAAGAGCCACCCACATCATCCTTGAGGTAATCACTGAGATTAATGCTTTAGCTTTCCCTATAGAGGATAATGTTTTGTCTGATTCATTAAATAATGTTAATCAGCAATCTCAGATTGATAGTCAACCCCCAGATATTGTCATGAAGGACACTTCTGTTACAGCTCAAGTTATATCTGATCTAGTGGTAGATGAGCAAAGAGTTTCTCCAGCCCATTCTCCACAAGAATATACAATGGAAGATCTTTTCCTTAATCTGGATCAAACAGACTTTGACAAGGAAAGTGCTGCTGCTGAGGGGGAGAAGTCTCAAGTTGAGGGGGAGCAGGTCATACTTGATGAAGAACCTGCAAGGCAAGAACCTGAGAAGCCCAAGAAAGTTGAGGAGCTACCAAGGGAGAGGGTAGATATTGCAAGTACATCAGCATCTGAAGATGAGGAGGCTGCTAGAGCTAAGAAAAGGAAATTTCAAGTTTTCAAGAGAAGGAGCCAGACTTATAAGAAAGCTCTACAAACTATAGTACCTCAGCCTACATTGCAGCCAACACCATCTGTAGATTTCAGCTCCATGATGGTTGCTATGCAAATCAAGCTTGATGAGCAAAGGAAGGCTTTAGAAACATATATGGATGAGGGACATAAGTCTCTACAGTTTGATCTAGCCCAAGACATAAAGTCTATTAGATTTGAAATGAATCTAAATAAGAAGGAGATGACTGACTGCTTCCACAAGGGAGGGAATGCAGTAGTCTATCTAGCAACTCATCAAGAAAAGATCAAAGCACAAGTGGATGAACTTGAAGTAAAGCAAGGCTATGTACTGGAGAATCAAATCAGAATGAATGATAACTTGACAGCTTCTCACAATGCTATTGTAACTGAGATAAAGAATATAGCCACTGCACAGTCTGCAGAAAGTGCCACAGCCAAAGAAACTTTTGATAAGCACTTGCAAGAGAGCTTAACTGCTGTTACAACTGCTATTCAAGACTCTCAGAAGCTCATCACTGAAAAACTCCAAAGGTTAAAACCTTTCTTTAAAGATAGAGTCAACTATTTGGATAACCAAATCAGATTTCAAAAGGATGATATAAGAGATCACATGGAACGAGAAGTCATAAAGGGGGAGAGGGTGTTAGTCAAAGCCAGCTCTGATCATGCTAAGTGGATTTCTAATTCTATCAGAGCTACTCTTAGTTATCCTCCTTTATGTGATGATGACAATGTAGCAGAATCTGGGATACATCCTGCATATCTAGGAGGGGAGCAACCTGAAGTGGCTCAAGTCATCTACCCTCCTCCAGATTTTGATATGGTACAAGCTGAGATCCAGACTATGTATAGCCCACCTGGGGGTAAGCAAAATGTTATTCTAGAAAAGGTGGTTCAGCCAGTATCTGAGGCTATGCAAGAAGCTCTGCAGAAAGAATAAGAAGCCAGACTGTCTAAGAAGAGGTTCAGAGAGCAAGCTGAACAAAGGCCTGACTTTGAGCAGTGGTGCCCCACTTCAAGAAACATTATCTTAACTGCATGGAAAGCTGCAAAAGACAATATTCAAGATAGAAACAAATGGTTTTATGAAATGGAGTGGAGAAAGCATGAATCAAGGCAAGAAGCTATAGTGCAATATAGAAGAAAGGCCAAGATGGGAAAGCTACCTCCTACTGCCCAGGAGCCTAGCAAGTAATTTCCCAAGCCTTATCATTACTTTGAGAGGCAGAAGATTAAAGCTAAAGAGCTAAAGAAGAAGGAGCTGAAAGGGAAAAAGCATGTTGATACTGAAGTTGCTGAAGCCCCTATGCAAGCCAAGATACAATCAGGAAAAGGAATTATGATTAAGGAGGCTGATCAGAATTAGAATAGAATTTATCTTAAGTTTACTATGTAATCACTTGTATTAAAACATTTTGTAAACTTTTGTATAATGGATATGACAAAGTTGATTAGAACAATGTGATGTGTTATAAATCTATTTCATAATTGTTCTGAGATAATATCTGTGTTTACATGTTTTGATTAATACATGTTTATGTATTTGACCTGTTATATAATCCTGCTTTACATTATGGTATGATTTTATTCTGTATGGTGTATATCATTGACTAATGGTTATGACTTCTCCAAATAGGGGGAGATTGTTGGATACATTGGTTTAAATGTACCTGATTTGAAGAAGCCTCACCCTACTCAATGATATACAACAAAATGTATTTGATGTATTTTGAGTTGCCTTGTGCAGGTTAAGTATTTGCAGGGAAAGATGAAAAAGTTTCTAAGTCCATGTGTCGACACCCAGAGGGAAAGTGTCGACACTTAAGAAGACTTGTGTCGACACCCAGACAACCAGTGTCGACACTTGGAGTAGTTGTGTCGACACCAGGGATGCAGAGTCGACACCAGACAGAAAGTGTCGACACAAGAAGCTGTGTCGACACTCAATGAAGAAAAGTACAGTGAAGCTGTGTCGACACTTGGCAGTTGTGTCGACACCCAGAGGAACTGTGTCTACATCAGAAAGTGTCGACACTTGGAGGCTGTGTCGACACTCAGCAAAAGTCAGCTGACTCTAAGTATAAGTGTCGACATAAGAAAGAATGTGTCAACACTCAGCAGAAGACTCAACATATGAACAATGTGTCGACACAAGGAGCTGTGTCGACACTTAGCAAAGTTCAACAAAATTCTAAGTACAAGTGTCGACACAAAGAAGAAGTGTCGACACTCAGCCAGAGTCTCAACAGAAGAAGAATGTGTCGACACAAGGAGCAGTGTCGACACAAGGAGCAGTGTCGACACTCAGCAAGTATCAACATAGAAGGCATGTGTCGACACCAAGAAGATGTGTCGACACCAAGAAGATGTGTCGACACTGAACAAGTTCAACACATGAAGATGTGTCGACACAAAAGAGTTGTGTCGACACTTACAAGAATTCAGCAATATACTGAAGAACAAGAGGTTGTGTCGACACACATTATCAGTGTCGACACATGATGAAGAAGCTGTGTCGAGAAGTGGATTCTACAACACAAGGAGTTGTGTCGACACCTTGTAGGCTAGTGTCGACACTTAGTCAACTTGTGTCGACACTTAGTCTATAAGTGTCGACACTTAAAGACAGACTGTCTCGACACTTTCAGACAGTTACAGTTATTTCAAGAACTGACTGGATGACTTGACAGCTGCCATTCCAGTCGGTCTACTGCACCTGTCAGAGTTGTCAGAAATCAGTTATGAACTGGACCAGCTGGTTACCATGAAGAAGGCCTATATATAGGCTTATACTGTCTACAGATAAAAAAGATCAAGTGATTGAAAAAGAAAAGACGATCTAGCTATTCCTTGAAGAATCTAGTGAAGATCTAAGAAGTTGGAGAGAGAGAGCTCCATCCAAGAACACAGCCGTTGGAACCAGGCTGAGAAGAAGGGTTCAGACTTTGTTCTGAATCTTAAGTTGCAGAGATCAAGGATCAGATGCAGAGAAGATCAACCTTATTGTGTTCTACATTCAAGAAGCTTTGAAGAAAGCCAAGTCAGGTTGATCTCAGGCAGAGTTCTTCCAAGAACTCATCAAGAACCTATCAACTCATCTCTCTTCTCTCTGAGTTGTAGGTATAATCTTTGTAATCTAAATTTCTTGTAGGATCCTTAGGGATCTGAGGTTGTAAGCCTGTAATTATAAAGGCTGAGTGTAGGGCCTGTGTGCCTGAGTGTAGGAGATTTGTATCTCTGAGTATAGGCCTGTTGTGGCTGAGTGTAGGCCTTGTGGCTGAGTGTAGGCTTTGTGAAGAAGCTGAGTGTAGGTCTTTGAAGAAGACTGAATTGTAGGGCCTTGGGCCTGAGCTGTAGGAACCTGTTTTGGGGTTCTGAGTGTAAGATCTGAGGATCTGAGATAGTGGAGGAGTTTGGCCGAATCTAGTACACTACTAGATAGGCGAAGGGGGAAAGTGGATGTACCCAAATTTTGGGGAACCACTATAAATCTGTGTGTCTACTTTGTGCATGTGTGATTATGTGATTGCAGATTGATTGTTGTGAAAAGGTAGATATAACTCTGTGATAAAATCTGAATTCTGCCTAAAAACTTAAAAAAAGATTTAAGTCACCTATTCACCCCCCCTCTAGGTGATTAGGTACAATATCTTTCAAGATGGGAGAAGAAGAAGAAGCCTGCTACTGAAGAAGGGCCTTCAACCTCTTATCAGAAAGAGAGGAGCTCTGCTCCTAAGAAGAATTGTAAGAAAGAGTTGAAGTGTTAAAGATGTAATAAGGTAGGCCACTTCAAGCGCGACTGCAAGGTCAAGTTGCAACCTGGGCATGTTGCAGGCAAGGAGGGAGCTTGTTCCAGTTCTGAGAAAGCCGGGTGGGGAGGAGCTTTCTTGACAAGCATGTGTGTTCGTGCTCTTACCACTGTTGACTACCAAGATGAATGGATAGCTGACTCGGGGTGTGGTCATCACATCACTGGAGATGAGTCGAAGTTCTTATCTCTGCAACCGTTCACAAGTAACGAAGCAATTATTACAGCTGATGATTCTACTCATTCTGTAGAGAAGGAGGGCGTTGTTCCTTTGGAGAGTGCTCTGGGTCCGCTTACTCTAAGGAGTGTGTATCGTGTACCCGACATGAAGAAGAACCTATTCTCGGTGACTAATGTGGTTGAAGCGTGCTTTCATGTTCTGTTTGGCCCAACATAAGTAAGGTTTCTCCGCAACGTATCAGCGGTAAAGGCTGATGTTGCTTATATAGGGAGAAGAGTAAGAGACTTGTTTGTTCTATCAACAAGCTCTTATGTTGATCGGATGAGAGACAATGATAATGCGGTTATCTGGCATGAGAGACTAGGGCACGTGACAATGGACAACCTCAAGGCTATATCAATGAGGAGCCTGGTGAGAGGCTTGCCGAAGTTGTCCTCCTATGGAGATGGCCACATTTGTGCGGGATGTCAGTACGGTAAGGCTCATCGCCTTCCGTTTGATAAGTCTCAAACGAGGAATAAGGCATCGTTGGAATGCATTCATGGTGACATGATGGGGCCAACAGCAACAGCTAGTCTTGGCGGCAACAAATATATGCTTGTGTTGATTGATGATTACTGAAGATACACATATGTGTATTTCATGAAGGAGAAGTCGACATCTTTCCAATTATTTGTGGACTTCAAGGAGCTGGTGGAGGGTCGGCTTGGCTTGCAGATCAAGAAGTTCAGATCAGACAACGGTGGTGAGTTTGTCTCATCTAAGTTCTCTAGTTTCTGCAGGAAGCACGAGATACAGAGGGAGCTTACTTGTGCTCATACTCCACAATAAAATGGAGTAGCGGAGAGGAAGACCCGTCACTTGACGAAAACTTGCAAATGCTGGCTTCATGCAAAGGGCATTCCCAGGTCCTTCTGGGTAGAAGGAATGGCCTACGCAACGTATGTCATCAATCAGATGCCTCTCAGTCCGATCAACATGAAGTCTCTGGTTGAAATGATGTTCAAGGAGAAGCCGAGTGTGGAACACCTTCGGGTGTTCGGATCAACCTGCTATGTTCATATCCCGGATGCTCAGAGGACCAAGCTTGATGAAAAGACAAAGAAGCTTGTCTTTGTGGGTAATGATGAGCGGAAGAAGGGGTGGAAGTGCATGAATCCTTTGACAAAGAAGTTTTTTGTTTCAAGAGACGTTGTCTTTAATGAGCTGACATCGTATGGAGGTGGCACCGTTGAACTGCAGGAGAGCAGGGTTGATGAAGGGCATGAGGAAGTTGTTGAAGATCTTCAAGTGGAGCTGCCTGTGTCACCAGGAGCTCCAGGTGTTTCAAACTCTGGGGCTGAAGCTTCTGGTTCGGGAAGTAGGGGGAGCGATGCTCCAAGTGTGCCCAGGAATAGAGTTGGTGCTGAAAAGCAGCAGAGGTGGTGAGCAAGGATCAGCCTCTTTGGAGATCAAAGAGGATCATTAAGCCACCAGCTCGGTACTGCGAAGGAAACACGGTGAGCTTCGTTACTTGTTTCTTCACAGGCCCCTTGGATGAGCCGGATCCTTCAAAGTTTGAAGAAGCCGCTGGAGTAAAGGAGTAGGTTGATGCTATGGATGAGGATATGACTGCCCTCAAGAAGAATGAAACTTGGGACTTGGTGCCCAAGGTGAATGGCGTTACTCCTGTTACTTGCAAGTGAGTCTACAAGCTCAAGAAGAAGGCGAATGGAAGCAGTGAGTGGTACAAGTCTTGGCTTGTAGCTCGGGGGTTTTCGCAATAGTATGACAAGGATTATGAAGAGACGTTTAGTCCGGTGGGGAAGATGATTCTAGTATGAGTGGTGGTCTCTTTGGCGGATTGTCAGGGTTGGAAGATGTGGCAGTTGGACGTAAAGAACGCTTTTCTTTACGGGAAGATTGACAAGAACATCTTCATGGATCAGCCGCTCGGGTACATATCTGAAGAACATCCAAACTACATTTGCAAGCTCCGAAAAGTGCTTTATGGGTTGAAGCAGGCTCCTCGAGCCTGGTATGGGAAGATTGCAGAATATCTCCAGTTCTGCGTGTATCTGGCCTCAAACTCAGATTCGAGCCTCTTCGTTAAGAAGAAGGGGGAGCTTTTAGTCCTAGTGCTGTTGTACGTGGATGACATGATCATCACGGGAATTTCCAAGGAGGAAGTAGCTAGGCTCAGGGCAGAGCTAGCTATCAGATTTGAGATGAAGGATCTGGGTGAACTCCACCATTTTCTTGGACTTGAGGTGGAGCGGAAGGAGAGCGGCATACTGTTGTCCCAAAAAGGCTATGCGGAACGGATCGTTCAGCAATTCGGCATGCAGGAGGGGAAGAGTAGCTCTACTCCATTTGATTCTGGCATCAAACTTCGGCGGGATGAGGGGAGGATTCTTTCGGATCCTTTGGTATTTCGGGCTCTAGTTGGGAGTCTTATTTACTTGATGATTACAAGGTCAGACATTGCTTATGCAGTTGGCCGCGTAAGTAGGTATATGGCGGAACCCAGGAAGCCTCATCTGATAGCGGCTAGAAATATCTTGAAGTATGTGAAGGCCACTTCTGACATGGGTCTCATGTATATGAGAGGCACGAAGTTTGTTCTTCAAGGGTACTCGAATGATGATTACGGGGGAGATTCAGACGACCGGAAGTCGACATCCGGTTATATCTTCACTTGTGGATCAGGGAGTATTTCTTGGTGCAGCAAGAAGCAAGACTCGGTGTCTTTCTCTACTTTGGACGCAGAATACAAGGCCTCAGCCTTGGCAGCTCGGGAAGCCATCTGGCTCAGGAGACTAGTAGAGGACGTCTATGAAGAAGTGCGCAGTCCTACTCTGCTGAGCGATGATAAGGAGAGTGCCCTGAAACTGATAAATAATCCAATTTGTCACACTCGGACCAAGCACATCGAGATTGAGAACCACTTCATATGGGATAAGGTGTTGGAGGAATCTCTGATGGTGCAGCATGTTCGGAGTGAGGATAATGTCGCAAACATTTTCACAAAGTCATTGCCGAAGGTGTCGTTTACTCGGTTACGAGGATTGCTGGGCTTGATCCCCACTTCTCACTTCAAGGGGGAGTGTTGAAAATTATGAAGTGAAAGTGGGTAATGGAGCAGACCGCACGGTCTGGGCGGTATGAGTCCGTGGCGTGGGCAGACTGTTATTGCGGCCTGGGTGGTCTGCGACCAGAGTAGACTTGGCGGCTTCGGCGTCTTGTGGAGCGGCCTGAGCGATTTGTCTTTGACGGTCTGATGGAGGTGCTCAGCTCGGCCTGTGGTTCTGCAGATCTTCCTCTTGAAGTAACCAGGCGGATTGGAGTTCAAATCCGCGGAGATGTGGCGGACTTGGTTAGAATCCGCGGAGTCCGTTATTGCAGACTAGTTTTGGAAATCGGCATTTGTCCTTGCCGAGTTCTCCGGTGTTGCGGTGGATGAGCCGCATTCATGGTGGCGGACTGTCCTTGGAGTTGGCGGTCTGGGTTTCGTGTCCGCCAAGCTCGCACCAGTTGTTTGGCGGGTTGCTGGACGTGGTCACACTCTGTGACAAGTTCAGGGTGTTCGCAGTGATCGCAGAGTCCGCTGTTGACCGGAAGGTCTGCCTTTTGGTCGTGGACTCTTGCGGCGAACCTGAGGCATTGTTCTCGATCTGTGAGGACTGTCGCCATGTCCGCGTATGGCATACGAACTGATGCAGTATAGGCTGTGGCTGTCTATGTGTTGTGCAGTGTGGCGGACTGGTGGTGTGCTTGCGGGCTGTTGCCGTGTCCGCATGTAGCGTGTGGACTGATGCAGTGAATGGGATGTTGCTGTGTCCGCGTGCTGCATATGTATGGACTGGCGCGGTGTCCGCCTGGTGGAGTACTGACCTTGACTTGGCGCCTGGCGGGTTGTTTGAAGTCCGGCTAAGTCCTTGCCTAACTTCTTTCCTTCTTCTCAGATCCTCAAATCTTACAGCTCAGAAGCCAAACAAGGCTCCTACAACTCAGATTGAGTCCACACTCCTACAGCTCAGGCAATCTGCCCTACCTCAGCCTTCAACAAGGCCTAAAACTCAGAGATGACAATCTCCTACAACTCAGGCTCACAGCCCTACCTCAGCCTTCAACAAGACCTACCACTCAGAGAACTTAATCTCCTACAACTCAGCCTTTATAAATCAGGCTTACAACTCAGATCTTAAAAAGATCCTACAGAAAATATATGTTAATTATAAATCTACCACCACCCATGTTGAGAGAGAAAGGATGGACAGTTTCTTGATCAGTTCTTGAACGAATCTGATGATAGAGATCGACCTGACTTAGCTTTCTTCAAAGCTTCTTGAATCTTAATACAATAGGGTTGATCTCCTTTGAAGTTGATCTTCAATCAGCTTCTTTCTTGAAATTCAGAAATCAATCTGAATCCTTCTTGGCAGACTGGTTCAGAGTCTGCACTTAAGAGACTTGTTGATGTAAGTCCCTTTCTTCACTTGAATAGATGGGGTTCTCTCTCCAAATTCTTCTCAAGATACTTCTGAATTCTTCTTTTAATTTCCTTGACAAACTCTGAGTAGATCTCCACTTGAGAATGTCTTCTTAGATCTTCTGTTGAAAATCTACTTCTGTTTTTAAGTGTATGTATCTGTATGTATGTATGTCACTTCTTCTGTTGATTGAGTATGTCCTTATATAGACTTTCTTCATGGTAACTGGCTGATCCGGTTTCTAACGAACTTCTGACAGCTCTGACAGTTGCAGTAGACCGGTTGGTTATGGAAGCTGTCAAGTCTTCCAGTCACTTCTTGAAACTCTGTCTCTTATCAGCAAAGTTTTGAGACTGAACTTCATCATGTGTCGACACAAGTAGACTAAGTGTCGACACAAGCCTTGGTGGTGTCGACACAGCTCCCTTGGTGTTGACACTGCTTCTCGACACAGCTTCTGTAGAATGTGTCGACACTAGTTCTGTTGTGTCGACACAGTCACTTTTACTCTTCACAAAAATTAACTTTGTTGAAACTCTGCTATGTGTCGACACAAGTCCTGTGTGTCGACACAGTTGATGTCGACAAATTCTTCTGTGTGTCGACACTACCTCTGTGTGTCCGACACAGTTGATGTCGACTAAGCTTTTCTGTGTGTCGACACTGCCTCTGTGTGTCGACACAGTTGATTCTGGTGTCGACACAGCCTTTCCAAGTGTCGACATAGTTGACTCCAGGTGTTGACACAGCTTTTCTCCAGTGTTGACACTAGCCTTCATAAGTGTCGACACAGCTTCTTCTGGTGTCGACTCATGGACTTAGAAACGTTTTCCTGCATTCTTGTATTTTCTTAACCTGCACATATAAACTCAAAACAACATCAAATACACCTTGATGCATATCATTGAGTAAGGTGAGCCTTCTTCAAATCCGGTACACATTTTCCAATGTACCCAACAATCTCCCCCTATTTGGAGAAGTCATAACCCTTAGTCAATATACACCATTCATAATAAACACACATAATGATGTATAAAAACATTACATGACAGGGTAACTTATAAACAAAACATGTATAAAATGTCATCACAGAATAATGATGCAAACAAAATGAGCATTAATCATTATTTTGTTTAAACTTTCAAAAGTTTCTTTACAATAGTTTACATATATTTTTAAAACTAAAGATTACAATGTTGTAAAATTTAGTTAATCTATTCTAGGGCTGGTCAGGCTCCTTGATGACTATATCTTTGTCTGACTGGATCTTGGCTTGTACTGGAGCTTCAGTATCTTCAGTTGGCTTCTTGCCCTTCAGATCTTTCTTCTTTTGTTCTTCAGCCCTTATTCTTTGCCTTTCAAAATAGTGAAAAGGCTTTGGGAAATACTTGCTAGGCTCCTGAGCATTAGGAGGTAACTTCTCAGCTTTTGCCTTTCTTCTATATTACAGAATATCTTCCTGTCTAGCTTCATGTTTTTGCCATTCTTGCTTAATGTACCTTTTGCCCCTATCATGGGTCTTGTCCTTTACAGCTTTCCAGGCAGTCAATATAATATTCCTAGAAGTTGGGCTCCACTGCTCAAAATCAGGCTTTAACTCTGCCTGTTCTCTGAATCTTTTCTTTGAAAGTTGAGCTTCTTGCTCCTTATCCACAGCTGCCTCTGACATTTCTACCTTCTCAAGGATAACATTTTTAGTACCCTCTGGAGGGCTGTATATAGACTGTACTTCTTGCTGAATCATATCAAAGTTTGCTGGAGGGTAAATAACCTGAGCAACTTCAGGTTGATCACCTTCAAAATAAGCAAATTGCACACCTGACTGAGCTATATTATCATCATCACAGAGGGGTGGATATCCAAGTGTGGCTCTGATGTTATATCCATTTTGCATGATCTGAGCCTACTTTGACTAACACTCTCTCCCCCTTTATGACTTCTCTTTCAATATGATCTCTGAGGTCATCTTTCTGAAATCTTACTTGTTCATCTAGGTAATTAACACCATCTTTATAAAATGACCTTAATTTCAGTAGCTAATCAGAAATGATCTTTTGTGAAGTCTTAATAGCTGTTTGTACAATAGCTAATTCTTCCTGGAATTTTTTATCAAATCTGTCTTGGCTTTAGCCCTTGCCTCAGTCTGGGCAGCAGAAGTATTCTTTAACTCTGTAACAATCACATTATGTGATTCAGTCAGATTGTCATTCATCCTTAGTTGATTTTCAAGTACATAGCCTTGCTTAACAGCAATATCATCAACTTGAGTCTTTATGCCTACTTGTTGTTTTGCAAGATAGACTACAGCATTGCCACCTTTGTGAAAGCAATATGTCATTTACTTCTTGTTTTGATTTACTTCAAATCTTATGGATTTAATATCTTGAGCCAAGGAGAATTACAGATCTTTATGAGTCTCATCCATATATTTCTCCATGACTATCCTTTGTTCATCTAACTTTACTTGTAAAGAGACTAATAAGGAGCTATAATCAGTTGCTGGGGCAGGTTGTGGAGCAGTTTGCAATGCCCTCTTATAGCTTTGGCTCCTTCTTTTGAAAACCATCAGCTTTCTCTTCTTTGCTTGTATTTCTGCTTCATCTTCAGAAGCTGAGGTACTGGCAATATCAACTCTTTCCTTAGGACTTGGAGGCAATTCCTTTTCTATCCTAGGTAGCTCCCCCTAAGTCCCTTGCTCCTCCCCCTCAATCCTGACATACTCCCCCTCAATGTTAGCTTGCTCCCCATCAGTCCTTGCTTGCTCTAAATCAGGGAACAACTCTTCAAGGGTAAACTCTTGTTGAGTTGGGACTTGAGGCACCACCAATTCAGGAGCATCAACAGCTGTAGATGTATCCTTCATGATAGCATCCTGTGCTTGACTGTTTAGTTGAGTGGTCTGGTCAACATCAACCAAACGCATAGTTAGTGTTTCATCCTCATTATGGAAAAGTGATTGATTTACTTCCTGGATTAGCTCAAGAATAGTTTGTGTAGCCATTTCACTGTCTAAGTGTGTTGTCTCTTCCTCAAGATGAGGCTCCCCCTGCATCTGATCATCAAGTCTAATGTCTTAAGCATGTGATTTTTCAGGAATCTCTGGCCTCTCTTCATCAGGTATGTCCTTTGTTAGAACTCTGTCCCATCTAGAGATTATCCTTAGATCCATTCTTCTCATATGATTAATTTTGGATCCAGCAGTCTGTTCCATTACTTCTGGAATTGTTCAGCCAAGTATAGACTCATGATTCTTCCCAGATTTGGCTTCTTAATACCTTCCTTAATCTTTTCAAAGATTACTGCAGACCAATCTGTGTTCAGTCTGAAGATAATCCTGGTCATCAGGCTGAACATATAGGCTGAAACCTTATCATGTCCCCCTGGCTTGCAGAGAATGACCTTTCCAACCACTTCAGAAAGAAATTTTCCTTGCAGATTCATTCCTTTCCTGTTTATTGCAGATCCAATCTTCATGGTGGGATCCAATCCACACCACTGAAGTGCTTCCCTAGTCTTGAATGTGGGTACTTCTTCTTCTTCTTGAGTTCTTGGGAGGTGAAGAGTTTTCCTCAAGCTCTTCAGGGTTAGTTTAACTTTAGCTCCCTGAACAGTAGATTTGATCTTAAGTCTAGTCGAATCTAAAGTAGCTGCGCCATAGAATTCCAGTATTTCTTTCTTCCATATCTTTGTAGGTTCAGATACCAGAAATTACAAAACATTTTCTGCAATTAAGGTTACTACTATTTTAATATCTGGTTCCGCATTATCAAAACCGTTGCGAACCAGCTCATAGCCTTCGTTGACGTTATCTTCAAGCTTTGGCGTCATTGGGGTTGAGAGAAATCTTGGATTGAGAAGAGAGAATTTGTCGACACAAGGATTTGGTCTGGAAAATATGGAGTGTGTCGACAGAATATATTGTTGACCTATTTATACCCTTCTATATAATGAAGGTGAAAAAGCACGTCAAAATTCTCTTAATGTGTCAACACATTTGAAATGTGTCGACACAGAATTCTAATGTCTCGACAGAAGTGTTGACTTCTATATGTCGACACCAATTTTATTTGTCTTGGTCGAGTTCGACGAAGAGCTCGTGAAGTCGACGATTTGAGGTCGACGAAGTGTTGTTGAATCTGCGCTCGACGATATGTGTCGATTCTGCGCTCAACAAATAGATGATTCTGCGCTCGACGAAATATGTGTGTTGATTCTAAGTGTCGACACAACTTCTGGATGTGTCGACACAACTTCTAGATGTGTCGACACAACTTCTCTGAAGTGTCGACACCAATTTTCTAGATGTGTCGACATCACTTTACTGGAGTGTCGACACCAACTATTATGTGTCGACACAGACAACTTTTTGTGTCGACACCGTTTTACTTAGCCAAATTTGTTAAACTAATTTATGTTCAACATTCCTAATTCAATTTTGAAATTATTGAATTTAGTTTCATCTAAAGGCTTTGTGAACATGTCAGCAATTTGTAAATCAGTGTTAACAAATTCTAAAGAAATATCTTCTTTCTCTACATGATCTCTAAGAAAATGATATCTTATTTCTATATGCTTTGTTCTACTATGAGAAACATGATTATGAGCAATAGAAATAACACTAGTAGAGTCACATAATAAAGGAGTTCTACTTACCTGAATACCATAATCTTCTAACTGATGTTGTATCCACAACAGATGTGCACAGCAACTTCCTGCAGCAACATACTCAGACTCAGCTGTGGAAATTGCCACACTAGTCTGCTTCTTACAACTCCATGACACTAGTCTTCCTCCTAGAAATTGACAGGTGCCTGTTGTGCTTTTCCTATCTACTTTGCAACCTGCAAAGTCTGCATCTGAATAGCCCATTAGTAGAAAATCTCCATTCCTAGGATACCAAAGGCCTAGATTAGGTGTGCCCTTAAGATATCTCAAAATCTTTTTGACAGCAGTATAATGAGATTCTTTAGGTCAGGATTGGTACCTAGCACAGACACATGTAGCATACATAATATCTTGTCTACTAGCAGTCAGATAAAGGAGGGAGTCAACTATCCCTCTATATAAAGATTCATCTATAGGTTTCCCTGCATCATCTTTGCTTAGAGATATACTTGTCCACATTGGAGTTCTCATGGTAGTGGATGACTCAATGCCATACTTCTTAATTAACTCCTGGGTGAACTTAGACAGAGATATGGACAGGCCATCATCAGTCTGTCTTACTTGGAGTCTCAAGAAGAACTTAAGTTCTCTCATACTGCTCATCTCAAATTTCCCTTGCATAAGTTTTGCAAACTTTCTACAAAGGTTATTTTCAGTAGAACCAAATATTATGTCATCAACATATATTTGGACTAGGATAATCTTTCCTTTGGATTCTCTGAGGAATAGAGTCTTATCTATTTTCCCCCTTGAGAATTTGTTCTCAATGAGGAAATTAGACAGGGTTTCATACCAAGCCCTTGGAGCTTGTTTTAACCCATACAAAGTTTTCGTTAGTCTATAAACATAATTAGGTTTGAGAGGATCAACAAAACCTGAGCGGTGTTCTACATAGACCTCCTCTTTTAAGTCTCCATTTAAGAATGCTGACTTAACATCCATTTGGAACACTTTGAAGCTTTGATATGCTGCATAGGCAAGGAATAGCCTGATTGCTTCCAACCTTATCACTAGAGCAAAAGTCTGATCAAAGTCAATGCCCTCTTCCTGCCTGTATCCTTTGGAAACTAGTCTTGCCTTGTCCTTCACTATGATCCCACTCTCATCAAGCTTGTTTTTATAAATCCACTTTGTCCCTATAACATTGTGGCCCTTTGGTTTTGGTACCAACTCCCAGACCTTACACTTTCTGAATTGATTTAACTCCTCCTGCATAGTATCAATCCAGTGTGGGTCTTGAATAGCTTCTTCAAATCTCTTGGGTTCCAATTGAGATAAGAAGCTTGAGCAAAGAATTGTATTTAACTTCATGCTCCTTGTTTGTACTCCATGTCTTGGATCACCAATGATCTGGTGTGCAGGATGATCCTTTAAATGTCTAACTACTGGAGGTAATCTATCAACAGTTTGACCTTCTTCAATCTCTTCATTATGCTGCACCTCATGGTCTTCATCAGCCTCTTGTGTGTCTTGTACTCCCCCTGGAAAGCAACTATAATTTTCCTCATCCTGCTTTGCAGTTGGATCTTCTCTGATAGTAAGTTGGTCCATCTTCTGTTGTATACCTGTGGAGCTACAAGAACTACTAGGCAACTCACTGTTAATAAGTCTAGATTCATCAAATATGACATGAACTGACTCTTCTACAACTTGAGTAGCCAAATTGTAGACTCTATAAGCCTTACTATTGTTGTTGTACCCAACAAATATCACATCTTGGGATTTGGCAGCAAACTTAGTTAGGTGAGACTTGCTATTGTTAAGCACATAGCACTTGCAACCAAAGATCCTAAAATATGATAAGTTTAGTTTTCTGCCCTTCATAACCTCATAGGGTGTCTTTTTGTGGCTTTTGGTGATGGAAGCCCTATTGAGCACATGACATGCAGTGTTTACTGCCTCAACCCAGAAATATTCTGGGAGAGTAGTGTCACTCAATAGTGTTCTTCCAGCCTCAATCAATGTCCTATTTTTTCTTTCAGCAATGCCATTTTGCTGAGTTGTTCTAGGTGAGGAGAATTCCTGATGAATATCAAATTCTTCACACAACCTTGTCATACTTTCAGATTGGAATTCAGTTTCATGGTCACTTCTGATTTTGACCACTGAACTATCTAATTCATTCTGAATTTGTTTGACAAAATTGCAGAAGACATTTGAGGTTTCTGATTTCTGCCTCAGAAAGAATACCCATGAAAATCTAGAATAGTCATCTACTACCACAAAAGTGTAGACCTTCCTACCTAGACTATGAACTGTCATAGGACCAAATAAATCCATATACAAGAGGTATAAGCACCTCACTGAGTCTTTGGTTTCTAGGTTATGAAAGGAGGATCTGTTCTGCTTGTCTTTTTGACAAGCCGAGCATATCCCATCCTTATAACACTTAACTTGAGGATCATTCCTCACTAACTCTTTACTAAAGAGTTGGCCAATAGTCTTGTAATTAAAATGAGCTAGCCTCTTGTGCCATTTGACACAATAAGAGGCTTTCTCATTAGCCACAAGACAGATAGAAGAATTTTTATTCTCACACTCAAAATTTAGGCAATACACATTTCTATTTTTATAGCCAGTCAATATGACTTTTTGATCACAAGACCTCTTGATATGACACTCATTCTTGACAAATGAAATGTCATATCCATGATCACTCAGCTGGCTTATGCTTATTAGGTTGTTTTTCAAACCCTTCACATAAGCCACTTGAGTGATAGTGATTGAGTTATTAGAGATGTTACCAAACCCTTTGATAACTCCTTTTTCAGAACCACCAAAAATTACTTTAGGCCCATTCAGTATTGGTGAGTAGTCCTTCAACAATCCTCTTGTTCTAGTCATATGCCTGGAACATCCACTGTCCAAGTACCATATAGGGGCATGGCAACTTGGACTCACCTGCAACAAAGATTACTTAACCTTCGAACCCAAATAACTTTTGTGTCCTTGGTTCAAGTAAGCCTGAAACTTGACAAATCTGCCTGCAGCTCTTCTAACAGGTAGATTGCTATTCTCCCTGACATTGGTATTATGCCAACAGTCTAAGGCATAATGACATATCTTGCCACAACACCAGCACTCATACTTATTATACCTCTTTTTGGGTACAATCTTTGCTGTATTGTTTGCAGCAGATCTTTTGTTTTGTGTTGGGGCTTTGCCTTTATTACTGGACTGGGCAGCCCATGCAGTTCTCTTAAAGCCTAATCCTGCCTTACCCTTTTGAGACACAAAGTCATCAATTAATGGTAGGACAGATTTTGGCTTAGAGAAACTAGCCACTATCTCCTTCTCTTTCTGAAGTCTGTCCTTTAGACTTTTGATCTGATCATTTTTGAATGTGATTGTACCCATCTGAATAACAGTTATATTTTTTCAGTTTGGCAATCTCATTCATCTTCTGATCCAGCAGCTTATCTGAATCAGATGCAGCCAACTTAAGAGCTGCAATTTTCTTAGCCTGATTTTTGGCCAGGTGTTTGCTTCTCTTGAGTGCCTGCAATAAATCCTCATATTCATGTATAAACTGATGAATATCTCCTTCAGATTCAGACCCATCCACATCTATTGATGCAGATGCATCTGATTCTGACCCAGTGAAGTAATCAGAATCTACAGATGAACTTTTTAACTTACTGGGGCCAGGTTGATCCTGTCACTGGTCTTCTTCAGATAAATCCATCAGTCCTTTGCACTGATGGTCTTCTTGCTCATAGATAGAGTCCAGTAATTGCAAGAACTCATCCTCTTCTTCTGTTGCCAACAAACCAATATATGCCTCAGCTTCAGATTCAGACTCTGAAGTTGATTGATTTGTCCAACTTTTCTCTTTCTTAGCTACCAAGGATTTCTCCTTCTTGCTCTTGTGCTGAGACTTCTTTTTATCAGTAGACTCCTTACTTTTGTCTGGACAGTCAGCCACAATATGTCCAGGTCTGTTGCAGCAATAACAAATGATCTTTGATGTAGTTGACTTGCTAGGCTTTGTCCCACTCCTGTTATTCCTGGATGATTTCCTCTTCTGATAATACTCATCCTTGGACTGAGATGAGGATGGCTTAGATTTTCACTGCTTCTTCTTTAAGAATCTCTGGAACTGCCTTGTGAATGCAGCAAAGTCTTCATCAGAATTACTGCTGTCTGAACTGTGATTATCTGAATTTTCTGAGATCACTTCTACAACATTCTTAGGAGGAGATGGAGACATCCTCCTATTCTTCCTTGTAGCTTCTACCTTGAAGGCCAATGACTTTTCTCTAAAGTCAACTTTTGTATTTTTCTCTTCCTCCTTTCTGGCCATCAGCTACATCTTATAAGACAGCAATTTGCCAAACAGTGTTGGAGGTGAAATTTCTGTCAGTCTGGCCACTTCCCTTATAGCACAGATCTTTGTATCTTAATCCTTAGTCAAAGACCTAAGAAATTTGTCATTCAGCTCATATGTACTAAAGATTATTCCATAAGATATTAGTTCATTTACAATTTTGTTGAGCTTCTTATAACATTCAGTTATGCTTTCAGACTTGGCTTGTCTGAAACTCTCATATTCTTGATTAAGCATAGATTTTCTATCTTGCCTAACCTCTTCAGAACCCTCCATGTAGACAATCAATGTGTCTCACATCTCCTTGGAGGTTTTGTAGTGAATCAAATTCTGGAAAGTTGAGTCATCTATGACAGTCACTATAATATTCTGTGCTCTTTTATCCATTGTAGCCAAGATGATCTCATCCTTAGTCATTTCTGAAAAATCCTTAAGAATCCTTTGATTAGCATCAAGAACAGAAAATTTCATTGGAACATATGGTCCTTCCTGAACTGTTATATAAATTCTAGGATCAGATGTCTCCATAAACAGTCTGACCCTTTCCTTCCATATTCCAAAGATTTCCTTCCTGCAGATAGACAACTTCATTGAACTAAGTTCTTTATGATTTTCTCCTGAACCCATCTTTTTTTAACTTATTTCTGCCTTACAGATCTTACTCAGACTATTATGTCTATCTTTGAGTATCCTCCCTCTGATACCACTTGAAAGAATTGGTTTCTAAACACCTAGAGGGGGGGGGGGGGGTGAATAGGGGCAATTCCTTTTTCTTCTAAGTCGGAACTTTTAATTTATTTAATTAACAAAAACAGATAGTTCTACAGCTATCACAGCACAAAAATAATAATACCACACACATTCACATATTGCACACTGATTTATAGTGGTTCCCCAAGGTATGGGTACATTCGCTTTCCCCCTCCGTCTATCTAGCAGTGTGCTAGATTCGGCCTAACTTCTTTCCTTCTTATCAGATCCACAGATTTTACAGCTCAGAACCCAAACAAGGCTCCTACAACTCAGAGTGAGTCCACACTCCTACAGCTCAGGCAATCTGCCCTACCTCAGCCTCCAACAAGGCCTACAACTCAGAGATGACAATCTCCTACAACTCAGGCTCACAGCCGTACCTCAGCCTTCAACAAGGCCTATCACTCAGAGAACTTAATCTCCTACAACTCAGCCTTTATAAATCAGGCTTACAACTCAGATCTTAAAAAGATCCTACAGAAAATAGATGCTAATTATAAATCTACCACCACCCAGGTTGAGAGAGAAAGGATGGATGGTTTCTTGATCAGTTCTTGAACGAATCTGATGATAGAGATCGACCTAACTTAGCTTTATTCAAAGCTTCTTGAATCTGAACACAGTAGGGTTGATCTCCTTTGAAGTTGATCTTCAATCAACTTCTTTCTTGAAATTCAGAAATCAATCTGAATCCTTCTTGGCAGACTGGTTTAGAATCTGCACTTAAGAGACTTGTTGATGTAAGTCCCTTTCTTCACTTGAATAGATGGAGCTCTCTCTCTCCAAATTCTTCTCAAGATACTTTTGAATTCTTCTTTTAATTTCCTTGACAAACTCTGAGTAGATCTCCACTTGAGAATGTCTTCTTAGATCTTCTGTTGAAAATCTACTTCTGTTTTTAAGTGTATGTATCTGTATGTATGTATGTCACTTCTTCTGTTGATTGAGTATGTCCTTATATAGACTTTCTTCATGGTAACCGGCTGATCCGATTTCTAACGAACTTTTGACAGCGCTGACAGTTGCAGTAGACCGGTTGTTATGACAGCTGTCAAGTCTTCCAGTCACTTCTTGAAACTCTGTCTCTGTCAACAAAGTGTCGAGACTGAACTTCATCATGTGTCGACACAAGTAGACTAAGTGTCGACACAAGCCTTGGTGGTGTCGACATAGCTCCCTTGGTGTTGACATTGCTTCTTGACACAGCTTCTGTAGAATGTGTCGACACTAGTTCTGTTGTGTCGACACAGTCACTTCTACTCTTCACAAAAATTAACTTTGTTGAAACTATGCTATGTGTCGACACAAGTCCTGTGTGTCGACACAGTTGATGTCGACAAAGTCTTCTGTGTGTCGACACTGCCTCTGTGTGTCGACACAGTTGAAGTCGACTAAGCTTTTCTGTGAGTCGACACTGCCTCTGTGTGTCGACACATTTGATTCTGGTGTCGACACAGCCTTTTCAAGTGTCGACACAGTTGACTGCAGGTGTCGACACAACTTTTCTCCAGTGTTCACACTAGCCTTCATAAGTGTCGACACAACTTCTTCTGGTGTCGACTCATGTACTTAGAAACTTTTTCTTGCATTCTTGCATTTTCTTAACCTGCACATATAAACTCAAAATAACATCAAATACACCTTGATGCATATCATTGAGTAAGGTAAGGCTTCTTCAAATCTGGTACACATTTTCCAATGCACCCAACAGTTTGTTAGGGGATCCTTAACGCATGACGTTTTAACCCATGTGTTTACAACCACCACCGTGCTAGACGGAGCCTTAATATGTATCATGAGCCCCATCTCTAATAACAAATTAATAATAAGTTGGATTCTTAAATTATAATAAACATCAGCTTATATTATTAGTTGTTTATTTGTTTATTATTTCTTATCCAACTTCAATCTCCTTATCTTGTAAAAATACACTCCCCCACTGCTTATTTAACTTTATTATTAAGGCTGCGTTTGACGCTTCTTATAGCAGCTTATTTGTTCCGGTGAGATTGAACAAAATTGTTATTGTCATGTCAAAATCTTATGGCCCAAACTAGTTTCTTTTTTTAATAACGGTAGTAACATTGTCATACCAAACATACAATGCGTTTTTATTCAATCTCATCGGAGCAAATAAGCTGTGATAAGTAGTGCCAAACACAGCCTAAATTGTAGTATATACTTTATTAGTTTTTTACAAATTAAATAGAATTTAAAATAAAGTAAGGGCGCTGCTATCCGCATCGCAGTTTTGGCTATTCGCACCGCATTTTTTTCCTAATTTGTCGTGCCTTTTAAAAATACTCCTTTGTATATACATTTTTAGGAAAAGTGTTCAACACTAAAGTTGTAGATCTCATCGAGATCTACAACTTTCGTGTTGAACACGTTTCCTAAAAATGCATGTACAATGCGTACTTGAGAAATACGTCCAGATTTTGCGCCTTTTGGAAATACACTTTGTACATCCATTTTTAGGAAAAGTGTTCAACACGAAAGTTGTAGATATCGTCGAGATCTACAACTTTCGTGTTGAACACTTTTCCTAAAAATACATGTGCAAAGCGTATTTTCAAAAGACACGAAAAATTAGGAGAAAGTACGGTGCGAATATCCAAAACTACGGTGCGGATAGCATCGCCCTAAAATAATCTTACCATTAATATTAGCACACTCGGCAGCTATGTCCAGTGCTGATTTGACGTAACCTACGACGATGACTCTCTTTCCTTTCACCAATTCAGCAGCCGCAGTACTGCCCATATTCGAGTAGTCCATTGAATGAATAACCTTACCCTTAAAAACCTCATGACCTTTATTCTTTGGAAATGTTGGGATATTTGGAAGTCCACTATTCCGCCCTATGCAGAGGATAATAAAGTCCATAACATGAACCTGCATGTAATGTTGTTCAAGAATGAATTTCTAAATAATGTTAATGCATCTGAAGTATTGTTGAGTGTGTCACGTGGAATGAACGGTGATATTCGAGCGTGTGTCGCGGCTCGTTAAAAGGGATGACCGAGTCCCACACTGCCTAGCGTGCTCCTTGGTCCTGGGTGTATAAGCGGGGTGGCCACTCCTCCCATAACCGAGTGGTTTTGGGGAGTGACGCCACAATACTTTACAAATATTATCATTTTAGATGTTTAACGAGCTTATTTCACTAGGGTGTGTGCGGCAGTGACGATACCCCAATCATGGCAATACCATTACAAAATAGAGCGACACCAGGAGCAATGCCGAGCTGCGAAGGGCATGAGTGTCGACATGGCCAATACTGTTGCAGCCGCACTGGGCACTAGGCATTGTCTCTCGTAAATTTATAAAAGTTTATCTATGTAAAATTTTAATTAAAAATAAACTAAAAATATTTGTTCTATATATAATTTAAAATTAAACAATTTATTTAAAATTATAAATAATAAACGTTTTATATAAATTTCAGGTTTTGTAATAAGTATGAGATTCCAGGGCTCCATTTGGCATAGCTTTTTTAGTTGGATGAGTTTGAACAAAAATGACATCCTCATAGAATGTATTTTTGGCATGCCAATGGTAATGACCGCCATAAAAAAAAGATAGCTAATTTTAAACATAAAAGTGGATGAAATTTCTTAGGTGAGGTCGAGCGTTCATGAATGACGTTCATAACCACCGTGTTCATAACTGCCACCGCCATGCTTGGAGTCCTAGTTAAGCCTATTATGAAATTTTATGCTCGAAATAACGATTGTGTGAATTGAAGATGGACTCTGTGGATCATCGATTTTTAGTTAGTGAACTATTATTGACATTTTCCTTAATCTTGGGTCAGCAGTCGACGATCACAGAGCAATGCTTGTGGTCACTGTTAAACGATTGCAGATCTTTAGGCTGGCTTCTTCAAATTTTCAAGAATTGAGTGATTCAGTCATCGATCAATGGTTGACGGTCAGCGATCATAGATCGCTGAGTTTGTATCTTCAGACAGCTAACTATCATTGATCATTGAGCTTTTCATGAGATCAACAACCGTTAAAGTGCCTCGATCACCGATCAATAATTTCCCTTAAATAGTCATATATTATAGAGATTTTTGTAAGAGAACTTCCCTTATCTTTGCCCGTCTTTAAGGATTACATTTAGCAATTGTTAATTTATCTCCTTGCCTAACATTTTAAGGAGTTATATATGATTGTTATAAACCAGGTCTGGGCAGCTCAATGCGAATTCCAGGACCATAATTCACAATGAGCTTCCCTGGCCTGATTTTTAACAGTGGATAGCCATCTTTTGTTAGAAACCACGACCGGAATACGTAGTGAGCTGCCCCGGCCTGATTTCTAACAATGATCAACTTCCTAGCTTTGTTGCATAGATTTATATCATGAAATTCTAAGCAATTTTTTCCAACAATCTCCTCATATTCAATGAAAATAAAATTTGCATTGGTTTGTGATTACACCGAGAGAAATAACATACATTCCAAATAATTTATACAAATATGAACATATAAGCAATTGAACAAATAATAAAGATAATCAAAGAGATCCTATAAAATTTCTAAATTCAAGGAAAATTTACTTTGGGATAAAGGAAATATTCACATTTAAAAGTGATATATGTTTCTTCATAGACTACCCCCTTTGTCTTTATAGCCATGGCAAGGGCATCCTCATCCTTATCCCAGGATTTGAATAGAATGACTTTGTTAAGATCCCTATGGCTGACTCTTCACAACGCTTTTTTAGTTACTCTTAAAGCTAGTATATTATTCTTGTGTTGCTTTCATCTATGATCTTTAGACACATTTCCCTTCTTTGGGCATACTCTCTCTTCTACTTGGCAATGTCTCCATAATAATTCCAAATTTCTTCATTTACTTGTATTTCTTACTTTGAGCTGAGGTATGGCCGTCCAATGACCTTTTTGGATCCTTAAAAGGAGGGATATTTAGCTTTTCGAGTGATAGTTAGGGTAGGGAGCATGTTACAGGTCCTTCCTAGCTCTTAAGGAAGATGTTGGATTCACTGGATGAAGAAGTTGCTCTACCATTGGAACATTGTCGCAGTGTTCTTAGTAAATAGAACAAGAGATTCTTGTATGGGAGATGGATCCTTAGCAGGTGAACGTGGATCGTCCAGAGGTTGGGAAAAGCCTGGCTCTTCAAAAGGAGGTGTATTAGAGGTTTCTTGAGGCTTATCTAGAGGAGCTAAAGAAAAAGTGGCAACATCTTAAACTAGAGGAACTTGGTCCTCAATAACTAGAGCCTTTGACTTAGAAGAAGCAAAAGGTTTTGTTGACTCCCCCTCATGCCTAGACCTCTTAAAGTAGATCAATAAGATATGGGGTGTAAGAGGGGATATAACAACTTCTTAAGGGACCTTGATTGGAGGGCTTCAAAAGGAAATATATGAGTGTCTTTAAATGACAACTCCTCTTCTGAAAAGAACAAATCCTCTTATGATATATCTAAGAACGGTAGAAGCCAATCGTCCTTACTAAATAGGAGACAAACCTACACCTCATATATAAATATATGTTGAAAGAGCTAAACATATACACCCCCCCGATAGACTACTCATTGAGGAAGATGATTCTATACCTCCCTATCGAAGAACTTTTGTGCATTCTAGCTATAAGAGCACAAACTTGTGTGGCCATGAGTACCCATGACCTCTATGATGATTATGTGGTTGCTTTGATATATAACTTCATATGTTGTTGTGATAAACAATTATGGAGAATCTTATGGTAAACTCAACTCTCATGATTTGCATTCCTATGTTAATCTTTATTGTTGCTAAACATAGAAGATTGATTGTGTATGAGGAATCACCGCATGTAACTTAGCTTTACTCTCCATTATTATGCATATTGCATGATGCATTTGTGCTTGTAGCTGCGTGGTGATTTGCCATGGAGTACTTTAGAATCGTCGAGGGAGAGATCATTAAATGGTTTGCGGTCATCTCATATCCCAATACAATCATTTCTCTTACTTGTGTTTGGTGCAGGTAGTATAGCGCGTAGTGGAGCTTAACGTTCATAAATCCCAAAGATGCCTAAAAAAGAATAGTTATTTTCCTTGCTTTTCCCCATTCAGTTCAGCAAGTCGATGAATAGTTTGTTACACTTGTATGTTTTTCTCTATATACATTCTATTTTAGATGAAAGGGTATAAGGGCAAAGCATGTTTTACATTGCTAGTGTTGTTTGTGAATAATCATAAATATGGTTACAGTTCTGCTAGTACTGTTGTCTATTTGGTTGTAGTCCTCTACATTTGTGCCTCTTTATAACATTACACTTGTGTATATAAGTATGTCACGAGGGATCGGTCGGATCCATGTTATATTACTTGTATAGTTGGAATGCTATAATTTACATAAATTTGAATAGTTAATGAGTAACTTATTCATATGTTTCATAGTAAATAGAGTCTTATCAACTTGCCCACTTTTAAAGTAGTTCCTCAAAAGAAAAGTGGATAAGGTCTCATAGCAAGCTCTAGATGCTTTCTTAAGACCATATAAGTCCTTAGCTATCTTAACACAAAAGAACGATTAGAAAATGAGACAAAACCTAGAGATTGTGCAACATACATTTCCTCTTGGAGTTTTCTATTTAGGAACACACTCTTGACAACCATTTGGTATACTTTGATATGATATTATGTTGCATAGGCCAAGAAGCATCTTATGGTCTCAAGTCTAGCAATATGAGCAAATGTTTGATTATAGTCAATCTCTTCATCTTGTCTATAATCATGGGCCACAAGTCTAACCTTATTTCTAATGATCGCACCAATGGTTTCTAATTTGTTTATTTAGACCCACCTGGTACCTATAATAGGATGGTTCTTTAGACTCTATGTGAGTCTTCATACCAGTTATCTTTCAATTTAATCAAATTCTTCTTTAATAACAATGATTTATGATGGGTCACTATTTGCTAGGCAGTTTCTCAAATAATTTGGGCTCAGATTGTGAAATGAAACTGCACAATATCATATCATTAAGAATACTTGCCCTAGCCTTCACTAGATCTTATAGGTTCCCAAAATCACTTGATATAAGGGATGATCCTTGATGTATATGTATGTTTTAGGATCTATGATGGGAAGATGTCATGGTCGGGTTCCTTCTTCATTAATAACTACAATGTCATACACCTCAATATCTTCATCTGCTCCTTGTGTTGATGTGTCTTCTACATCATCTTCTTAAATAAAATTAACTTCTTTTGTTACCTGTGTTGTTGTTTTCTCATCATGACTCTCTTCTTTAATTGGGTTATTTTCTTTGGAAGCATGACCTTCAACTTCCTTGACAAAATCCTCTCCATCTAGAAAACTAGATTAAATGAATTTTTCTCCTCATAGAGAATGTTATATATACTCATTAAATGTTACATGAGTAGACTCTTCTACATATAAAGTCTTTTTATTGTAACACTTGTTTGCCTTGCTGGAGGAGAAATAACCAAGAAATATTCCTTCATCATCCTTGACTTCAAATTTAGTCAAGGTTGACTTACAATTATTCAGAATAGAGGAAATGCACCAAAACACCCTAAAGGGGGTATAGTTTATGGTTCTTTCTTTTAATAGTTCATAAAAATTCTTCACATGTAATTTTTTGATTACAGATCTATTCAATACTTGGCAAGTATTGTTTATAGAGTCTATCAAAAAGTACATAGGTACCTTGGCTTCAACAACTAAAGTCATGTCTACCTCAATTAGTGCATAATTTTTTTCTCTTAACAACTATATTTTATTATGGAGTTGTAGGAGAGGCACGGTTTGACACCCATAGGTTCACAAAATTCTCTCATCTTATGAGACTCAAATTGTTGAAACTGAAAACCAGTCTCTCATGGAGTTCACCCTCGGGGAAGGGGTGATTGCGCGCCTACTTCACTCCTGCAAGCAAAATAACAAAAGAGAAAGGAAGAACCGACCCAAGGGATCGGCGGGGAGGACCCACCACACACCCAGAAGATATGAGAGCGCTTCCCCTCCTTAGCCAAAGGCCGAGCTAAGGTACCCTCAGAAAGCACTTGAAAACTGGAGCAAGAGAGCACAGGAAGCCTGCCTTCTGGGGTACCCCTTGGGTCCTATTTATAGTTTTCAGAATCTGAACTGTCAATAGCCAAACTGAACTGACCTGAAGTTACCAAAATATCCTTGGTTGGGTCTGCCAACAGCCAAACTCCACTCTTTTGAAAGGCTATGGGCAGACCAGCGGGGGCAAACAAGTAAAAGGTACCTCATAGATCTGGGCGAGCTGGGGAGACTGGCCACCTCGTCGGATCCTGCTCGCCTGTTGTTGCCGAGCTCCATTACGCGAGTGCGAGTTGGGACGGAGAGCTCTCCTATCGATCGACCTCTGTTAGTCGACCTCAGTTCGATGAATCTTGGCTTGACTCGGCGAATGCCGAGCTCACGGTCGACAAATACCGAGCTCGGGCTCGGGCTTCTCTGCCGAGCTCGCATGGAGCCCTGGTAATCTGAGCTGGCCGGCCTGGTTCTGGGTTCACCCCGCTCGCCGGATATGGGTTGTACACAATCCCCGCTCTTTTTGAGCTTGGCAAAGCTCGGAAAGAGACATCCAACCCCAAGTGTTCGGCAAGTGCGTGGTGGACCGGAGGGAATCCTCGGGTGGGGTCCACCTGTGGTTATATATATGCACATGCATACCTGCCTGACTCTTGCCATTCCCTTTGCTCTAATCCTGCCGTGATGCCGATCCCCATGGAGATTCAAGAGCGGCTTATGCGCGCCCTCTAGACCTCAGTTGCTCGCGTAGCCGCCCTAACAGCGGTCCCAGCCGCTGTACCGCAGTTAGGCTTTGCCGAGCCTAACTCCAAGAAGATGAAAACATTCCCTCAGGAGGCCGAGCCCATCTATGATGACCTGAGGACCACCTTGGAGCACGGGACTGGCTCCTCCACTCTGACTGCCCCTGAAAAGGGGAGGAATATTATCGAGGTCTGCGACGGCCGAGACAGCCACCCTGATGGTGCGGAGGACGTCGTGCCACGAGACACTACCCCGCGAGCCAAGACCACTCTGGGGGGCTCGCGGTTCACAACTTCGGAGAACCGTACCCAGGACCTGTCCCCTCCCTTTGGGACCTTGGGGGTGAGCTCGCAGAGGCCTAGCACACCGGTGCGTGGCCGCTCTCCTCAGCAAGCTGCCATGACCACGGGGGCGGGTCTGGAAACCATCCCCATCCCGGGATTCGAGCTCCTCTCCCCGGGAATGTGCGGCTCAGGTCGCGGGAAGGATCTGAGGTTTATCCCCCCCACCCGCATCTCTTTTGAGTTGCCTAGCTCGCCAGGTAAACTGTCCCTGGATTCCTGCATCATGCGACTTTCCTGCATACCTCCTTTTGCTGATGTTTGCCTCCACAGTTCCCCCCAGCCAATCTGCTGCCGAGGAATCTTCGCGGGCAACCCATTACTCTCCCCTCCCCTCCCTCAGCTCACTGGACTCTTACATGGGCTCCGAAGTGGATCAAGGAGAGTTGGAAAGGAGGGAGGTTAAGCTTTTAAAGAAACTGGTGTGCGGACTGCGCGAGGAGCAGGGGGTAAACGAGGTGTTACAGTGTGACTATGCGTGTCTTGCTGACGAGGTGCGAAGCAGCCAGGCTGGCGAGCTGACGTCCCCTTCCCGGATTCTGGATGAGATAGACGACGGCCTCTCGGTGGCGCAGAGTAATTCGGGGAGGATCCGCGAGCTACTCCGCGCGCGGTAGTCTGGGGGACGAGAGGTACGAGGCCGGGCTAGATAAAGGGAGGCTCTTTTGCCGAGCTGACTGGTACTTGCCTCATGGTTTTCCCCTACCCGCGCGCCCGGGCTTTCTTATTCCTGCACTCGGTCTTTGTAATAAATAACCTTAAAAACATTTTTAGACATGCGGTATTCAAATAATATATTGCTTTTTATTTAACTTAGCCTTGGTTGGAACGCGTCGGAAGTCGGCGAGCTGGGGGTTGGCGAGCTGGGCCGATTGGACAGTTTGACCCTCTGATTACTTTTTCTATAAATAGGCCCCCCTCCTACCAACCCCCGTACTGCTGCTTTTATTGCTTACTCTTCCTGCAGCTTCCTTCTTGTCTACTCGCGCTCCGCCTTCTTTCGCGAGTATGGGCAAGACCAACCCCGATGCTGATGGCCTCACCAAGTGCGCCCAGCACTTCACCGATTACTGCTTCTTCGAGGGGAATACCACCGAGGAGGAGCTCGCGCAATTTGTTGGCGACCACATTTCGCCGGGCTTCGAGGCGCGCCGACCGAGGCAGGGGGAGGCCATCAATACCTTTTATGATGACGAGCTCGCCTTCCCCATCTCTCACTTTGAGGTGGGGTTGCGCCTCCCCCTCTGGCCGGAGATCCGAAAGATTCTGAAGTATTATGGGGCGGTGCCCGCGCAGCTGAACTCCAATGACATCGCCATGATGGTGGCGTACGCGAGCTACCTCCGACGAGAGAGGATTGAGTCCAACCTGACTGTATTCAGGAAACTCTTCTCTTATAAGGCGACACCGGATGGGGTCGCCTACTTCGGCGGCTCGCTGATCAAAGTTTGCGAGATCGCGAGCAAGCATCATAACTGGATGAGCAAGATCGCCTTTATCAAGGGCGATCTCGGCAACATCCCGTAGTCGCCGCAGTAGAAGGGCGAGGAGGTCTACCGCCCCCAGCTATGTCCGGCAATGATGCCGACCTCTATAAGTTTTTCCTCCACAAGAACTTCGAGGTCGCCTTCCTGCGAAGGGGCCTCGACGCGCTCCTCCCCGTCCTACCCTGCGAAGGTATTGTTCTCTCCACATTGCCGAACTCGCCGGGTTGCTGAGCTCGCCATATTGCTTGTTAAAAATCTTCTAACTTTTTCCAAGTTTTTTCTTGCAAGGGAGCGGCTAATTCCCGTAAACCCGCCATTTACGGACTCGGGGTTGTACCCGGACCCCCTTGCTCGCGAGAAGGCGGCGGCGGCCTGTCGAGATTAGGCGGCCTTCTCTTAACCCTCTTCCAGCAAGAGGCGTTCTGAGGATGCGGGGTTGAACCCGCCACACCGCCAGCAATTACCAAAAAAGATGAAGAAAGCCGTACTCGCTCCGCGGGGGAAACAACATCAATAACATCAAACCAGCCCCAAGTACATGAGCTCTCCCGAGACCATCCCCGACCCGTCGCCGGAGAGTCCGCTGAAGGAGATCATCAGCAAGGGGCGGAAGGGCGGCGAGGCTCATGTTCCCCCTGCGGCGATCTCCCCACCTCCTTCGGCAAAGAGGGCGGCTCGCGAGCGCGGGGCACCGAAACTTCAGCCCCTCTTCAGCTTTGGGGGGCGGTGGAAATACTCGGCGGGAGAGCCCATGGTGCAGTGGGACGAGCTGGCCCACGGGGTTTCCATCTCCACACTGCACCCTTCCTGACATGACCGCGAGCCCGCCACCGGTCACGCTTACGCCCTCGGCTTCAGCCTCTATGGCCGGGAGGATGCCGAGGCCTACAAGAATATGACCCTGCGGCAACTCGGCCACGAGGGCCTGCAGCCCATCTGCGGGCCATGGAGCTTCATCACATGCTGACCCGCCGCAGCTTCGGCCTCAGCACCCAACTCCAAAAGCCGAGCAGGCCCGCGACATCACTAAGGACAAGGTCGCCGACCAGTCGAGGAGGCTCAGCATTGCCGAGGGTCTTCTCGCCCAGGCCGCCGGCGGATTGGTGAGTATCGGGATTCCCCTTCCCTCTTTTGAAATATTTTGCATTGTTTCTAATAAACTTTTCTTCTGTTAGGACGCCAAGGCTGTCGGGGTTGCTACGGGCTCGTAATGCCGAGCAGGAGGAGGAGATCGGCCAGCTTCGTGCCCGGCTTGCCGAGCTAGAGGGGGTGAATGTGAAGCTGAAGGATGAGAACCAGAACCTTACCCGCGAGGTCCGCCGTCAGGCGGAGATCTTCTTCCCGCCCAGCGGCGTCGATCCTACCCTCCCCTACAAGTGGCCAAGGATCTTTGGCGAGGCCGACCTCACCGAGAGGCTGCGGATCAACTCCATCCAGGCCGCCGAATGAACCCTCCAGATGATGAAGGACACTGGAGTGCTGGTGGAGGGATGCGAGGAGATCTCGGCCCGGGACCTGATGCCGAGCCTGTTCCCGGCGACGCCTCCCAGCGAGAAGGAAGACAGTTTGGACGCGATGTTCGGGAAGTGCTTCCAGGATCAGTCAGGGGAAGGGAGGACCCCCAATCTGGCGGGGGGGGGGGGGAGGTCTAGATGTATATACTTTCTTTTGTTTCCTCGCCGAGGCGAGCTCCACCTGTAAACATCACTGTTTAATGAAAATATTTTTGATTATAGCCAAGCCATTCTCCTCTCTTTTATTTTTTCTGTCCTTGTTGTGTTTTACATGCCCACGAGCCCTTCCTCAGGTGACCTCACGTAGATAGACTTTTCGAGTAGAGCAATCACTAGGACTTCCCCCTGAGAGCATCTTTTGAGAGTTCGACAATTCTCATGGCTCGCCACAGCTTGCTCGCGAGCTGACCATGACCTTTTTCAACAAAAAATCAAGTTCACTATAATTTTTCCAAGTAAAAAACAAAACTGGGGGCAAAGCGTTTCAGCGGGATCCACCTCCCCTTAGCTAGGTCTAAGGGCCTGGCCCGTCACCCTTCTGTCGTGGCCGAGCTGAATTAGCGAGTCCGAACTCGCCCATGCCGAGCTCTCGTCTTAAACTTAGAAGGGCCAAGTTTGAACGGGGTCCAAGGCTGATACCATCGAGTGACTTCCAGCCCCGTCAGCTAGGTGAGAGCCTTACAGTGGGATCTGCTCGAGGTATGAGGATGACACCGAGTGACTTACAGCCCTTCCAGCTAGGTGAGAGCCTGGCAGCGGGATCTGCTCGGGGTCCAAGGCTGATACCATTGAGTGACTTCCAGCCCTGCCAGCTAGGTGAGAGCCTAACATCGGGATCTGCTCGAGGTCTGAGGATGACACCGAGTGACTTGCAGCCCTGCCATCTAGGTGAGAGCCTGGTAGCGGGATCTGCTCGGGGTCCAAGGCTGATACCATCGAGTGACTTCCAGCCCTGCCAGCTAGGTGAGAGCCTGATAGTGGGATCTACTCGAGGTCTGAGGATGACACCGAGTGATTTCCAGCCCTACCAGCTAGGTGAGAGCCTGGCAGCGGGATCTGCTCGGAGTCCAATGCTGATACCATCTAGTGACTTCCAGCCATTCCAGCTAGGTGAGAGCCTGACAGCGGGATCTGCTCGAGGTCTGAGGATGACACCGAGTGACTTCCAGCCTTGCCAGCTAGGTGAGAGCCTGGCAGAGGGATCTGCTCGGGGTCCAAGGCTGATAAAATCGAGTGACTTCCAGCTCCGTTAGCTAGGTGAGAGCCTGACAGCGGGATCTGCTCGAGGTCTGAGGATGACACCGAGTGACTTCCAGCCCTGCCAGCTAGGTGAGAGTTTGGAAGCGGAATCTACTCAGGGTCCAAGGCTGATACCATCGAGTGACTTCCAGCCCTGCCAGCTAGGTGAGAGCCTGACAGCGGGATTTGCTCAAGGTCTAAGGATGACACCGAGTGACTTCCAGCCCTGCCAGTTAGGTGAGAGCCTGGAAGCGGGATCTGTTCGGGGTCCAAGGTTGATACCATTGAGTGACTTCCAGCCCCCGTCAGCTAGGTGAGAGCCTGACAGCAGGATCTGCTCGAGGTCTGAGGATGACACCGAGTGACTTCCAGCCCTGCCAGCTAGCTGAGAGCCTGACAGCGGGATCTTCTCGGTGTCCAAGGCTGATACCATCGAGTGACTTCCAGCCCTGCCAGTTAGGTGTGAGCCTAACAGCGGGATTTGCTCGAGGTCTAAGGATGACACCGAGTGAATTCCAGCCCTGCCAGCTAGGTGAGAGCCTGACAGCGGGATCTACTTGGGGTCTAAGGCTGATACCATCGAGTGACTTTCAGCCCTGCCAGCTAGGTGAGAGCCTGATAGCGGGATCTGCTCTAGGTCTCAGGATGACACCGAGTGACTTCCAGCCCTGCCAGCTAGGTGAGAGCCTGACAGCGGGATCTGCTCGGGGTCCAAGGCTGATACCATCAAGTGACTTCCAGCCCTGCCAGCTAGGTGAGAGCCTGACAGCGGGATTTGCTCGAGGTGTAAGGATGACACCAAGTGACTTCCAGCCCTGCTAGGTAGGTGAGAGCCTGGCAGCAGGACCTGCTCGGGCTCCAAGGCTGATACCATCGAGTGACTTCCAGCCCTGCCAGCTAGGTGAGAGCCTGACAGTGGGATCTGCTTGAGGTCTAAGGATGACACCGAGTGACTTCCTGCCCTGCCAGTTAGGTGAGAGCCTGGCAGCGGGATCTGCTCGGGGTCCGAATACACTTCACTCCTCCATGTAAACTCATCGTGACATCATCAATGTGTTAACGAACGTTTATTAAAAATCAAAGTATTACTTATAAATTTCAAGGAAAAAGCATTTTAAGTCGTCACCACTCCAGGTAAGACTTAGGGTCTCGTCCTCCACATTTTGGAGTTGATACCCCCCATGATCTTAAAGCTTCTTTTATAATAAATGGACCTCCCAGCTGGGGTTGAGCTTCCCCACGGTTGCCGACCTCCCTGCTGCATCCACTTTCTTCAGTACCAAACCCCCCTCCACAAATTGCTTGACTTTGACGTGCTTGTCAAAGTACTTGGCCATCTGCCTCTTCACCTCTTCCTGCCGGACGGCGGAAAGGTCCCGCAATTCTTCCACCATGTCAAGGAAGAGCCGCAGATCCTCCTCGTTCTCGGCCTGCCATTCTTCCCTGCCTTCTCTAGCCGCAACAACTCGAGGTGTCTGAACTTCAAATTCCACGGGGAGCACTGCCTCGCACCCATGAGAGAGCTTGAAGGGGGTCTCTCCAGTAGCTATATTGGGGGTGGTCCTTAAGGCCCAGAGAACCGCGGTAAGCTGTTCCACCCAGCTCCCCTTCAGATTTTTCACCTTCTTCTTTAGGAGGTTGACAATGATCTTGTTCGCAGCTTCCACCTGCCTGTTGCTCCTGGGGTGGTGGACCAAGGCGAACCTGACGTCGATCCCAAGCTGCTCGCAGAAGCTGGTAAATTCCGCACTGGCAAACTGGGGCTCATTGTCCGTGACAATGGCCTGAGGGAGCCCATGGCGGCAGATGATCTCCCCCCCACACGAAGTTCCTGATGACCTGAGAAGTTATCTTGGCCAACGCCTTCACTTCCAACCACTTGGAGAAATAATTGATCATCACCAGTAGGAACCTCCTCTGCCCACTGGCCTGGGGGAACGGTCCAACCAAATCCATTCCCCAAATGGCAAAGGGCCAGGGGGCTGTGATACTTTTGAGTCGCTGAGCCGGCTGTAGCTGGAGGGGAGCAAACAACTGGAATTTATGGCACCTTCTTGCGAACTCCATTGCATCACGACCCAGGGTGGGCCAGATGTACCCCTGCTTGACAATCCTCCCTTCCAGGGTCCGACTCCCGGAGTGCTCCCACACTCCCCGGAGTGGAATTCTTCCAAGATTCTTTGTACTTCCCCCTCGGCCACGCACCGAGCCAACATCCCCGAGAGAGTCTTCATGTACAACTTCCCATCCTGGAGGAGTTAGTACGCTGATTTGTGTCTGAGCTTCTTCTTGTCCACCCCCTCCGGATATGCTCCCGTGGAAAGGAAGGTCGTGACCGAGTCCATCCACGAGGGCCGCCGATCTATCTCCATGAGCTCTCCCTCTTCGATGGAAGGGCGGAATAAGCCAGTGATGGTACCCCCCACCCGGGGACCATGCTTCGCTAGCTGATCTGCCTGCTCGTTCTCCTCCCGGGGCACGTGTTTGATAGAAAAAGTTTGGAACGTGCCGATGAGCCCCTTTACTTTGTCTAATTATATCCGCAGGGTAGGCTCTCTCGCCTCGAACTCCCCATTGATCTGGGAAGCTACTACCATGGAGTCAGTAAGGACCTCCATGTCCAACACCCCCCGCTCCCTGGCCAGGCGCAGCCCCGCTATCACGGCCTCATACTCGGCCTGATTGTTGGTGATGGGAAAGTGCACCACCGCCGTCTGCTCAATCCTAGTCCCTTGAGAGCTCCCCAAGATTACCCCCACTCCTAGGGAATGCCTCCCCGAGGCGCCATCCACCTTCACCTTCCAAGGAGTCGGACGAGTGAGCTCTTCCTCCGCCACATCAATCACATAATCGAACAAGAAGTCGGCCATCGCTTGAGCTTTGATCGAGAGGCGGGGGACGAAGGAGACATCGAACTCACTCAACTACACCGACCACTTGGCCAGCCTGCCAGAATGCTCCACCCCATCAAAGATGTTGCGGAGGGGATGGTCAGTCACCACTCAGATTGAGTGTGCCTGGAAATAGGGTCGCAGCCTTCGGGCTGAGATGACCAGGGCGAAGGTCAGTTTCTCCAAAATTGGATCCCGGAGCTCGGCCTTTCTCAGGACCCGGCTCATGTAATATACAGGGAGCTGCTTCTTCCAATCTTCATGAACTAGGATAGAGCTTAAGGCCTCTGTCCCGACCTCGAGGTATAGAAATAGGTCTTCCCCTTCCTTCGGCCCTTGAAGCAATGGGCCTGAGTCAACTGCACCTTGAGGGCCTGGAATGCCTCCTCGCATTCCTTGGTCCACTCGAATTTCTGACCCACCCTTAGCGTTTTGAAGAAGGGGGAGCACTTCTCCCCATCCCGAGAGAGGAACCTACTTAGCCCTGTCAGCTTCCCTGTGAGCGGCTGCACCTACTTAGTGTTCCGTGGCAATCCCAGCTCAATGATGGCCTCGACCTTATCCGGATTCTGCTCGACCCCCGCAGGGGTGAGGACGTACCCCAAGAACTTCCACCTGCTGGCCCCAAAGACACACTTCAGGGGGTTCAACCGCATCTTATACCTGCGCAGGGTAGCAAAGGTCTCCTTCAGGTCCTGGAGGCGAGATTCCACATCCTGACTCTTGATCATGAGATCGTCCACGTATACCTCCAGGTTCCTCCCCTTTTGTTCTTTGAAAACCCTGTCCATCATCTTTTAAAAAGGTCACCCCCGCGTTCTTTAGCCCGAAGGTCATCATCTTGTAACAGTAGCATACATCCCCCGTGATAAATGAGACATCCTTGACGTCCCGGGGGTGCATCCTAATTTGATGATAACCTGAAAATGCATCTAAAAAACTCATTATAGAAAAACCAACGGCTGAGTCAACCAGCGCGTCGATCCGAGGCTAGGGATAACAGTCCTTAGGATAAGATTTATTAAGCAAGGAGAAGTCGATGCACATTCGCCACCGGCCGTCCCCTTTTTTCACCATGACTACATTTGAGACTCAGCCGGGGTATTGGATCTCGGATATGAAGCCGGCCTTGAGAGGCTTCTCCACCTCCTCTCTGATGGGCTCCGCCAGCTTGTCCGCGGTGGACCTCTTCTTTTGTTGGACGGGGCGTGTTCCCGGGTTCAAGTTGAGGCAGTGGCAAGCCACATATGCGTCAACCAACGGCATCTCTGCGGCGCTCCATGTGAAGATGTCAACATTCTTCTGGATGCATTCCAGCATCCGGCATTGGTCTTCTGGGGTCAGCCCTCCGCTGACGCGTACCTTCTCTGCCCTGCCTTCACAGATGTGGACCTCCAACCTCCACCACCTCTTCCGCAGCTTCAAACCGGGACTGCTCCCCCCATTCTTCAACACCTCTCTCCTCCGGGACGAGGGCCTCCGCCTCCGCCTCTTCTTCCACGGCCATTACCTTGGCCGACTCCTCCTTGTTGAATTCTGTGAAGTGAAAGTGGGTGAATGGAAGGCTTGGGAAACCTATCCGCGCGGACTACGCGGACTGGGTTGGCGGACTGCTAGGTCGGCAGGGATGTTGCAGGCGGTTTGCTCTGTGGCGGCCTGGGCGGTCTGTTCGCGCGGACTGCGCGGACAGCAGCGGCGGTCTGACAGGCCAGTGTATGCTCAGCAGGCGGCTTACTCCCAGGAAGTAACCGGGCGGATAGGAATGTTATCCGCGGAGTCCGGCTTGAAGCGGACTGAAGAACTGGAGCTCGGCAGACCGGTTTGGCAGATGCCTTGGTCTTGCTCTAGTGAAGCGGCAAGTGGAAGCCGTGGAGACCGCCGGTCAGCGCGGACAGGAATTGGAGGTCGCCCGGTATGGCGGGCTAGATCTAGTGTCCGCCTGTAAGTGCGGACTGGCCCTTGCGGCCAGTGGGCTGGACTTGGTGGGAACTGAACCAAGTCCAGGATGGCTCAGTCCGGGGAGATCGCGCAGTGGAGCGCGGGCTGGTTTCTCAGTCCGCCAAGCGTAGTAGAAGTGCAAGCAGCAAGGTCATCTTCGGAAGGAGTGCAAGGTTACCTTGCTCTCGGCGAACGTTGCTCAGGTAGGGAGGAAGGAGAAGAACGTAGTTGGGACTTCAACTAGTTCTGGATCTGATCGGCTGGATGCCAATGATAGTGCAGCTATCTGGCATGAAAGACTGGGGCATGTAGGGATGGACAAGCTGAAAGCAATGGCGGAAAGAAGACTCGTAAGAGGCTTGCCTAGATTGTCATCCTATGGCGATGGTCGGGGGTGTGCGGGATGTCAGGAAAGTGGAGCCTATCGCTTCATGGTCGACAAAGCACAAGCCAGGAGTAATGCACCATTGGCGGTTGTCCATTGTGCTCTGGTGGGACCGACTGTCACGGCCAGTCTTGGAGGCAGCAGGTTCATGCTGATATTGGTTGATGACTATTCTGGGTATACTTGGGTATACTTTATGAAGGAGAAGTCCAACATGGTACGCTTGTTTGTGGAGTTCAAGAAGCTTGTCGAAGGCCGGCTTGGCCGAGGATCAAGGGTGTTGAGGACAGGTTTCGGTGGTGAGTTTGACTCAACCGAGTTCTCACGCTTTTGCAGGAAGCAAGGGATCCAGATGGAGCCTTCTTGTGGACATACTTCACAACAGGGTAGTGTTGCAGCTCGGATGATCCGTTGGTTAACGGAGACCTGCAAGTGTTGGCTTCGGAGTAAAGGCGTTCCGAAGGCTCTTTGGGCGGAGGGGAATAGCCTGTGCTACTCATGTCATCAACCGGATGTCTCTTAGTCCGATCATAATGAAGACTCCTTATGAGCTAATGTTCGGAGTGAAGCCCTCAGTGAAGCACCTTCGGGTGTTTGGATCTACCTGCTATATACACTCTCCGGGTGCTCTCAAAACAAAGCTAGTCTTTGTTGGGTATGATGAGCAGAAAAGAAGATGGAGGTGTATGGATCCTGCGACGAAGAAACTCATAGTGTCGAGAGACATTGTTTTTGATGAGTTGACGCCGTATTGGGGTAGCTCTTATGTGGAGCTAGAGATAAGCAGGTCAGATGGTGGGCTGAAGGAGGCTGCTGCTAAGGAAGTGGAGTTGCCTGAGTCACCAGGTGCTCCAGGTTGTTCTAGCTCCGGGGCAAAGGCGTCAGAGTCGGGAAGAAGGGGGAGCGATGCTCCAGGACCTTCTGGCTCAAAGGCGGAGGCTTCCTGTTCAGGAAGCAAGGGGAGCGATGTTCCAGGCAGTTCATGTTCAAGAGGGGAGTCTTCTGGTTCAGGTAGCAGGGGGAGCGTTGCTCCAGGTGCTTCTGGTTCCAGTAAGGAGGCGTCTTGTTCAGGGAACAAAGGGAGCATTGTTCCGGGTTTGCCCGGAACGGAGCTGGTTCAAAAGCAGCGGAGGTGGTTAGCCATGATCAGATTCTTCGGAGATCGAAGAGGATCAGTAAGCCACCAGCTCGATATAGCGAAGGGAACACGGCGGACTTGGTCCCGTGTTTCCTTGTTAGCACTCAGGTCGAGCAAGGGACTTCTGGCTGTGATGACCCCACTAGAATCAAGGAGGTGGTTGACACCAAGTCTGATGAGGTGACTTCTCTCAGAGGCAACGAGGCTTGGGCTTCTGGGTCCAAGGAAGTTGGTGATACTCCTGTGATGCATGAGTGGAGGTTGAAGCTGAAGAAGGCAGAGGGAAGCATGACTCTTTTTGGGAGATGCTGGAGGGCTCCCTCATGGTCCATGATATGCGGGCGAGGACTATGTCTTGGACATCTCTTCGTAGATGCTATCGGAAGGACCAGGTGCAAGGTTACGGGAGCTGCTGGAGTTATTCACCACTTTTCACTTCAAGGGGGAGTGTTGAATTCTGTGAAGTGAAAGTGGGTGAATGGAAGGCTTGGGAAACCTATCCGCGCGGACTACGCGGACTGGGTTGGCGGACTGCTAGGTCGGCAGGGATGTTGCAGGCGGTTTGCTCTGTGGCGGCCTGGGCGGTCTGTTCGCGTGGACTGCGCAGACAGCAGCGGCGGTCTGACAGGCCAGTGTATGCTCAGCAGACGGCTTACTCCCAGGAAGTAACCGGGCGGATAGGAATGTTATCCGCGGAGTCCGGCTTGAAGCGGACTGAAGAACTGGAGCTCGACAGACCGGTTTGGCAGATGCCTTGGTCTTGCTCTAGTGAAGCGGCAAGTGGAAGCCGTGGAGACCGCCGGTCAGCGCGGACAGGAATTGGAGGTCGCCCGGTATGGCGGGCTAGATCCAGTGTCCGCCTGTAAGTGCGGACTGGCCCTTGCGGCCAGTGGGCTGGACTTGGTGGGAACTGAACCAAGTCCAGGATGGCTCAGTCCGGGGAGATCGCGCAGTGGAGCGCGGGCTGGTTTCTCAGTCCGCCAAGCGTAGTAGAAGTGCAGTTGCCTTGTTTGCTAGCTTGGGGACATGCGGACTGGAGAATTGCTTGTGCAGGAGCGTGCGGACTGGAGCCGGAGTCCGCTGAGTCCGGTTGAGCCTTGTGATGAGGTTATGGACTCAGGGAAGCGACTGGAGTTTGCTGTGTTAGCGGACTGGACTGGCGTGTCCGCTAAGTCCGGAGGTGCCTTGGCAATGAGGTAATGGACTTGGGATATGCGGACGGAAGCCGGGTATCCGCTGAGTCCGGCAGGTGCCTTGATGGCGCGGTTGCGGGCTCGGGTTTGCGGGCTGATGCCTTGTCCGCAGAATGGCGGATACGGCTGTTGTGGAGTCCGGCTGTGGTGGTCCTGGCTTGGTCTCTGGCGGCAAGGCGGACTGGATATTGGAGTCCGGCCTTGGAGAAGCTGGGGCGGACTGGCTATCTGCACAGGGCGGCGAACTGGCATGTGTGTCCGCGGGCTGGCGGACACATAAGTTCTTGCTGCGGGTTGTGGCGGTGATCCTATCGGGAAGGGCGGTGACCATACTCATCGTCGTGCCTATAAATAGGACCCATGTCACATCAGGAAAAGAAAGAGACCTAACCCGAAGTAAGTGAACAGTTTTTGAGCTCGCGTAAGTTGCTGCGGCCTGGACTTTGTGTCCGCGCGGATAGAGTTGACCCGGTTGTGCTGTGCAGGTTGTGCGGATAGCGCTGGAAAGCCAGGACTTTGCTCTGATTGCGGTCAGGGACAGTGCGGACTCTGCGGTTAAGCAACAGGCGGTAAACAGCAGGTCGCGGATAGCGGCCAGGCGGTCTTCTCTTTGGCGACTTGGTTCGGGGTTCAGGAAGTCGCCGGTTTCTGGCGGACTGTTCCATTCGGTGGCGCAGCTTGTGCGGTCTGGCGGCGTGCAGACCGGCGGTGAAGAGCTTAGCATTGGAGTAAGGGTGAGTCCGCGCGGCTTGGGTTGCGGTCTGGCGACCTGGCGGACTGAGCGGACTCCACAGCAGTAGGTCGGCGGCTTGATTGTTTGAGTCCGCGCGGCTTGTTTTTTGTTCTTGTCTTTGTAACTGTCTCTGCTCTCCCGGTGTTGGGTTTTGGTGAAGCATGTCTCGCCATGTATGTCTCGCCTTGTAAAGAAGTTTGCTCTTGATCAATAAAGAAGCTTGTGCTGCATGTGTTGCTGGTTGTTACTGCTTTGTTGAGATAACCACTGTTAACTCCACGATCCGGGAAAACTTTCAACATATAAGTGGGCGTATTCTCCTTCGGTTTGTTGAGTTTTCAGCAGGGTATCCAAGGGGGCGTCTGCGGTTTGTTGAATTTTAACACTCCTGATCTCCTCCTGTTGTCTCTACCACGACGTAGCTCTCCGCCTCCAGCTCCTCCTTGCTAGCTTCTTACTCCGCCTCCTCCATCCTTCGCTCCATCTCCTCGGCTCCCTCCTGCCAAGAGATGGAGTTCAAGGCGGTGACGTAGTATTCCCGCGCCACCTTGGGGTCCCCCTGACCCTGACCTGAATCCCATCGACATTGAACTTCAAGCACTGATGGAATGATGAGGGGACGCATCGGAAGGCGCTGATTAGGGGCCTCCCATAGATGGCGTTGTAGCTGCTAGTGGCATCCACGATGACAAACCTGCAGTTCCTGGACTGCCCCCCCCCAGGGTGACATGGAGGCCTACTACTCCCTCCACTTCCTTTCTCTTCCCCGAAAATCCAAACAAGGGCCAATCTGAGGCCAACACCCTCATCGCATCCACCTTCATCGCGTCAAATGCCTTCTTAAAGACGACGTTGACGGAGCTTCCATTGTCGACGAGAATCCTGAAGACGGTGAAATTTTTGATGGCTGTCTGGATGACCAGCGCATCGCAAAAAGGATCCTCATGATTCGCCATATCGCTCCTCGAGAAGGTGATCCTCTCCTCCGGGGGAGGGGTCTGGGATGTGGAGTCGATGCTCCGGCGATACATGGTATGGAGGCTCGCCTTCTGGGAAGCCTCGCCCCCCCCCCCCCCCCCCCCCCCCGTGGATCACCTTGATCCCTCTCGGGTCCCAACATCCACCCGGTCTTCGCAACGGTCCTCCTCTGCCCGAGGCAGGACCTCCTCGATCCTCACTTCCTGACGCCCCTACTGCTGTTGTTGTTCCCTGTTCCTTCTCATTTCGAGGAACTATGGGCACGTGGTTGTGGCGTGCCCTTCCTCTTGATTGAAGTCGCAGTAAGGCAACTCCACTCTAACCTCTCTCCTCCTTCTCCTTGCTACTCTCCTCCTTTCCCCCATGGCTATGTCCATAGCCTCTTACTGATTGGGGAGTCGAGGCCTCTGGCCCCCCCGGTGTTGGCCCCTTCCTTGGTATCCTCTCTGTGGCCCCTTCCCTCGCCACTCGGGACTCCAGCCTAGTCGATGATCAGGCTCCTGACGCACCCACCTAGGCTGCTGCTACCCCTGGAGCTGCCTCTGCTCCCTCTGTCGGGGCTCTCCTCTCCTCTCCTCTCCTCCTGTCCTCTTCCTCCTCTTGGCTCCTTCTCTTCTTCTGTGGCCCACCTGGTCAGCTTCCGGGCGAACTCTGAGTTTGACGCCTCCCGGTCAACTTCTCTCACCTCCCTCTCCATCATCTCCTCGTAGTAGAGGGGGGGTATCCTCTTCAACTCCATCCTGAAGAAACCCTGCTGTAGACCCAGGGTGAATGTCATCATTAGACTATGGCCCGACATCTCCTGGACCTGGGTGACCTCCTCCTAGAACCGATCCACGTAGCTTCCCAACGTCTCATTCACTCCCTGCTTGATGTGCAACAGGGACTCTGACTCCTTCTTCCTCCTCTTCGAGGTTGTGAATCTCAGAATGAACCCCCGATGTAAGTACTCAAAACAGTAGATGGAGCTGGCCGGCAGCTGATGGAACCACTCCCTCGCCTTCTCCTTGAGGGTGATGGAGAAGAGTCGGCATTTGAACCCACCCATCATCTGCCGGATCGAAACCACGTCCTCAAACCACAGGACGTGTTGGATCGTGTCTCCCTTCCCGGTGTAGTAGGACATCTCGGGTTCCCTGAACCCCTCTGGAACTGGAGCTAAAGAGACCAACTCGCTGAAGGGGCTGCCTCCCCGTACTGGGAGAGCTAGCGAGTCTCGCAATCCCAGCTCGCCGAACTGACCTTTGCCTGCCGAGCCGGGGAAGAGCTCGTGCCCGGGGAGCTCGCACCCTCGGCCCTCCTCGGCAACTTCCTTCCCAGCTTGCCTGCCGGGGGCGTCCTCGCCCAGGGAGGGGTAGGCTGCGATCTAGACTGCTGGAGTCGAGCACTCTGCCCGCGTGCCGAGTGCGAACTTGACGAGGCCCAGCACCTCATTTATGAAATCTTCAAACATTCCCACCGTGGCCAGAGGTGGGGGCGGCGAGCTCGGCCTGTCAGGTCCCTGTCCTCCTGTCATCTACCTCGCTGAAGCTTTTATGCACTGACCACGCTCCAAGCTCACCGCACCAAAATGTTGAAACTGAAAACCAGTATCTCGTGGAGTTCACCCCCGGGGAAGGGGTGATCGCACGCCTACTTCGCTCCTGCAAGCAAAACAACAAAAGAGAAAGGAAGAACCTACCCAAGGGCTCGGCGGGGAGGACCCACCACACACCCGGAAGATCTGAGAGCGCTTCCCTCCTTATCCAAAGGCCGAGCTAAGGTATCCTCAAAAAGCACTTGAAAACCGGAGCAGAAAAGCACAGGAATCCTGCCTTCTGGGGTACCCCTAGGGTCCTATTTATAGTTTTCAGAATCTGAACTGCCAATAACCAAACTGAACTGACCTGAAGTTTTTAAAATACTCTTGGTTGGGTCTGCCAACAGCCAAACTCCGATGTTTTGAAAGGCTATGGGCAGAGCAGCGGGGGCAAAAAAGTTGAAAGATATGGTACCTAAACACCTAGAGGGGGGGGGGGTGAATAGGTGACCTAATCCTTTTTAAACTTAAATGGCAGCAATCAGTTATATCACAGAATACTAACTATTTTATCACAGCAAACACATAGCATGCACAACAACAATCACAGCACAGCATACACAGTGGTTTATAGTGGTTCCCCAAGATATGGGTACATCCACTTTCCCCCTTCGCCTATCTAGCAGTGTACTAGATTCGGCCAAACTCCTCCACTGTCTCAGAACCCAGATTGGTTCCTACACCTCAGGCCCAAAGCCTTACAACTCAGCTTTATCCCAAAGCCTACACTCAGCCAATCAAGGCCTACACTCAGCCAACCAAGGCCTACACTCAGCCAACCAAGGTCTACACTCAGCCAACAAGGCCTACACTCAGAGATCTCAATCTCCTACACTCAGGCTCTCAAGCCCTACCCTCAGCCTTTATAATTATAGGCTTACAATTCACTCAGATCCAAAGGATCCTACAAGATAAAAATGTATTACAAATATTAACTCAACAACTCAGAAATAAAAGAGGGGAGTTGAGAGTTTCTTGATGAGTTCTTGGAAGAACTCAGCTGGATTCAATCTGACTTAGCTTTCTTCAAAGCTTCTTGAGTAGAACTGAATAAGATTGTCTCCTTCTGCAGTTGTTCCTTGACCTCTGCCACTTAGAATTCAGAATGAATCTGAATCCTCCTTCTCAGCCTAGTTCCAGAGGCTGATTTCTTGGATGGAGCTCTCTCTCTCCAACTTCTTAGATCTGCACTTGGACTGCAAGATCTTCTTGTCTTGATACTTTGTGTACCACTTCAATAACTTGTTCAACAATAATCTGAACTACTTGTTAATCACTATCAATAACTTCTGTAGACAGCATAAGCCTATTTATAGGCCTTCTTCATGGTAACCGGCTGGTCCGGTTCATAACTGTCTTCTGACATCTCTGACAGGTGCTATAGACCGGCTGGAACGGCATCTGTCAAGTCATCCAGTCATTTCTTGAAAATCTCTAACTGTCTGAAAGTGTCGAGACTTTCTGTCTTTAAGTGTCGACACTTATAGTCCAAGTGTCGACACATGTTGTGTAAGTGTCGACACAAGTCTACAAGGTGTCGACACAACTTCTTGTATGTCTCGACACAGATTCTTCTTTATGTGTCGACACTGAAATTGAGTGTCGACACAAGTACTTGTTCTTCTAGCTTTTGTTGAATTCTTCTAAGTGTCGATACATCACTTTTGTGTCGACACAACATCTTGTGTTGAATCTGTTAAGTGTCGACACAGCTTCTTAGTGTCGACACATAGTCTTTTATGTTGATACTTGCTAAGTGTCGACACAGCTCCTTGTGTCGACACTTGATTCTTCTGTTAAAACTTCAGCTGAGTGTCGACACATTCCTTTAGTGTCGATACTTGTACTTAGAATATTTTGGAGATAATTCTGTTCTTTGCTAAGTGTCGACACAGCTCCTTGTGTCGACACTTTCTTCAAGTGTTGAGTCTTCAGCTGTGTGTCGACACATTGTTCTGGGTGTCGACACTTTAACTTAGTCTCTGCTGACTTTTGCTGAGTGTCAACACAACTCCAAGTGTCGACACTTTCTGATGTAGACTCAGCTTCACTTGGTGTCGACACAGCTCCTTGTGTCGACACTTTCTGTCTGGTGTCGACTCTGCATCCCAGGTGTCGACACAATGACTCCAAGTGTCGACACTGCTTGTCTGGGTGTCGACACAAGCCTTCTTAAGTGTCGACACTTTCCCTCTGGGTGTCGACACATGGACTTAGAAACTTTTTGCTTCAGTCCAGTGATTACTTAACCTGCACAAGTAAACTCAACATACATCAAATACATTATGATGTATATCATTGAGTTGGGTGAGGCTTCTTCAAATCAGGTACATTTAACCAATGTACCCAACAATCTCCCCCTATTTGGAGAAGTCATAACCCTTAGTCAATGATATACACCATTCATAATTAAAAATTACAAAATGATGTCAAGCAGGATAAAGTACAGCAGGGTAAACATAGCATGTATAAATCACACATGTATACATATACATCAACACAGAACAATTAAGAAATAGACATATTCAGAGAACAAACATGAATTATATTGATCATATATTGTTCTAACATTTGTCTTATACATTCTCAGTAGTTCACAAAAAAATGTTTTACATTCAAAAGATTACAAAATAATCTTCAAGTAAATTCTTAATCTATTTCTGGTCAGGTTCCTTGATAACTATTCCCTTGCCAGCTTGAACTTGAGCTTTGACAGGGGCATCAACAGTTTCAGCATCAGCAGGCTTCTTGCCTTTTAGATCTTTCTTTTTGAGCTCTTCAGCTTTGATCTTCTGTCTCTCAAAGTAATGGTATGGCTTAGGAAAGTACTTGCTAGGCTCCACTGCAGTAGAAGGTAGCTTTCTCATCTTTGCCTTCCTTCTGTATTGAACTATTGCTTCTTGTCTGATCTCATGTTTCCTCCATTCTGCTTCAGAGAACCACTTGTTCCTGTCATGAGTGTTATCCTTGGCAGCTTTCCAGGCAGTTAATATTATATTCCTAGAGGTAGGGCTCCACTGTTCAAAGTCTGGCCTTTGTTCTGCTTGTTCCCTAAACCTCTTCTTAGACAACCTTGTCTCTTCTTCTTTTTGTAGAGCTTCTTCTTCTTTCTGAAGAGCTGCTTGCATAGCTTCAGTCATAGGCTGAACCACTTTATCCAGAATAACATTAGACTTCCCTTCAGTTGGGCTATACATCTGATGAATATCAGCTTGCACCATGTCAAAATCTGGTGGAGGATAGATCACTTGAGCTACCTCTGGTTGCTCACCTCCAAGATATGCAGTTTGAATCCCAGATTCAGCAACATTGTCATCATCACAGAGTGGAGGATAGCCCAGTGTAGCTCTGATGGAATTATATATCCATTTGGCATGATTAGAGCTAGCTTTGACTAAAACTCTCTCCCCCTTTATGACTTCTCTAGCCATATGGTCTCTGACATCATCCTTTTGAAATCTGATTTGACTATCCAAGTATCTGATTCCATCTTTAAAGTAAGGTTTGAGCTTTGTAAGTTGTTCAGATATGGCTTTCTGGGAGTCTTGAATAGCAGTCTTTACAGCAGAAATTTCTTCTTGAAAGACTTTATCAAATTCAGCTTTAGCAGCAGCAGTAGATGTAGAAGGTTCAGCAGCCTTGTTCTTCAATTCAGTGACTATAGCATTATGAGAAGCAGTCAAGTTGTCATTCATCCTTAACTGATTTTCAAGAACATATCCTTGCTTCAATACTATATCATCTACCTGTGCCTTGATCTTCTCCTGGTGTGTTGCCAAATACACCACTGCATTTCCACCCTTGTGGAAGCAGTCTGTCATCTCTTTCTTGTTGAGATTCATCTCAAACCTTATAGACTTGATGTCCTGGGCAAGATCAAACTTGAGTGACTTTTGCCATTCATCTACATAAGTCTCTATGGCCTTTCTTTGTTCATCCAGTTTTATCTGTAGTGCAACCATTAAAGCACTATAATCAGCAGTTGGAGCTTGCTGAACTATAGGCTGTGGTGCAATTGATTGTAAAGACTTTTTGTAACTTTGACTCCTTCTCTTGAAGACATACAGTTTTTTCTTCTTTGCCCTAACACTCTCCTCATCTTCAGAGGCAGAAGTGCTGGCTATGTCAACCCTATCCTTAGGGCTTTGAGGCTTCTCTTTCTGCACTTCAGGTGCCTTCTCAGTTTCCTGCCTAACAGTCTCTTCCAGAACTTGTACTTGCTCCCCCTCAAGAGCAGCATTCTCTTCTTCAGCAGCATCCTTGTCCATGTCAAAATCTTGTTGGTCTAGATTTAGGAATAAATCCTCCATGGTGTATTCTGGTGGTGAAGAAGCTGGAGAAGTTCTTGGTTCTTCAACCACTAGATCAGGAACCACTTCTTGTACAGCAGATGTGTCTTCTCTAACAGCATCTGGTTCTTGACTATCCAGCTGAGTATGCTGATTAACATCAGATAAATCAGCATCTTCCATAGAAAAATCTAAAGTGTTTAGTTCAGTGAGTACCTCTTGAATGATGGTGGTGGCTTGCTCACTTTCCAGTGTGGATGGTGCTTCTACTACAACTGGAGGCTCCCCCTTGCTTTGATCCCTGTGGATGGGGCTAGCTGGAGGCAGCTCCCCCTGGATCTCAGCAGCCTCTTGAGGAGCAGGAGTCTTCTCTGCAGTCTCTTCCTCTTGGTCATCTGGAGTGAAAACAACTTGTTCTTCACTTTCAGAACTGCTGGAGGACTCTTGTGCCACTGGAACAGTTTTTCTCTTTTTCTTAGGAGGAATATCCTTCTCAGTAACTGTCTTCTCTGGGGTTGGCATTTCCTTGGACAACACCCTGTCCCATCTTGAAAAGATCCTTAGATCCATCTTCCTCATATGGTTTATCTTACTGCCTGCAGCAGTACTCATTACCTCTGGTATCACACCAGCTAGGTATAGACTAATGATTCTGCCCAGGTTGGGCTTCTTCAAGCTCTCCTTAATCTTGTCAAACACTATAACTGACCAATCAGTTCTTATAGTGAAGATAATTCTTGTCATTATACTGAATATGGAGGCAGACACTCTGTCATGCCCTCCTGGCTTACTGAGTAAGACCTTTCCCACTATCTCAGACAGGAATTTGCCTTAGCTGTTCATGCCCTTCCTGTTAAACACAGAACCTATCTTCATCTTGGAATCCAGTCCACACGAGGTTAGAGCTTCCCTGGTCTTGGATGCAGTAACTTCTTCTTCATCTTGAGTTTCTGGTAGCTGGAGCACTTTCCTCAGATTTTTAGGGGATACCTTAACCATTGCACCATGAACTCTGGATTTGTTTTTGTATCCAGATTCATCTATCTGAGCTCCATTTAAGAATTCAAGAACCTCTTTCTTCCAAATCTTTGTAGGTTCAGAAACTAAGTATTCTAATCCAGAATCGGCGACGAGGGTTACTACCGACTTGATTTCTTGATCTGCTTCTTCAAACGCGCCGCGCACCAGCTCATATCCTTCGTTGACGTTCTCCTCTAGCTTAGGCGCCATTAGGGTTTGTAGAATTTGTCTTTAGAAAAGAGAGGTGTCGACACCGTAGTTTTGGTCTCGAAACTTTGAAAGCGTGTCGACAAATAAAGACAGAACCCTATTTATACCTTTCTGATTTTGAAGATGAACACGCGGGACAGCTAACTTAAAATGTGTCGACACTGGCAATAAGTGTCGACACAGACTTATAATGTCTCGACACACATGTGTCGACACAAGTTTAGTCAACAGATTTTATGTGTCGACACATGGTTATGTGTCGACACAACATATCTCGACACATTGTCAAGACTTTACTTAGAAAATTCTGAGTAAATACTAAGTGTCGACACCACTTTGGATGTGTCGACACCTACTTGGCATGTGTCGACACTAACATTCTGAAGTGTCGACACCAACTTCCTAGATGTGTCGACACCTTTTTCCTGAAGTGTCGACACCACTATTCTGTGTCGACATAGACTTGTCTATGTGTCGACACCTTTTTACTTAGTCATTTTCAATTCTGTAAACTTACTCTAATTTTATCATTCCTAGTTCAATTTTGAATCTATTGAACTTAGCTTCTTCTAGTGGCTTAGTAAACATATCAGCTACTTGATTATCAGTTTTAACATATTCTAATAAAATATCTTCTCTTTCTACATGCTCTCTAAGAAAATGATACTTAATTTCAATATGTTTTGTTCTACTATGAGATACAGGGTTATTAGCTATTGAAATAGCACTAGTAGAATCACAGAAAAGTGGAGTTCTACTTACCTGAAATCCATAGTCCTCTAGCTGATGTTGTATCCACAGAAGTTGAGCACAGCAACTTCCTGCAGCCACATACTCTGACTCTGCTGTGGAGATAGCCACACTGGTTTGCTTTTTGCTACTCCATGAAATTAGTCTCCCACCTAGGAATTGACAGGTTCCAGTAGTACTCTTTCTATCTTCTTTGCATCCTGCAAAGTCTGCATCTGAATAACCTGTTAGATCAAAATCTCCATTCCTAGGGTACTAGAGGCCTAGATAGGGAGTGCCCTTTAGATATCTCAATATTCTCTTGACTGCAGTCAAATGAGACTCTTTAGGGCAGGCTTGATACCTTGCACAAACACATGTAGCATACATGATGTCTGGTCTACTAGCAGTCAAGTATAATAGGGAGCCAACTATCCCTCTATACAAGGTTTCATCCACAGGTTTCCCTGCATCATCCTTGCTAAGAGACATACTTGACCCCATAGGAGTCTTCATGGTGCTGGATGAATCCATACCATACTTCCTTATGAGTTCTAGGGTGAACTTGGACTGACATATGGATAAACCACTTTCAGTCTGTTTAACTTGGAGACCCAAGAAAAACTTCAGCTCTTCCATACTACTCATCTCAAACTGACCTTGCATAAGTTTTGCAAACTTTTTGCAAAGGCTGCTTTCAGTAGACCCAAATATAATGTCATCTACATATATTTGGACTATTATAACTTTGCCTCTAGATTCCCTAAGGAATAGAGTCTTATCTATTTTCCCCCTTGAGAATTTGTTCTCAATGAGGAAACTAGATAGGGTTTCATACCAAGCCCTAGGGGCTTGCTTTAACCCATATATAGCTTTCCTAAGTCTATAGACATGATGAGGTAGAGTTGGATCAACAAAACCCGCAGGCTGTTCCACATAGACTTCTTCCTTAAGATTACCATTCAGGAATGCTGACTTGACATCCATTTGGTATACTTTGAATCCTTGATAGGTTGCATAGGCCAAGAACATCCTTATGGCTTCCAGTCTGGCTACTGGAGTAAAGGTTTGATCAAAGTCAATACCTTCTTCTTGCCTATATCCTTTAGCAACCAGTCTAGCCTTATTCTTAATGATGACCCCTTGTTCATCCATCTTATTCATGTAGATCCACTTAGTTTCTATTACATTGTGGTCTTTAGGTTTAGGAACTAATTCCCAGACCTTGCACCTCTTGAACTGATTAAGCTCTTCTTGCATTGCTTCAGTCCATTGTGTATCTGCTCCTGGTTTGTACTCCTTGTCTTGGATCTCCAATAATCTGCTCTACTGGATGATCTCTTAGATTCCTGTTGGCTGGAGGCATTCTTACTTCTGGTTGAACCTCTTCAACATCTCCATCATGCTGTTCTCCTTGTATTTCTTCAGCAATTGGCACATGTAGTTCTCCCCCTGGACAACAGCTAATCTCCTCTCCTTGCTGTCTTGCAGCAGGTACTTCTTCTATAGTAAGCTTGTCCATTTTCTTTGTTAAAACTGTGGGGCTGCATACAGAACTAGACAACTCATTGTTAATAAGTTTAGTCTCATCAAAAACTACATGCACAGATTCTTCTTCAACTTGTGTAGATAAGTTGTAGACTCTATAAGCCTTACTATTATTGCTGTACCCAACAAAAATTCCCTCTTGGGACTTGGCAGCAAACTTAGTTAAGTAAGACTTCCCATTGTTAAGTATGAAGCATTTGCAACCAAAAATCTTGAAGTAGGATAGGTTTGGTTTCCTGCCTTTCACAACTTTATAGGGGGTCTTGTTTAGCCCTTTAGTGATGGTAGCCCTATTTATAACATGGCATGCAGTGTTAACTGCTTCTGCCCAGAAATACTCTGGCAGTGATGTATCACTTAATAGGGTCCTACCAGCTTCTATCAAGGTCCTATTTTTCCTCTCAGCAATGCCATTTTGCTGAGGTGTTCTAGGTGAAGAGAATTCTTGAAATATCCCAAAGTCTTCATATAGTTTTGTCATGCTTTCAGACTGAAACTCAGTACCATGGTCACTTCTAATCTTGACCACTGTACTGTTTAGTTCATTCTGAATTTGCTTGACAAAGCTATAGAAGACACTAGGTGTTTTTGATTTCTGTCTTAAGAAGAACACCCAGGAAAACCTTGAGTAGTCATCTACAACTACAAGGGTATAGACCTTCCTACCTAAGCTGTGAACTGGCATTGGACCAAAGAGATCCAAATGCAAGAGGTATAAACACCTCACAGCATCTTTGTTTTCTATGCTTCTAAAGGTGGATTTAGTCTGCTTGCCCTTTTGATAAGCTGAGCAAATACCATCTTTGACACACTTAACTTGAGGACCATTCCTCACTAACTCTTTGCTAAAGAGTTTGCTAATAGTCTTGTAGTTAAGATGGGCAAGCCTCTTGTGCCATTTGACACAATGAGAGACTGTCTCATCAGCTATAAGACAAACTGGAGAACCACTGTTCTCAACCATAATGTCTAAGCAATAGACATTCCTTTTCTATAACCTGTCAAAATGATCTCTTGATCACTTGACCTCTTGATATGACAACTATTTTTAACAAATGAGATGTCATACCCTACATCACTTAATTGACTTATACTTATTAGGTTGTGTTTCAACCCTTTAACATAAGCCACTTGAGTAATGGTAACTAAGTTACTAGAAATGTTACCAAACCCTTTGATGATTCCTTTTTCAGAACCACCAAAGGTAACCTTTGGACCATCTTTTATTGGAATATAGTCCCTTAGTAGTCCCCTTGTTCCAGTCATGTGTCTGGAACATCCACTGTCCAAGTACCATGTTGGGGTATGGCCACTTGGACTCACCTGCAAAACAGATTAATGAACCTTAGAACCCAAAGAATTCTTGGGTCCTTGGTACTTGTTAGTCTGCAATCTGACAAAGCTACCCACTGGCTTTCCAACAGGTAGTTTGGTACTCACTTTGGCACTGACATTGTGCCAACAGTCCACTGCAAAATGGTCAACTTTGCCACAACACCAACATTCAAACTTGTTGTACCTTTGCTTAGGTACTGTCTTTGCTGTCTTATATACAGCTGACTTGTTGAATGTTGGGGCTTTGCCCTTGGACTTAGACTTGGACTGCACAGTCCCTGCAGGTCTAATAAAGCCCAGTCCAGCCTTGCCTTTATGATGAATAAATTCATCAATTAAAGGTAACACTGACTTAGGTTTAGAAAACCTAGCAACAAGCTCTCTCTCTTTCTGAAGATTGATCTCCAGACTCTTGATTTGATCATTTTTAAATGATATAGTACCCATTGGAATCACTGTTATGTGTTTCATCCTGGCTATCTCATTTAGCTTTTGATCAAATTGCTTCTCAAAATCTGTTACAGCAGCTTTTAGATCAGCAATTTCCAATGCCTGACTTTTGGCAAGGGTCTTGCTTTTCTTGTAAGCTTGCAACAGCACTTTATATTCATCTATAAGCTGATGAATATCATCCTCAGACTCAGATACATTCTCATCACTTGATGAAGGAGAATCTGATTCTGAACTAGAACAAGAAACTGAACTTGAACTTGAACCTTATACCTTACTGGGTCCTGGCTGCTCCAGGATTTTGGCACTCTCTGTCAAAGCCATTAGCCCTTGGCAATGACTGTCTTCTTGTTCATAAATAGACTCCAAAATCTGCATGAATTCATCTTCTTCTTCTTCAGCAAACAGCCCTATGTAGGCCTCAGCATCAGACTCAGATTCTGAAGAAGAAATATCTGATAGAGTCTTCTCTTTCTTGGCTACAAAAGACTTCTCTTTCTTGCCTTTGAAATGAGTCTTTTTCCTGTCACCAGATTCTTTCCTCTTTTCAGGACAGTCTGCAATTACATTGCCCTGTCTATTGCAGCAATAGCACACTATCTTTGAACCAGTTGCCTTGCTTGACTTTGTCCTCTTCCTGTCTTTCTTTGAAGGCTTTTTCTCCTGATACAAGACTTCCTTTCCCTTTGAAGTAGAAGGTCTTGACCTCCACTGTTTCTTCTTCAAGAATTTCTGAAAGTGTCTAGTGAAGGCAGCAAAGTCTTCATCACTTTCACTGCTTTCTGACTTGGTGCTGACTGTTTCATCTGACTCTGATTCAACTACCTCTGGAGGTGGAGTTGATGACTTATTCCTGCACTTTCTGGGGACATCTGTCTTGAAAGCAACTCTTCTTTCCTTGTGTTCAATTCTTTTTGATTTCTCCTCCTCTTTTCTCACTGTCAACTGCATCTCATATGACAATAACTTGCCAAACAGTGTAGGAGGAGGAATTTCCCCTAACTTAGCCATTTCTCTTATGGCACAGATCTTGGTGTCCCAATCTTTGGTTAGGGACCTTAAGAACTTGTCATTTAGTTCATAATTACTGAACTCTCTTCCATAAGACATGAGTTCATTCACTATTCTGTAGAACTTCTTATAGCACTCAGTTATGCTATCACTTTTTCCTTGTCTAAAATTCTCATACTCCTGATTTAGCAAGGATTTTCTATCTTGTCTGACTTCTTCAGATCCTTCCATATACACTATAAGAGTGTCCCACATTTCTTTGGCTGTCTTACAGTGTATAAGATTTTGAAATGTTGCATCATCTATGACACTTACTATAATGTTTTGTGCCCTCTTGTCCATGGTAGCTAGGACAATCTCATCCTTAGTCATCTCAGAGAAATCCTTTGGGGTTCTCTGATTGGCATCTAGAACAGATATCTTCATGGGCACATATGGCCCCTCCTTTACTGTGATGTAGATTCTAGGGTCTGAGGCCTCCATAAACAGCCTTACCCTTTCCTTCCAGATCCCAAAGATCTCTTTCCTACATATGGGCAATTTCATGGAACCCAATTCCTTGTGATTCTCAGAATAACCCATGTTTCTTGATTTTCTTGAATTTCTTGAATCTGTATTTTGCCTTACACTGAATCTGCCAAATAGGATCTTCTCAGACTGTTAGTCCTTTTTGAGGAACCTGGCTCTGATACCACTTGAAAGATATGGTACCTAAACACCTAGAGGGGGGGGGGGGGTGAATAGGTGACCTAATCCTTTTTAAACTTAAATGGCAGCAATCAGTTATATCACAGAATACTAACTATTTTATCACAGCAAACACACAGCATGCACAACAACAATCACAGCACAGCACAGCATACACAGTGGTTTATAGTGGTTCCCCAAGATATGGGTACATCCACTTTCCCCCTTCGCCTATCTAGCAGTGTACTAGATTCGGCCAAACTCCTCCACTGTCTCAGAACCCAAATTGGTTCCTACACCTCAGGCCCAAAGCCTTACAACTCAGCTTTATCCCAAAGCCTACACTCAGCCAATCAAGGCCTACACTCAGCCAACCAAGGCCTACACTCAGCCAACCAAGGCCTACACTCAGCCAACAAGGCCTACACTCAGAGATCTCAATCTCCTACACTCAGGCTCTCAAGCCCTACCCTCAGCCTTTATAATTATAGGCTTACAATTCACTCAGATCCAAAGGATCCTACAAGATAAAAATGTATTACAAATATTAACTCAACAACTCAGAAAAAAAGAGGGGAGTTGAGAGTTTCTTGATGAGTTCTTGGAAGAACTCAGCTGGATTCAATCTGACTTAGCTTTCTTCAAAGCTTCTTGAGTAGAACTGAATAAGATTGTCTCCTTCTGCAGTTGTTCCTTGACCTCTGCCACTTAGAATTCAGAATGAATCTGAATCCTCCTTCTCAGCCTAGTTCCAGAGGCTGATTTCTTGGATGGAGCCCTCTCTCTCCAACTTCTTAGATCTGCACTTGGACTGCAAGATCTTCTTGTCTTAATACTTTGTGTACCACTTCAATAACTTGTTCAACAATAATCTGAACCACTTGTTAATCACTATCAACAACTTCTGTAGACAGCATAGGCCTATTTATAGGCCTTCTTCATGGTAACCGGCTGGTCCGGTTCATAACTGTCTTCTGACATCTCTGACAGGTGCTGTAGACCGGCTGGAACGGCATCTGTCAAGTCATCCAGTCATTTCTTGAAAATCTCTAACTGTCTGAAAGTGTCGAGACTTTCTGTCTTTAAGTGTCGACACTTATAGTCCAAGTGTTGACACATGTTGTGTAAGTGTCGACACAAGTCTACAAGGTGTCGACACAACTTCTTGTATGTCTCGACACAGATTCTTCTTTATGTGTCGACACTGAAATTGAGTGTCGACACAAGTACTTGTTCTTATAGCTTTTGCTGAATTCTTCTAAGTGTCGACACATCACCTTTGTGTCGACACAACTTCTTGTGTTGAATCTGTTAAGTGTCGACACAGCTTCTTGGTGTCGACACATAGTCTTTTATGTTGATACTTGCTAAGTGTCGACATAGCTACTTGTGTCGACACTTGATTCTTCTGTTAAAAATTCAGCTGAGTGTCGACACATTCCTTTAGTGTCGACACTTGTACTTAGAATATTTTGGAGATAATTCTGTTCTTTGCTAAGTGTCGACACAGCTCCTTGTGTCGACACTTTATTCAAGTGTTGAGTCTTCAGCTGTGTGTCGACACATTGTTCTGGGTGTCGACACTTTAACTTAGTCTCTGCTGACTTTTGCTGAGTGTCAACACAACTCCAAGTGTCGACACTTTCTGATGTAGACTCAGCTTCACTGGGTGTCGACACAGCTCTTTGTGTCGACACTTTCTGTCTGGTGTCGATTCTGCATCCCAGGTGTCGACACAATGACTCCAAGTGTCGACACTGCTTGTCTGGGTGTCGACACAAGCCTTCTTAAGTGTCGACACTTTCCCTCTGGGTGTCGACACATGTACTTAGAAACTTTTTGCTTCAGTCCAGTGATTACTTAACCTGCACAAGTAAACTCAACATACATCAAATACATTATGATGTATATCATTGAGTTGGGTGAGGCTTCTTCAAATCAGGTACATTTAACCAATGTACCCAACAAAAGTAAAAGGTACCTCATAGATCTGGGCGAGCTGGGGAGACTGGCCACCTCGTCGGATCCTGCTCGCCTGTTGTTGCCGAGCTCCATTGCGCGAGTGCGAGTTGGGACGGCGAGCTCTCCTATCGATCGGCCTCTGTTAGTCGACCTCAGTTCGACGAATCTTGGCTTGACTCGGCGAATGCCGAGCTCGCGGTCGACAAATGTCGAGCTCGGGCTGTGGCTTCTCTGCCGAGCTCGCCTGGGGCCCTGGTAATCTGAGCTGGCCGGCCTGGTTCCGGGTTCACCCCACTCGCCGGATACGGGTTGTACACAAATTTAGGCTCATGATCACTTCTGATCATAACAACTAAAGTATTCATATAATCTTGAAATTGCTTCAAAAAATTAATGAGAATTCTATAGTTATGATACTTGCTTCTAAGAAAGAGCACTCAAGAGAATTAAAAAAATCATTAATATTTACTAGAGAATATCTTTTTTCTTCTAAACTAGTAATGGAAATACGGTTAAACAAATAAATGTGAAGAAGCTAGAAGCACTTAGGTGTATTATGGATTTTTTACTCTTAAGGGAAACATGTATTTACTTTTCAAGTTCTTTTACATATTTTGACTTAGGCAGACCCCTAACTAGATTTGACCTAGACAACTAACCTAGAATTTTAAAGTTGAGACAAGCTAAGTTCTTATTTCATAATTGACTTAAATTGGGAGAATATGCCATAATGCTCACATGGGTTTCTACCAAACTAAAATTAACAAGATAAATCTTGTCAACACTAGTTCCATTGAAAACTATTGTATATGACAACCCTACTTTACAACACAATTAATAAATTATAATGATACTTGATAGCCTTTAGCACATGGTTGGATTATTCTTATATGATTATGTTGAAATCCTTACACAAAAGTTACATCGAAAAATGTTACTTTACCAAACAAAAAGTTACCCTAACCTCTGGTCAAGCCATGACTAGAGTCTCTAAAGATGACTCTAGGTCCTTTTCATGCACAATAACTTATGTTGGGTTTTGTTACCACAATAACCTTGATTTGAAGAAGTCCCCCTAAAACTAAGGTGAATTGTAGTTGTATTTGATGGTGTTTGTTTAGATGTGCTTGCAGATTATAATTGTCAAGTGTAGACCAATGTCAGTCTATAATGAGTCACCCAACACATGACCATACAATGTAATCCCTCATTGTGTGATTCATGGTGTTGACTCATGTGTAGCCTCTCTATTGGGTCATACTTCATTCTCAAGTACTAAAGCAATGGAAGAAAGAATAGTTGTTGTATACCTTGAAGAAAATAATTTTGAGAAAGTAAAATTTTCCTAGTCCATTACTCAAGTAGTGCTGGAATGAATTCTCGAGTATACTAAGTACAGTTCTGGAGTAATAGAAATCCTTCTCGAGAAGGCTTAGTCCAATACTCGAGTAAGCCTTGGAGTACTCGAGACTACTAATCTATGTCTCGAGTACTCAGAAATTTTTTAAGTGTTGTACTCGAGTAACATAATTTAGTTCTCGAGAAGGTCATGCCCTGTCTCGAGAAGTCAGTGGACCAGTACTCGAGTAAGAAGAAGTCTTGTTCTCGAGAAGTCATGATAGTTCTCGAGAAGTCTTACTATAGTTTTTGAGTAGTTTAAGTCTAGTACTCGAGTATGTTTAGCCTATTACTTGAGTAAGCAGATATGCTAAGTCCAGTACTCGAGTAGGCCAAGCCAGTTCTCGAGAAGCAGAATTCATCACTTGACAAGGCCAAAACAAGTTCTCAAGTAACATAATCTAGTTCTCGAGTAAAGTACTTTGGTTCTCGAGAAGGGAGAATCTAGTTCTTGAGTAAAGTCCTTTAGTTCTCGAGACACCTGAATTTTATTTTCCTTTAGTACTTGTTCTCGAGACCTTCATACTTTTGTATCGAGAATCAGAACTGTTCTCGAGTAGTCACTCCTTCACTCGAGAACTGAAGATCAAAATTGTTGAAATTTTCGCCAAGTCCCGACCGAAGTGATTTCAAACTAACCTCGATTCTTATTGGTCCACGTGTGCAGTCATTTATGATTATGACCGTTCGGCTTTTATTATAAAAGGTCTTATCAATTTTGACTAACCCTAACATGAAAAAAAATAAGTTTTCTGAATCTTCCTTTCATTCTAAATCGGGAAAGCCGTCGCTCCTTATCGTCGTTCTAGCTGCTGCTCTTCTCTGATTCAAGAAGTTCAGAACAAGAATCGATCAACAGATCAAGGGGTTCAATTTCTACAGATCTCTTTCTTGATCGTGTTGATCTTAAGAGTTTCAGATCCAAAGATTTCGGCAGTCTTCCTCGATCTATTCCTGACAGAGTTTCAACTTTCAAGAAGGAAGAAATCTGAAGTTCTCAGATCTGAAGTTCTCAGATCTGAAGTGAAGTTTTTTTTACTGTTATTGTAACTCTATTTCAATTTTTATACGATATTTTGTCTCCGAGTTTTGTAGGAAGTTTTTCTTCCGAGTGTAGATCCCGTTTCAGGATCGAGTTGTAGGAGATTCTTCTCCGAGTTGTAGGTGTTTTTTACTCCGAGTTGTAGGAACGTTGTTCTGAGTGGTAGGATTGTTTTCAATCCGATATTAGTGGAGTAGCCGAGCCTAGTGCGTTTCTAGATCGGTAAGGTGGAAAGTGGATGTACCCAAGGTTAGGGAACCACTATAACTCTTGGTGTCGTCTGTGAATGCTTGGTTATTTTTTGTGCATCGCTCGCTAAACTTTTATTCCGCAAAAGAACGCACAACTCACCTATTCACCCCCTCTAGGTTATTTAGGTTGACAACTTAAATATTTTCAATTGGTATCAGAGGGAGGTTGTTCATCAAAAGGTTAACACCTTCAATAGATCTGCCCCAAGTTAACTTTTGAGTGTTTCAAGCATGGACAGGTCCGAGGACTCCACTAAGCTTCCAGTGTGCAATAATGCAAACTTTCCCATATGGAATGAAAGAATAAAGTTCTTCATGGAAGTTGTTGACCACCGCATCTTCGTGATAGTGGAAGAAGGCCCTCATGTGTCTATGAACGCTTCCACTATTGATCCTACTAAGAAGGTGTCAAAGAAATTGATGGACCTCAACAAAGACGAGATTGCACATGTCTCTCTTGACAAGAAAGCCAAATACATCATCGCAAGCGCAGTCGATGACTCTATGTTGCAGAACCTCATTCACTGCAATTCTACCAAGGAGATGTGGCAGTCTCTAATCATCTTGATGGAAGTAACAGAAGAAGTAAGGGATGACAGAAGATCCCTTCTGAATCAGAAGTATGAGGCATTCAAGCAAGGCCCCAAGGAAGCAATTGCTGACACATATGAAAAATTTTTAAAAATCGTCAATGGCCTAAGGAACTACGACAAGGTGTTCACAGATGGTGAACTAAACGACAAGTTCCTGAGATCCTTGACAAAGGAATGAGACAATAAAATATGTGTCATCAGTGTGTTCGGGAGATTAACAGAAACCGACCCTTAGAACCTCTTCGGGAAGATTATGTCATATGGGCTTCAAATCAATACAATAAAAGTTGAAGAAGAGGGCTGCAGATCTTCGTCAAAAGATAAGTCTATTACACTGAATGCAGACAGCTCAAGAAAGGCCAAAGCTGCATCTTCTGTTTCCACTCAAGAAGACTATGAAGAAGAAGACTCAGAGCCAAGCACCTCAGGCTCAGAGCTATCTAATGGAGAGTTATTCCTACTCTCCCGATAATTTCGGAAGTCTCCCAGCAAGAAGAAACAAATGAGAGGAAATTATTCCTCATTCAGAAGATCGCGTCACGACGGTGAATATCAAAAGAAAAGTCACACATCTGACAGGTAAATATAAACCGAACAAACATGTTTCATCTAACATTATTTGCTACTGTTGTAATAAGTTAGGACATATAAGTACTGACTGCCCTCACAAGAAGAAGGAGGGTGGAAGAAGAGAGGAGAAGAAAACTTCTTATAATAAGAAGAAGACTGAAAGAAGCCTAGTAGCGATGAAGGGCAAGATCCTCAGTGACACAGGCTCATCTGAGTCTAGTGATGAGGAGGAAGCCTACTTTGGGCTCATGACACACACATATGAAGAAGTAGAGCTCCAGTTTACTGGGAAGGTAAACTCTCATACCCCTCTCTCTGAATCAGATGCTTCTGACCATGATCATGAGGACTGCTCTTCTGACGATGAGTCTGAACTCATGGCTCAATATAAAGAGTTGATCAAGGCTTATGACAAATGTCGAAGAGTCGCAAGAACTCAGGCTAAGGAGAATAAATCTCTCAAGGCTGTGGAGAGAAATCTGAGGGATGAAGCCATAATGATGGAATCACCTAGAATGCAATTCCATGATGCAATGGAAGAATACAATAAAGATCTCGAGCACCTGAACCTGAAGGAGGTGATCATTCAAAAGTTGGAAGAACTACTTGTTGTGGAAAAGAAACATGTTGAAAGCTTCTCCAAGCCCAAGACTGTCCTTCCTTTTGTTGCTGAATTCTCAGCTTAGGCCAAAGGTGCTGGCTTTGGCCATGTTGATGCTCCTAGTAAATCCTCTAGGAGAAATAAGGCTCAAAGGAAGAATAAGGCGGCCAAGAAGGTTTTAGCCAAGGAGAAGGGGAAAGCTCCTCAAGAACAAACTCTGTTTAAAAAGGTTATCTTTCCAACGATTAAGTTTGATCTTGACTTGTCCTACGGTCACTTTGCTAGTCCTACTTATATAGAGCCCAAGTCTCGGTACCAAGGATGGACCCGTCCCCGAAACTTTGGTGAGAGTGTCTTCAAGACACCTTATGAGGAGATCAATCTTCAGAGCTACAACCCTTATAATCATGGTCACAACATCAAGAAAGTTCCAAAAGTCAAACTCGTTGTGGAAAAGCCTATTATGGAGAAGAAGTCATGTGAGTGTCATCACCACGAAGCTTCTACCTTCAAGACTGCTGCCCCTGCTAGACCACACTCTCAAAAGGTCAAGCAGGAGAGATTTAGGCAAAGATACAATAGGTTTGATTGTTGGTGTTGTGGCAAAGTTGGTAACTTTGACATTGATTGCTGGTTTAACCCTAGAAATTATGAAACTCCTCAAGTTAATAATGTGAGAAAGACCACTCACAATGTTAACACTCGTAGGGGGAGTATGCTAACCAGAGACCTAGGACCCAAGCTTGTTTGGGTTCCTAAGGGATTCTAAACTTGTGGATGTAGGTATGTCCATAGGCTAACAAAAACTCCTACTTGGCAAATGGACAAGAAGAAGTTCCAGGAAATCTCTTGGAATTAGAAGATTTAATCTGTGTTGTTGCAAGTTTGACAACAAAGCAACTGAAGAAGAGTTTCTCCTGAATTGGTTGAGGGGGAGCTTCTAGCTGAAAACTCTCTCCAAAAGGACCTCTTAGGTGATTGAGCTCTCAGTGAAGAAAAGGCTATGAGTGTGACCTCTGCCATGTCCCCTATTGAAGATTTCAGAAAGGGGGAGAGAGAGAGATGAAAATAAAATGGAGGAGAAGAATTGTTGGAATCCCACCTGTTTTAGGGTTGATTTGGGCTAGGCTCACTATTAGGATTGCTTAGATTGACCCACATTGTATATTCTAGGGTCATAAGTTTTTGTCAGAGTCTAAGTCAGTACATCAAACTTAAAATGATTGGTTTTCACCTTCAGAAGACTTAGAAGACAGAAGAACCCCCAGAGAAAGCAGTTTTCTAAGAGCAAAAAAAGTCGTTTAGAGATCGTTGAACTAAGATCAACTTTCGTCGATCGGAGTTCGACGAACTCAGTTATTTCTCTGAGCTGAGTTCGACGAAATCCTAGTATAGCTCGATGAACTCAACTTCTTCTTTGAGCTGAGTTCGACGAATTCTTAGCAGAGATCGACGAATTCCAAATTCTTCCCAGAAGTTCAGCACAACGAAAAGACTATCTCAGTTCGATGATCTTGGAGCTCAGATTGGAAGTGAATTTTCTGTTCAGAGATCTTGGAGCTCAGCTCGATGAAAGAGAGGTTTTAGTTCGACGAAATTGGATCTTTGGTTGATGAAACAAATTTAGTTCAACTACATTCTCACAGGTGCTGTTCGACTAATTTCTCTGCAGTTTTCCAGTATTGACTAAGGCAGTTTGATTTCAAAATTTATTATTATATGCCTATAAATGCACTGATAATTAATGCTTCATATTATCAATAATATAGTTGTTTCAAGGTAGCATTAATTATTGTATTCACAAAGTAATTATTTGGCCAAATTGCTGGGACAGTTGAGGAAACAAATTAAAAACAATTTCTAGATGTTCAACTCCCAGATTTTCTGCAGTCAATCAACAATAAAATTCAAAAATTCAAATGCTAATTTCTGCAAGGAATATAAAAATACAGCTTTCAATAGATTAAAAAGAGATACACACAGAGATACACAGAATAGACACAGTGATTACAGATTACAGAAGCAAAAAGGATTATTCTATGAAAAATTGAAGGAAGAACAACTTCACACAAAAATCAAGTTTTTCATCAGTTTTACTTCACGAATTTTCAAAGAGACAAATAATCTTCATCAGTCTGAAAGTTTCTTGAAGATCTACCTCCAATTGAAGGCCTATACCCGGAGCAAAGCTCTTTTTCTCCTGAACCATTCTACATCTCAGGGGGAGCTTTGACAACATCAAATCCACTAGTCTTCTCTTAGACTGTTGACATACAAGAACATCATCACTTTTCTTTTTCCAACTATGTATAGGGTTATAACTCCCTTCAAAAGTTAACCCCTTTGGTTGTCAAGTCTCCTGATCAAAAGACTTGGATTGGTTTTTGGGCCCCTGATCAAAAGCTCAAAGGGTTGTGAGATCTCTCTTGAAATAGATCTTGTGGTGACGTGATACCGGAGCAAGAACATGTGGTGGCAGGACACCTGATCAAAAACCTGTAGTGAATTCCTACTAGGGTGGTAGAAGAGTGGATGTACCCAGTTTTTGGGAACCAATATAAAATCTTTGTGCCGTCTAGATTACTCTATTTTTTATTTGCTGTGATGTGATTGTGTTCTGTGTTTAGTTCTTTTCATACATATAGATATCACTAATTTTAATTCCGCTATAAAAATTAATTAAAGTTTTTAAAATACTCTATTCACCCCCCCCCCCCCCCCTCTAGAGTTAAGATAGATCCATCCCTCACTTTCAATTGGTATCAGAGGAAGGTTGTTTGGTTTCACAGGCTAACACCTGAACCAAAAGATCTTTGATAAATCTTATTATCTCTAGTGTCTTTCCTATATCATGGAACAGAATAAATAATACTCAAGCACCAGACCTCCAGTGTGCAAGCTTAACAAGTTTGCACTTTGGAAGGCAAGGATCAAATTGTATATGAATTCATTTGATAATGATATCTATAATTCTGTTTTCACAGGTCCCCCTACTCCTTCTGCAACAACATCAACAAGTACCTCAGCAGTTCCACCGCCTGAGTGGATATAAGCTCAAAAGAAGTTGAAGATGGCTGATGCTAAAGCCATGAACATCCTAGCTTAGACTATGTCTGATGATATCTTTCAAAAGGTAGCTGAATGCACATCAACAAAAGACATTTGGGATTCTCTCAATCAAATGGTTTTTGACTCTACTGTTGAAAGAAAAGACAGAAGATCTCTTCTCATCTCATAATATGAGAAATTCAAGAAAGAAGAATCAGAGTCAATTGTTGATATGTACAACAGACTCAGCTTGATCATCAATGAGGTGAAGAACCTAGACAAGAACATATCACTGATTGAGATAAATGATAAAATCCTAGTATGCTTCCCTAACTCATGGGATTCTAGGATCTGGCCAATCAAGGAGTCCAGAAGTCTAAATGAAATTTCTACTGAATCCTTGTTAGGCAAGCTTAAGTCTTATGAGCAGCTTATCAAGACTAGAGAAGCATCTGAATAGAAGACTTCTACCTCAGGAAGGAAGGAGTAAAGCATTGCCTTTAAGGCATCTGAAGTATCTAAAACTCTACCAGAAAATGAAGAGTTGATGAGTCTACTAGCCAAAAGATTCTACAAAATGGCTAGGAAAGACTTCAGAAGATGGTCAACAAGGAGAGAAGATAAACCAAGGTTTGACAAGACTCCTACCAAGGAAATTGTTTGCTTTGGTTGCAAAAAGCCTAGACACCTTCTACCTGAGTGTCCAGAGAAGTAGAGGAAATACAAAAGGAAAGACAAGGACTCCAAGAAACACTACAGCAAACCCTCTTCCAACAAGCATAAGAAGAAGGAAAAAGGCTTTGTTGCTGAGACCTGGAGTGAGTATGAAGAAGAGTCTTCATCTTCCAGCTCCAGTGAAGATGAATAAGAGGCTAAAGCCAGAGAGATTTGTTTGATGGCTATCAATGCATCAAGCAATCCATCAGAAGCTGAAGAATCAGAAGCTGAAGATTCTGAGTCCGAAGAGGATCAGGTAATATCCTCCTTTGATTTTACTTCTGAACTTTTTAAAACTGAATTTAAGATACTGTGCAAAGACCTAATTAAATCTGAGAAGAAAATCAAACTTCTCAGAGATAAATTGATTGAATATGATAAATTATTTTCTGAAAATATTAAATTAAAAGATGAACTAGATGTAGCTTCTACACAAATCATCTCATTAAAAACTGAACTAAATAAGGCTAAAGAATTTGAAGAATCTCTTAATGGGAGAAGTATAAAATTAATGGACATCACTAGCACAGTCAATGCTAGGCTCAATGGTAAACTAGGCTTAGGAGCATCATCTAGTTAGCCACCTATTCTTAAGAAAAATATATTATCTACCCCCATCAAATTTGTTTCTGCTAAGGGTAAAGAGAAAATTGTAGAAGTTAACAATAAACCAACAGAAACTTCACAGAAAAATCAATCAAAGAAAATTTAAAATAAAAAATTCACATAAAACTACTGTTCAATAAAATTCGTCGAACTCAGATCAACAAAATCAGTATTTTGCGTCGAATGGCGATCGACGAACTCTGAACCCAGGATTTAAGTATGATTACTCAAGACAGGGTGCTCGACGAAAGCAATATGTTTCGTCGAATAGAGATTGATGATCGTGGAATACAGAAAATGAGTATTATCATTCTCTAAACTGATATCGACGACATCAATACTTTTCGTCGACCTCAGCTCGACGAACTCAACTAAATTCATCAAACTCATACTTTGAAAGTAGAAAGTTTAATTTTAATCAAACTAAATATCAGAAGCCAAAACTTGTAAATCCCTTTACTTAATGGATAATTCCACCTAGAAGATTTCACCCCATATGATACAAAGTCCAACCTGATTATTTTTACATTTCTAGTTTTAAATTTGAAAAAAATCAAGGACCCAAGGTTACCTGGTTCAAGAACACCTGATCTATTGTTATGCAGGTGAAGAACTATCCTACCACAGAGGAAAAATGATACTTGGATAGTGGGTGTTCAAAGCATATGACAGGCAGCAAGGACAATTTAACCAACTACAAGTCAAAGCTTGGAACAAAGGTGATCTTTGGAGACTCCAACTATGGCCAAACAGAAAGCTGTGGGAATGTCAAGATTGGAGCTATCACCTTTAGGAAAGTTGCCTATGTGAGTGGTCTAAAACATAATCTGATATCCATAAGCCAGTTATGTGATGAAGGTTATCAGGTATCCTTTAACCAATCTTCTTATATTATTGCTTCTATAGATAACAAAACTGTTTTAACTGGACTTAGACAAGGAAATATCTACTTAGTTAATTTCAAGTCAGCTACTTCAGAAATCTGTTTGTTCAATCAGATTAGTAATAATAATGAATTATGGCATAAAAGACTAACACATGTTAATCTTAGAAATAGTGCTAAATTATCTAGGGGCAACCTTGTTAGAGGATTGCCTTCTGGCCCCTACAAGAAGGAAGGCCTCTGTAGGGCTTGTCAACTAGGCAAGCAAATTAAAAATAGCTTTAAATCTATTAATAAGAGTGATTCACCCAGGATTTTGTACTTGCTACATATGGATCTCTTTGGACCCATTACAGTACAAAGCTTGGGAGGGAAATTCTATACTTTAGTTGTTGTATATGACTTCTTTAGATTCTCTTAGGTGTTCTTTCTGAGAAACAAGTCAGATAACTTTAAAGTTCTTACAGATTTTCTTAAGAGCATATAGATTGAGTATTCTACTCTGGTTGTATTGATCAGAAGTGATCATGGCACCGAGTTTGAATCTCTTCTCATGCAAGAATTTTGTGAGAAGGAAGGTATCATGCACTGTTTTTCTGCACCTAGAACTCCTCAACAAAATAGGGTAGCATAAAGGAAAAATAGAATCCTGGTTGAATTTGTAGGGACATTACTTGTAGATGCTTTCTTGCCCCTATCCTTTTGGGCAGAGTCAGTTAGCACAACGAACTATGTTCTGAACAGAAGTTTAATACATAAATTTAAGGGTAAGACTCCCTATGAATTACTTAAAGGGAAGCAACCTAAAGTTGACTATTTTAAAGTATTTGATTGTAAATGTTATATACACAATAATAACAAGAAACATCTTAAAAAGTTTGAAGCCAAAGCTACAGAGGGAATTTTTCTTAGATATTCTCAAGTTAGCAAGGCCTATAGGGTTTTCAATAAATCAACCTTAAAAATGGAAGAATCTATACATATAATATTTGATGAAGCTAACATGTTTTACAAGGAGAAGGATTCTTCTACCAAAGATTTATTGCAGGTACCCCAATTGTGTGAGAAATTGGATGATTTAAACCTCGCCCAAGAGGTTATATCACATCCTTCTCATCAAGTTAATGAAGACAATGAAGAAGATATTATGGAAATAATTACTGAACCTACAACAGCTCACATAATTCAACAAGAGGAATTAATTCTCAATGTTGTTGCTGAACCAACTCCTCCTACTGATCTTGTCACACTTAAAGATCACCCTATATCTCAAGTGATTGGAGACATATTAGTTGGTGTGCAAACAAGGCATCAACTCAACCAAAACTTGATGCATGCTTGCTTCATATCTCAACTTGAGCCCCAATCCATAAAAGATGCAGAGCAAGATCCACACTAGATTATTGCAATGTAAGAGGAGCTCAATCAATTTGAGAGATGCAGAGTTTGAGATTTAGTTCCAAGACCCAAAGACTACCCAGTCATTAGAACTAAATGGGTATTTAGAAACAAATTGGATACACAAGGAGCTATTATAAGGAACAAAGCAAGACTGGTAGCACAATGATATTCACAGGATGAAGGAATTGACTATGATCAAACCTTTTCCCTTGTTGCAAGAATAGAAGCTATCAGGATATTTCTTGCTTATGCAGCCTACAAGAAGTTCAAGGTCTACCAGATGAATGTCAATTGTATCTTCTTAAATGATGAACTCAAAGAGGATGTATATGTGGAACAACCACCTGGTTTTATCTCTCTAACTCATCCCTCTTTTGTTTTCAAATTGTATATAGCTCTCTATGGTTTAAAGCAAGCTCCAAGAGCATGGTATGAGACCCTAGCTAGCTTTTTTTAGAGCATACGTTCACTAGCGGCATTGTAGATAGAACCTTGTTCATTAGTCATCATAAAGGTAAAATATTATTAGTACAAATATATGTAGATGACATCATTTTCGAGTCTACTGATTCCAAATTATGTAAAAGGTTTTCTGACCTGATGCATTCCAAGTTTGAAATGAGTAGCATGAGTGAGCTTTCCTACTTCCTTGGTCCAAGTGAAGCAATCCTCTGATGACATTTTCATCTCCCAATCTAAATATGCTAAGGAGCTAGTTAAGAGATTTAGGATGTCTTATGCCTCTGCTATAAAAACACGCATGGCTTCCAATGCTGTGATTGATTCTGATGAATAAGGCAAGGCAGTTGATCAGAAAACATATAGGGCTATTGTTGGGTCCTTGTTATATCTCACAGTTAGTAGACTAGATATTATGTTTGCTACATGCCTTTGTGCTATTTTCCAGGTGAACCCTAAAGAATCTCACCTTATTTTCCTTAAAAGAATTTTTAGATATATAAAGGGTTACCTAAATCTAGGACTCTTTTATCCACCTAAGTCAGAATTTGAATTAACTGGATTCTCAGATTCTAACTATGCTGGATGCAGAGTGGACAGAGAAAGCACATCAGGAACATGCCAGTTCCTTGGTGATAGGCTTGTGTCTTGGTTTTGTAAGAAGCAGACATCTGTGTCAACTTTAACTGCAGAAGCTGAATACATTGCAGCTGACAGCTATTGTTCACAAATATTGTGCATTCAAAACCAACTCATGAATTATGATATCAACTTAAATAATTCAACTATATTTTGTGACAATACCAGTGCAGTTTTTATTGCACAAAATCCAGTACTGCGTAGTAGAACTAAGCATATAGAGATTAAACATCATTTTATTAAAGATTGTGTCGACAAAAAGAAAATTAATCTTGTCTTTATCTCTACTGATTTACAAAGAGCAGACATCTTCACTAAACCTTTTTATGAAAAGAAACATATATTCTTCTTGAATCAGCTAGGTATGATTAATTGAGAAGTTTAATTTGATTTCTGTCCAAAGTCGAAGAATTTATCACATTTCGTCGAATGAAGATCGACGATCTGTGAACTCTTCTTGAGAATTTTCGTCGAACGGAGATCGATGAAATCTCATTATAAAGTCATTTTCGTCGAACGGAGATCGACAATCTTGCTTTAGAAAATATTTCATCGAATAGAGATCGACGATCTATTTTCCGCCGCTTCAAACTGAGATTGACGATATCATTTTTTCATGAAATTTTTTCGTCGACCTGAGCTCGAAGCTTTTCTTTTTCATAGGACGGAGTTCGCCGTTTTGCCTTCTGAAAACTTATAATAGGGTTTTCATCGAACTCTATCCCGCGCTTTCTTGTTCTCCTTTTGCACTTGATCTTTTATTTCTTTTTGCAGAGCAATGGCGATTTCTCCAGCCCTCCTCTCAAACATGAAATTTGACGCTGGTTTCGACATCGACCTTTAATCTTTCAGTCACTCAGATCATATATTCAAGGATATTCTTCAGCTGCTTGAACCTCATAATCTACAATACTTCATGACAACCAGAATCAAACTCCCAGTTTCAGAGATAAAGGAATGGATGTTTACTGCAAAACATCAGGATACCCCAGCCATTGTTAGCACCATCTCTGGTAATCAAGTTATCTTAACTCCAGATGTTTTAACTGAGGTTTTTGGATTTGTTAATGGGGAAGATGAAATAAAGTTATCTAGCAGTGAGTTTACTGATATTCTAAAAAGGTTAGGTCATACTGCAGGAAACCCTTACCACCTTCTTAAGAAAAACTTATCTATAGAATATAGATTTCTGGCAGATGTTGTAGGCAAAGTGCTGTTAGCAAAATATTATGCACATGATCACATTACCAGGCACCAGTTCAATCTGATGTGTGCTCTGGTTAATAAGAAATCTATAAACTAGGGAAAGATTATTTTTGATTTGATTAAGAAAAAGATCGGTAAGAAAGATGTCAGTTTAGGAAGGATTCTAGGAATCTTCCTTCAAGCAAAGGCTCCAGAGTTAATGGTCTTCCAAACCATTTTTATAAATGCCTCAAAAAGTCTTACCTCTACCTTATTTAGCAGATGGGAGAGGACTATCCCAAAGCCCCCCAGGGCCTCCTCTTTCAGGGTTACTTCTAAGAGCACCAGGGCTGATACAGCCACTTCCCCATCTCTTGAAGAAGCTCCTGCTCCTCCTCCCTCTCCTCCTCTTCAACATCAATCCATTATTCTTGAAGAACTCCCTTCCACTTCCACCATTCCAGACAATCAACAACCATCAACAATCTTTACTGAAACCCCATCTACCTCCATTCCTCCAGTCTCACCAACACCACCACCATCTCCACCACAATCACCCATTCATGTTCATGCGGATACACCATCTCCACCTCCTCCATCTCCAATTCCACAACATCCTGATAACATTCCATCCACCTCTACCCAGCGAAACTTTAATCTTCGGTCATCTCCTGAACCATCTCTAACATACTATCCAATTCATTCATCCACTCAGGACATCCCTTCATCCACAGATGATCCCCTCCACGTACCTGGCATTCCTTTTATAGATATCCAGTCTAGATTCTCTCTCTGTCCCAAATGTGGACATACATACCCCTATGCCGCTCCTAATCCAGAGCAGTTATATCAGAATTTTTCTAATATTTCCAATGATTTGCTAAAGTTCATTACTCCTACTCTAAGACAACTCATAAATGAGGCTATTGCACCTCTTACTACTACCATCTCTCCTCTATCTGCTCAACTTGCCTCCATCTCTGTTGTCCCTTCTTCAAGGGGCCTGGCTTCAGGACTCTCTGAAACCAGGCATGGAGAGATGTTCTGTGAAGAAGTTGTAGCAGCAGCAGCAGTAGTAGATATTCCAGTTGCAGAGTTTATTGGAAAAATTAATGATGATATAGAGATATTTTGTTTAGCAGAAGATCCAGTCTTTACTGCATAAATAAATATGTTGGTGTTTTCACCATAAATCCCTCAGTTGACATTCTTTCAATACTTCTTTCTTTTGATAGACATCATAGCAGTTCTTTACCAGTTGTTGATTCAGATTTCTCTAAAGCCATAGTATGTTACTTAGCTCCAATTAGTCGTGAAGTTTTGGAACAACTTAGGACAAGTTTTGCAGTTTTTGATAGTATTATAGAGCCAATAACTGTTTCAGAGCCATGGGAATTTTTTCCACCAACATTTGGTTGGTGTGAATCCCTAATGCCAGATCTTGATGATATTATGTTTGCTGATATGGAACCAGAGGTCACCAGCTCTCAAGTTCAAGAAGTTCCAGTATCAGAAGCTCTAACTGAACAGCCTCAGGCTGAAGACTTACAGCCAAAGGCTCATCCACTTCTTTTTGAAGAAATGTTGAAACAAATAAATGCTCTATATGATAATCCAGCAAATTCTTCTTTTGATGATGATGAATCAGATGACTCTGAAGATACAAGTTCTAAGAAAAGAAAAATAAAGAAGAAGGATGCTCCTCCAAAGGCTGCTCCAAAGCCTAATCCATCTGCTGATACTCCATATTATATCGTGCATAATATAACTCTCACTCCAGACACCCCCAACTAGATGAGATATTCTAAAAATGAACTGAAAGCTAGGAAGAAGAGCAGGAGATACTCTCCACCTCCTCAATTCAGGAGAGGTCCTCCTCCTCCTGCAGCAGGATCATCAGGAATTGTTGCTCAAGCTCAAAAGTCTACATCCTCTCATCATTCCAAACCTTCTTATACCAGACAGCAGCACAGTTCTAACAACAGCAGCAGACAACAATAATATCAGAAGCAAAGCAGACAGCAGAAGACATCCGAAGATAATCAGCAAGATAAAGCAAGTCTAGAAAGGCCTTTATCTCTAGCTTGTGATCCAGAAATGGACCCTAACTCTAGAATGGCCAGATTCCAAGATCTAATAGCTCTCTCTCAAATCAGGAAAGCTAAGGAAGAAGGATAAGACACTTCTCAGTATACTACTATGTCTTCCAATAGAAAGAAAGAGTTGGACAAATATCAGGTACAAAATCTTTTTAATGTTGATACATATATGTCCTTACATCCTGAAGCAGTTGTACCAAGAGTTGCTTCTGGGACAATTCTTGGAGCAAATGATATGAAGATGACAAATCAGCAAGCTGCTGATCCTAAAAGAGAAATTATTTCACCAGATCAGCTTCAGATGAAAAGAAGAAAGTTTCAAAAAAAGCCTGACAATTTTCTTTCTATATTTGATTTGAACTATTATAATTCTTCACAAGGCACTATTGTTATATATCTGCTGAACAATTATAATTCTGCCAGATATCTTTTTATGCTTTGTGATTTTTCCCTTTCTATTGTTCATATTGACCTCACCCAAATAGGGGGAGATTGTTGGAACCCCACTTGTTTTAGGGTTGATTTGGGCTAGGATCACTATTAGGATTGCTTAGATTGACCCACATTGTATATTCTAGGGTCATAGGTTTTTGTCAGAGTCTATGTCAGGACATAAAACCTAGAATGATTGGTTTTTACCTTTAGAAGACTTAAAAGATAGAAGACCCCCCAGTGAAAGCAGTTTTCTAAGAGAAGAAAAAGTCGTTCGGAGATTGCTGAACTAAGCTCGACTTTCGTCGATCGGAGTTCGATGAACTCAGTTATTTCTCTTAGCTGAGTTCGATAAAATCCTAGTTAGTTCGATGAAATCAAGTTCTTCTTTGAGCTGAGTTCGACGAAATCTTAGCAGAGATCGACGAATTTTGATTTCTTCCCAGATGTTCAGCACAACGAAAAGACTATCTCAGTTCAACGATCTTGGAGCTCAGATTGGAAGTGAATTTTCTGTTCAGAGATCTTGGAGCTCAGCTCGACGAAAGAGAGGTTTTTGTTCGACGAAATTGGATATTTGGTCGAAGAAACATATTCAGTTCAACTACATTCTCAAAGGTTCTGTTCGACTAATTTCCCTGCAGTTTTCCAATATTGACTAAGGCGGTTTGATTTCAAAATTTATTATTATATGACTATAAATGCACTGATAATTAATGCTTCATATTCTCAAAAATATATTCGCTTCAAGATAGCATTAATTATAGTATTCATAGAGTAATTATTTGGCCAAATTGCTGGTACAGTCGAGGAAACAAATTAAAGACAATTTCTAGTCGTTCAACTCCCAGATTTTCTGCAGTCAATCAAGGATAGAATTCAAAAATTCAAATGCTAATTTCTACAAGGAAGATAAAACGACAGTTTTCAGTAGATTAAAAAGAGATACACACATAGACACATAGAAAAGACACATTGATTACAGATTACTGAAGCAAAAAGGATTATTCTATAAAAACCTGAAGGAAGAACAACTTCACACAAAAATCAAGTTCTTCATCAGCTTTGCTTCAGGAATTTTCAAAGAGACAAACAATCTCCATCAGTCCGAAAGTTTCCTGAAGATCTACCTTCAATTGAAGGCCTATACCCTGAGTGTTGAAATCAAAAACTTGGTCTCTGTGGAGTTCGGGGTCCCAAGAAAGGGGTGACCTCGCACCTACTGCACTCAGGAGAACGACACAGACCAAAGGCTCGGGAAACTAGGAACAGACCCTCGGCTCTAGCATAGAGATCCCACCTCACAATCGGAAGACCTTTGAGATCTCCCCCTCCCTAGCCAATGCTTGAGCTAGGTGCCTTGGAAGAAGAAAGCAAGGTGTTCAAGTGGCTAAGAAGTCATGCTCTCCAAGGCACCCTCAAGAGTCTATTTATAGTTATCTGGGAATGGCCTGCCAATAACCAGCCTCCGCTGCTCTGAAATTACTGAAATGCCCCCAAATTGGTGTGCCAACAGCCAAATCCCACTGTTCTAAACAGCTAAATACAGTCCACCAGGGGCAGCCCCTCGAGCCGGGCGAGCAGGCGGCAAGGCAAGCTGAGGCCGGACGAGTAGGCGGCTAGGGGAGAGCTCGGCGGCCTGGGTTGAACTCGGCGTCCTGGGTTGAACTCGGCATCCTGGGTGAACTCGGCGGCCTGGGTTGAACTCGGCGGCCTGGGTGAACTCGGCGACCTGGGTGAACTCGGCGGCCTGGGTTGAACTCGGCGTCCTGGCTGAACTCGGCGTCCTAGGTGAACTCGGCGGCCTGGGTGAACTCGGCGGCCTGGGTTGAACTCGGCGGCCTGGGGCTGGGTGACCCCCTGAGGGGGCCGGGGGGAGAAAAATATTTTATCCCCTACTAGTATAAAACACAGATTCACACTAAATTGGCCACCAAGAGTGTCAAACCCCTCAAAAAGCTTTAAAAAGCATAGCTGGTCATATGCCTGCCGGGGGGACCCCACTCTTGCGAATACGAGGTTGTACACAATCCACGCACTTTTCGTAGTTGGCACAAGCTTGGAAAGAAACATCCAACCCAACGTATTCGTTGAGTGTAATTTCCTTGAGTTGAGTTCATGCAACCTCCACGAGGGGTCATCCTGCCCTGCCATATAATGAGAGCTTGGGTGGCGAGATCCTCCCTGGGGTAGAAAACACTTGGCCTCCACAAGAGATCAACATGCCTTGCCAGCTAGTGGGAGCCTGGTCAGCGGAATCATCTCGGAGCTAAAAGGACAGCCTCCACGAGAGATCAAGCTGCCCTGCTAGCTAGTGGGAGCCTGGTCAGCGAAATCATCTTGGAGCTAAAAGGACTTAGACTCCACAAGAGATCAACCTGCCCTGCCAGCTAGTGGGAGCCTGGTTAGTGGAATCATCTCGGTGCTAAAAGGACAGCCTCCACGAGAGATCAACCTGCCCTGCCAGCTAGTGGGAGCCTTGTTAGTGGAATCATGTCGGAGCTAAAAGGATAGCCTCCACGAGAGATCAACCTGTCCTGCTAGTTAGTGGGAGCCTGGTCAGCGGAATCATCTCGGAGCTAAAAGGACTTATCCCCCATGAGAGATCAACCTGCCCTGCTATCTAGTGGGAGCCTAGTCAGCAGAATCATCTCGTAGCTAAAAGGACTTAGCCTTCATGAGAGATCAACCTGTCCTGCCAGCTAGTGGGAGCCTTGTCAGCAGAATCATCTCGAAGCTAAAAGGACTTAGCCTCCACGAGAGATCAACCTGCCCTACCAGCTAGTGGGAGCCTGGTCAGCGAAATCATCTCGGAGCTAAAAGGACTTAGCCCCCACGAGAGATCAACCTTCCCTGCCAGCTAGTGGGATCCTGGTCAGCGGAATCATCTCCTAGATAAAAGGACTTAGCCTCCACGAGAGATCAACCTGCCCTGCCAGCTAGTGGGAGCCTGGTCAGCGGAATCATCTCGGAGCTAAAAGGACTTAGCCTCCACGAGAGATCAACCTGCCCTACCAGCTAGTGGGAGCCTCGTCAGCGGAATCATCTCGGAGCTAAAAGGACTTAGCCTCCACGAGAGATCAACCTGCCCTGCCAACTAGTGGGAGCCTGGTCAGCGGAATCATCTCGGAGCTAAAAGGACTTAGCCTCCACGAGAGATGAACCTGCCATGCCAGCTATTGGGAGCCTGGTCAGCAGAATCATCTCGGAGCTAAAAGGACTTAGCCCCCACGAGAGATCAACCTGCCCTGCCAACTAGTGAGAGCCTGGTCAGCGGAATCATCTCGGAGCTAAAAGGACTTAGCTCCCACAAGAGATCAACCTGCCCTACCAGATAGCGTGAGCCTTGTCAATGGAATCATCTCGGAGCTAAAAGGACTTAGCACCCACGAGAGATCAACCTGCCCCGCCAGCTAGCGGGAGCCTGGTCAGCGAAATCATCTCGGATCTAAAAGGACTTAGCCTCTACGAGAGATCAACCTGCCCTGCCAGCTAGTGGGATCTTGGTCAGTGGAATCATATCGGAGCTAAAAGGACTTAGCCTCCACGATAGATCAACCTGGCCTGCCAGCTAGTGGGAGCCTGGTCAGAGAAATCATCTCGGAGCTAAAAGGACTTAGCCTCCACAAGAGATCAACGTGCCCTGCCAGCTAGTGGGAGCCTGGTCAGTGGAATCATCTCACAACTAAAAGGAATTAGCCTCCATGAGAGATCAACTTGCCCTGCCAGCTAGTGAGAGCCTGGTCAGCAGAATCATCTCGGAGCTAAAAGGACTTAGCCTGCCCTGCCAGCTAATGAGAGCCTGGTCAGCGGAATCATCTCGGAGCCTCCACGAGAGAACAACCTGCCCTGCCAGCTAGTGGGAGCCTGGTCAGTGGAATCATCACGAAGCTAAAAGGACTTAGCCTCCACGAGAGATCAACCTGCCCTGCCAGTAAGTGGGAGCCTGGTCAGCGGAATCATCTCGAAGCTAAAAGGACTTAGCCTCCACGAGAGATCAACCTACCCTGCCAGCTAGTGGGATCCTGGTCTGAGGAATCATCTCGGAGCTAAAAGGACTTAGCCTCCACGAGAGATCAACCTGTTCTGCCAGCTAGTGGGAGCACGGTTAGCGAAATCATCTCGGAGCTAAGGCACGGATCACAAATGTTTTCCGGCTGTCTTTTTCATTAATCATAGTTAATACAATGCAAGCAAAGTTCATTACAAGAGATGATCCACGTAACTACCTTCCTCTTCCCTCGTGAATCATGGGATCCCTCCCCGGGTGCCCACATCAAACCTATCCTCACACCTCTCCCATGCTACCTCGGGTTAGACTTCTTCAATCCGTACCGGATCTTACGGTTGGTGAGGCTGTGGCACCGGAGCTCTTGTCCTTCTCAACTCCTGGAATTCGGGCAAGTAGCTGTTATATGGCCCTCCTCCTGGTGGAACTCACAGTAGGGTTACTCTACCCTGACTCTTCCTCTTCTCGCACGGTTCCTCCTCTCCCTTCGACCGATCGCCATCGCTTGTTGCGGTGGGGGTAGGAGCTGCCTAGGTGCTTGCCTTTGGTAGTTGTATCTTCCTTGGCTTTCCTGAAAGCCCCCCCACCCAGGATAAGAGCTCTTTCTGGACCATGGGCAGGTCCTCCCTGCTGCCTCCAATCTGGCTCCAGACCCTACTGTCCCTGGAACCCCAGAGCTCTCTTCTCCTCCCTCTGTCTTCCCTCCTGATGCCTCGAGCCGCCTTGCTCCTTCGGCTCCGCCTCTGTTAGCCTTGCCAATTTCTTGACAAATGCCGGGTTGGCCGCCTCCATGGCTATCTCCTCAGCCGCCCTTTCCATCAGCTCCTTGAAGGAAAGGGGGGCCTTTCGAGTCAGGCTCATCTTAAAGAACCCCTCGCGCAACCCCACTGTGAACGCCATCTGGAGGGCATACCCCGACATCTCCTTGATATCCAGGATCTCCTCTTGGAACCTATCAACGTAACGGGCCAGCGACTCCTCGGCCCCCTGCCTTATCAGGAAGATGGACTCATGACTCTTCTTTCTCTTCTTGGAGGTGGAGAAGCGAAGCTGAAAGCTCCGGCTCAAGTCCTCGAACCCATAGATCGATTTCGGAGTGAGTTGATGAAACCAGTCCCTTGCCTTGTCCTTCAACGTGATTGCGAAGAGGTGACACTTAAAGGCATCTGTCATCGTCCTTATGGAGATGGCATCCTCAAACCACTACAGGTGCTGGACGGGGTCATCCCTCCCGGTATAGTAAGCCATGTAGGGCTGTCTAAACCCTCGGGAATGGGAGCTGAGATGATCAGCTCGCTGAAGGGTGACCCCCTAAGGGGTGGTCTGGCCACCTCTACTCACGCGACCTGCTCTTATGGAAGGCTGGCCCTCGCCGGGCTGGAGAAAAACTCCCGGCCGGTGAGGTCTCGCTTGACCTCATCTCCCATCCTCTCCTTCCTGGGCCTTCTTCCTGGCACACTTCCCTCTCCCCCTGCTGGGGTCACCTCACCTAGACCCCTGGGAGTCGGCTCGTCGAGAGGGGGTGGGGGAGCGAGCTACTGGGGGGTTGGAGTGGAGCTGCCACCCCGAGGATCAATACTTCGCAACATCTCCATGATGTCATGGATGGAGGCCACGAACTCTTGCCTCCCCACAAAGGGTCCTAGGCTGGTGAGCTCATCGAGATCATCACTACCTCCCTGACCTCCAGCCTTGACACTCTCCCGAGATTTTTTGTGGCGGTCACTCTCCACGCTCACGCACCAAAATGTTGAAACCAAAAACTTGGTCTCTGTGGAGTTCGGGGTCCCAAGAAAGGGGTGACCTCACACCTACTACACTCAGGAGAACGTCACAGACCAAAGGCTCAGGAAACTTGGAACAGAACCTCGGCTCTAGCGTGGAGGTCCCACATTACACCCAGAAGACCTTTGAGGTCTCCCCCTCCCTAGCCAATGCTTGAGCTAGGTTCCTTGGAGGAAGAAAGTAAGGGGGTTCAAGTGGCTAAGAAGTCATGCTCTCCAAAGCACCCTCAAGGGTCTATTTATAGTTTTCTGGGAATGGCCTACCAATAACTAGCCTCCGCTGCTCTGAAATTACTGAAATGACCCCAAATTGTTCTGCCAACAGCCAAATCCCGTTGTTCTAAATAGCTAAATGCAGTCCACCAGGGGCAGCCACTCGAGTCGGGCGAGCAGGCGGCAAGGCGAGCTGAGGCCGGGCGATTAGGCGGTTAGGGGCGAGCTCGGCGACCTGGGTTGAACTCGGTGGCCTGGGTTGAACTCGGCGGCCTGGTTGAACTCGGCGGCCTAGGTTGAACTCGGAGGCCTGGGTGAACTCGGCGACCTGGGTGAACTCGGCGGCCTGGGTTGAACTCGATGGCCTGGCTGAACTCGGCGGCCTGGGTGAACTCGGCGGCCTGGGTGAACTAGGCGGCCTGGGTGAACTCGGTGGCCTAGGTTGAACTCGGCGGCCTGGGGCAGGGTGAACCCCTGAGGGGGTCGTGGGGAGAAAAATATTTTATCCCCCCATACTAGTATAAAACATAAATTCACACTAAATTGGCCACCAAGAGTGCCAAACCCCTCAAAAAGCTTAAAAAAGCATAGCTGGTCATATGTCTGTCGGGGGGACCCCACTCTTGCGAATACGGGGTTGTACACTGAGCAAAGCTCTCTTTCTCATGAACCATTCTACATCTCAGGGGGAGCTTTGACAACATCAAATCCACTAGTCTTCTCTTAGACTGTTGACAAAGAAGAATATCATCACTTTTCTTTTTCCAACTATGTACATGGTTATAACTCCCTTCAAAAGTTAACTCCTTTGGATGTCAAGTCTCCTGATCAAAAGACTTGGATTGGTTTTTGGGCACCTAATCAAAAACTCAAAGGATTGTGAGATATCCCTTGAAATAGATTTTGTGGTGACAGGGCACCTGAGCAAAAACCTATGGTGGCAGGGCACCTGGTCAAAAATCTGTAGTGGATTCCTACCAGGGTGGTAGAAGAGTGGATGTACCCAGTTTTGGGGAACCACTATAAAATCTTTGTATCGTCTGGATTGCTGTATTTTTTATTTGTTGTGCTGTGATTGTCTTTTGTGTTTATTTCTTTTCATACATATAGATATCACTAATTTTAATTCCGCTATAAAAATTAATTAAAGTTTTTAAAATACTCTATTCACCACCCCCCCCTCTAGAGTTAAGACAGATCTATCCCTCACTTTTAAAAATGCAAGGCTGAATGAAGCTGTCAGAAAGGGGAAGAAATGCATCAGTATCTCCTTAAGAAAAGTAAGGAAATGCATTTTTTTCTTTTCTCTTTACATTTTTTGTTCCATGCTATTCAACATAGTATATGGAGTTCTGACTTCTTCAAATAGGGGGAGATTGTTGAGTTTTGTTACCACAATATCGTTGATTTGAAGAAGTCCCCCTAAAACTAAGGTGAATTGTAGTTGTATTTGATAGTGTTTGTTTAGATGTGCATGCAGGTTATAATTGCCAAGTATAGACCAATGTCAGTCTACAATAAGTCACCAAACACTGGACCATACAATGTAATCCCTCATTGTGGGATCCATAATGTTGACTCATGTGTAGTCTATCTATTGGGACACACTTCATTCTCAAGTACTAAACCAATGGAAGAAAGAATAGTTGTTGTATACCTTGAAGAAAATAATTTTGAGAAAGTAAAATTTTTCGAGTCCATTACTCGAGTAGTGCTGGAATGAATTCTCGAGTATACTAAGTACAGTTCTCGAGTAATAGAAATCCTTCTCGAGAAGGCTTACTCCAATACTCGAGTAAGCCTTGGAGTACTCAAGTACTACTTATCTACGTCTCGAGTACTCAGAAATTTTTTAATTGTTGTACTCGAGTAATATAATTTAGTTCTCGAGAAGGCCATGCCCTGTCTCGAGAAGTCGGTGGACCAGTTGATAACTTCTCAAAAAGAAGTTATCTTGTGCCTTAAATACTACTATTTTGATGAAAAGATTTAACAAATTTTTATAAAAAAATATTGTATTTAAACATGTTGACAACTTTTAAAATTGAGAGTATTAACGTCATTTCAATATGTGTTTATCCTAGGAAACCTGAAGTATTCACCTCGTTGCGGCATGAATCAAGTACATGGGAAGTCCAGGAAGACGATTATAGCATTATTACAACAGTTTTGGGGCTGTTTCGTGCAGTTTTTGTTTTTGGAGAGCAGGAAATTTGTTATAACAAATTTATGCAGTTCATAAAATTTGTTATAATAAGTTGCGGAAATTCAAATTTTGAATTCTGAATTCCTCCATATTTTTGGCAGTTACAAGTGCATAGATGGCAACCACCCGGATTCAACTTGAATCTGCAGGCACATCACAATAATAACTTTAATCAATAAGGTTCGTCCAGGAAACTATCCGATGAGATTCTCATTGAATCGATGCACAAGAGTGATGCTCGTATTACTAGCCTAGAGGGGTCCTTACACATTATTGAGTCGCAATTGGGACAAATTGCCAATGCGTTGAGCCTTAGACCCCAAGGGTCACTACCATCTAATACGACCCCAAATCCTAAAGGGGATAGTCCATATTGTAAATCGGTCACCTTGCATAGTGGAAGAGAGTTTGCGGGCCGTGACCCAATTAAGAAGGACGATGTAGAAAAGAACTTTAGAGAAGTTAGCCCTATTGACTGTGACAATGACTTAGAGAAAACTATTGATTAAAAGGAAGAGAAAGTAGAAGTACTAGAGGACAAGAAGGTGGAACTTAGTGTTGAGGTGACAAAGAAGAAAGATAATGTGGTAGTCTACCCACCTCCACCATTCCCCCAAAGGTTAAGGAAAAGCAAGCTGGATCAAAAATTCCAGCAGTTTGTTGAAATTTTTAAGAAGCTTCAAATAAACATCCTGTTTGCGGAAGCCTTGGAGCAAATGCCCAGCTATGTGAAATTCATGAAAGATATCCTGTCCATGAAAAGAAGATTTGAAGTGAATGAGACGGTAGCACTTACTCAAGAGTGCAGTGTCATTCTTCAGAAAAAGCTTCCACCCAAGTTAAAAGATCCGGAAAGCTTTACCATACCGTGCTCCATAGGGTATCAGTTTTAGGGCAAGACATTATGTGACTTGAGAGCAAGTATTAACTTGATTCCCCTATCGATTTATAGGAAGCTGGGGCTAGGGGAGATCTCAAATACTTCCATCACTTTACAATTGGCAGATAGAACATTAGCCTTCCCAAAGGGGATAGTGGAGGATGTATTGGTAAAAGTGGATAAGTTTATTTTCCCTGTAGATTTTGTGGTAATGGATATGGAGGAAGATAGGGAAGTACCTATTATTGTAGGTAGACCATTCCTAGCCACCGGAAGGTCATTAATAGATGTACAAAAGGGAGAGTTAATGATGAGAGTCAACGTTGAGCAGATTACGTTCAATATACTGAACACTATGAAATTTCTCGATAGAGAGGAGGATAATATCGAGATGGTTAACCCCATATTTGTTTGTGAATATCAATTGATAAATAAATCTGAAGACGAGAATGAATTGTTAGCCCGATTATTGACCGAAGAGAATGTATCTGATAATGATGATGATAGTTAGGAGTGCTTTCAAGTACGTGAGAGGCCAACTAGTTGGACTCGTAAGCTAGAACCCCTGGAGATGCCAGAGAAATCCTTGGCGGTCAAGCCATCAGTTATTGAGCCCCCAAAATTAGAATTGAAACCTCTACCCGAGCACCTCACGTATGTGTACTTAGGAGAGAACAACACTTTGCTCAATATTATTAACGTAAGGTTACAACCAGAACAGCAACAAAAGCTGACTGAATTATTAAAGCAGTATAAAGTGGCTATATGTTGGACCATAGCGGACATCCGAGGGATAAGCCCTTCATTGTGTATGCATAAAATTCTATTAGATGTACCTTTGAAGGGGTCTATTGAGCACCAGCGTCGTCTAAGTCCACCTATGAAAGAAGTAGTCAAGAAGGAGATTATTAAGTGTTTAGACGCGGGTATTATTTACCCTATCTCAGATAGCGCTTGGGTTTCACCGGTTCAGTGTGTTCCAAAGAAAGGTGGGATGACGGTGGTGAAGAATGAGAAGTATAAGCTGATATCCACTAGGACATTTACAGGGTGGCGAATTTGTATGGATTATAGAAAATTGAATATAGCCACGAGAAAAGATCACTTTCATCCACCCTTCATCGACCGAGTTTTGGATAAGCTGGTTGTAAAATGTTTTTTCTATTTTTTGGATGGTTACTCGAGATATAATAAGATTTCAGTGGATCTTGAAGATCAGGAGAAGACCACTTTTACATGCCCGTATGGCACCTTTGCATTTAGGAGAATGCCATTTGGATTATGCAATGCTCCCGCTACTTTTCAACGATGTATGATTGCGATATTTTCTGACATAATGGTTCATGGCATAGAGACTTTTATGGATGATTTTTCTATCTTTGGAAAATCTTTTGATTCCTGCTTAGAGTGCCTAGAGAAGGTGCTAGTTCGATGTGTGGAGACCAATCTGGTTTTGAACTTGGAAAAATATTATTTTATGTTTCACAAGGGAATTGTGCTAGGACATCATGTATCTAGGAATGGATTAGGTGTGGACAAAGCCAAACTCGATGTGATTGAGAGGCTGCCACCCCCGAAGAACGTGAAGATGCTGCGAAGCTTCCTGGGCCACTCAGGATTCTATCGAAGATTTATCAAATATTTTGCAAAGGTTGCCAAGCCGTTGAGTGGTCTGTTAGAGAAAGATGTGTGATTTGATTTTAATGATGCTTGTTTATGTTCTTTTGATGAATTGAAGAGTCGTTTGACTTCTGCTCCTGTTGTGGTAACTCCCAATTGGGAGGAACTATTTATATTGATGTGTGATGTCAGTGACTATGTTGTTGGAGTTATCTTAGGGCAAGTGCGGGAGAAGGTCTTCCAAACGATAGCTTATGATAACAAAACTTTGATAGAAGCCCAAGTTAACAATACAACCACTGAAAAAGAGTTACTGCCCGTAGTTTTTTGCTTTTAAAAATTTCAAATCCTACCTTTTATGCACCAACATCATAGTGTACACCGACCATGCGGCTATACGATACCTCATGGAGAAGAAGGATGCTAAACCATGATTGATACCTCATGTAGAAATCTCTTTTTCTGTTGGTAGAGTAGATCTTGTGGAAAGACTCTACTGACTATATAATTTACATAATCGGCATACCAAGGCACTATGGTTCCAGATACCACTAATAGCCACTCATCGGGGAACCTTTCATAAATTTCAGATTGCAGCAGTGATGTGGGTTTGCACCATATCTATTTAAGGTTTGCCCCGATGGGATGGTGAGACGTTGCGTCCCCGAATCGAAAATGAAAGCCATATTGGAGAAGTGTCACAGCTCTCCTTATGACGGACATTTTATGGGAGATAGAACATCAATGAAGATCTTAGAGGCCAGATTCTTCTAGCCCAATTTATTTCGCAATGCCCGAGATTTTGTTAAACAGTGTGATAGGTGTCATAGGTCTGAAAACAAAAAGAGAACGGATGCGATGCCTATGAATACGATCCTAGAAGTTGAACTGTTCGATGTATGAGGAATTAATTTTATGGGACCATTCGTGAATTCACAGGGAGACATGTACAGTCTTTTAGCGGTTGGTTATGTATCAAAGTGGGTAGAAGCAATTGCTACACCTAAAAATGACGCAAAAGTGGTCTTAGAGTTTCTGAAAAATTTCATATTTAATCGGTTTGGAACCCCGAGGGCAATTATTAGTGATGGGGGAAGTCATTTCTGCAATGCCCAATTCACGGCTCTATTAAAACAATATGAGGTAATCCCTCATTGTGTGATCCATGGTGTTGACTCATGTGTAGCCTCTCTATTGGGACACACTTCATTCTCAAGTACTAAAGCAAGGGAAGAAAGAATAGTTGATGTATACCTTGAAGAAAATTATTTTGAGAAAGCAAAATTTTCCTAGTCCATTACTCGAGTAGTGCTGGAATGAATTCTCGAGTATACTAAGTACAGTTCTCGAGTAATAGAAATCCTTCTCGAGAAGGCTTACTCCAATACTCGAGTAAGCCTTGGAGTACTCGAGTACTACTTATCTACGTCTCGAGTACTCAAAAAATTTTTAAGTGCTGTACTCGAGTAACATATTTTAGTTCTCGAGAAGGCCATGCCCTGTCTTGAGAAGTCAGTGGACCAGTTGATAACTTCTCAAAAATAAGTTATCTTGTGCCTTAAATACTCCTATTTTGATGAAAAGATTTAACAAATTTTTATAAAAAAATTGTATTTGAATATGTTGACAACTTTTAAAATTGAGGGTATTAACATCATTTCAATATGTGTTTATCCTAGGAAACCCGAAGTATTCACCTCGTTGCGACACGGGCCAAGTATATGGGAAGTCCAGGAACACGATTTCAACATTATTGCAATAGTTTTGGGACTGTTTGGTGCAGTTTCTATTTTTGGATAGCAGGATATTTATTATAACAAATTTCTGCAGTTCAGAAAATTTGTTATAACAAGTTGCGGAAATTCAAATTTTGAATTCCGAATTCCTCCATATTTTTGGTAGTTACAAGTGCATAAATGACATCCTTTCAGCAATAAAAATATTCCTTTTAGATGGGAGGAGTATAAAGAGGGGGTGTGAGAGAGAAAAAGTAAGACACTTCATAATATTCAATTTTCAAAAAAGTAGATCTTGGTTTGGGAGAGAAGAAGAAGGAACCACACCAGATCTTCATCAAAGAGGGATATTGCATACATTTGAGTGGAGTTTTCTACAACGTTTTTGAACTATAAGCATAATGTTTTGTAAGATCTATCCAATCTTGTATTCCTCTTCTCAAATCATGAACTAAATTCTCTAGGTTTTGTATTTTGAAAGTACTTTGCTCTATTTTGATGTGATCCTTGTTTTATTTTAATTTATGAGAAGATTTGTGTGAATTCCTTATTTAGTTGTTGATCTTGTGGTAAAACTTTTGTATTATTATTTCATTTGATGCTTCATTTCGAGATTCGAGAGAGGAGAAGTGTGAGTGTTTGAATGTAACATATTTTACTATGTGGCGAAATTCTAGAGAGGAGTCACGTAAATTTTTAACCAAAGTTTTTGGATCGTTTTACTGCGCTTCGAGATTCTAGAGAGGAGAGGCATAAGTGTATCATCAACTTAATATAACGAAGAGAGGGAAAGAGATTTCACCTTTCGGTTAGCAACTTTGATTTTTATTATTAATCATATTCTTTGTTTTCCTGAGTTAGAGATGACAAGGGAATAAGGGGTTTAGTGATTTCTGATATCGAGAGATACGGATCTCTACCGTAAAATCGTTGCAGGGGAGCGCACATAGATTTCTCATAAACATCTTCTTTCGATCCATCATTATAGGTTTAGAAAATCAAAATACAAGACCGTTTTTCCCAAACTTGATAAACAGTAATTTTAGAAAGTCTTATTAATTTTACTTTAGAATTTTATTTGTCTTTAAACTCACTTCAATCAACTCACTTGGATTTAAATAAAAGGACTAGCTAGTACTTGTGAGCCTTAAATTAATCACCTCTCCGTGGGAATGATCTTTACTCATTCTGTATTACTTGATCTGGCACGTGCACATGCGTAGTTATGTATACCTATTTCGGGCATATCACCAGTACTCGAGTAAGAAGAAGTCTTGTTCTCAAGAAGTCATGGTAATTCTCGAGAAGTCTTACTATTGTTTTCGAGTTGTTTAAGTCTAGTACTCGAGTATGTTTAGCCTATTACTTGAGTAAGCATATATGCTAAGTCCAGTACTCGAGTAGGCCAAGCCAGTTCTCGAGAAGCAGAATTCATCACTCGAGAAGGCCAAAACTAGTTCTCGAGTAACATAATCTAGTTCTCGAATAAAGTCCTTTGGTTCTCGAGAAGGGAGAATCTAGTTCTCGAGTAAAGTCCTTTAGTTCTCGAGACACCTGAATTAATTTTCCTTTAGTACTTGTTCTCGAGACCTTCATACTTTTGTCTCGAGAATCAGAAGTTGTTCTCGAGTAGTCACTCCTTCACTCGAGAACTGAAGATCAAAATTGCTGAAATGTTCGCCAAGTCCCGACAGAAGTGATTTCAAACTAACCTCGATTCTTATTGGTCCACGTGTGCAGTCATTTATGATTATGACCGTTAGGCTTGTCCTATAAAAGGTCTTATCAATTTAGACTAACCCTAACATGAAAAAAATAAGTTTTCTGAATCATTCTTTCATTCTAAATCGGGAAAGTCGTTGCTCCTCATCGCCGTTCTCGTCGTTGCTCTTCTCCGATTCAAGAAGTTCAGAACAAGAATTGATCCGCAGATCAAGGGGTTCAATTTCTACAGATCTCTTTCTTGATCGTGTTGATCTTAAGATTTTCAGATCCAGAGATTTGGACAGTCTTCCTCGATCTATTCCTGACAGAGTTTCATCTTTGAAGGAGGAAGAAATCTAAAGTTCTCAGATCTGAAGTGAAGTTTGTTTTACTATTATTGTAAATCTATTTCAATTCTTGTAGGAGATTTTGTCTCCGAGTTTTATAGGAAGTTTTCTTCCGAGTGTAGATCCCGTTTCAGGATCGAGTTGTAGGAGATTCTTCTCTGAGTTGTAGGAGTTTTTACTCCAACTTGTAGGAACGTTCTTCCGAGTGGTAGGATTGTTTTCAATTCGAGATTAGCGGAGTAGCCGAGTCTAGTACATTGCTAGATCGGTGAGGTGGAAAGTGGATGTACCCAAGGTTGGGGAACCACTATAACTATTAGTGTCGTTTGTGAATGCTTGGTTATTTTTTGTGCATCGCTCGCTAAATTTTTATTCCGCAAAAGAATGCACAACTCACCTATTCACCCCCCCCCCCTCCAGGTGATTTAGGTTCATAATTTAAATATTTTCAATTGGTATCAGAGGGAGGTTGTTCATCAAAAGGTTAACACCTTGAACAGATCTCCCCCAATTTGTCTTTTGAGTGTTTCAAGCATGGACAGATCCAAGGACTCCACTAAGCTTCCAGTGTGCAATAAAGCAAACTTTCCCATGTGGAAAGAAAGAGTAAAGTTCTTCATGGAAGCTGTTGACCCCCGCATCTTAATGATAGTGGAAGAATGCCCTCATGTGCCTATGATCACTTCCACTATTGATCCTACTAATAAGGTGCCAAAGAAATTAATGTACTTCAACAAAGATGAGATTGCACTTGCCTCTCTTGACAAGAAAGCCAAAAACATCATCGCGAGCACAGACGATGACTCTATATTGCAGAACCTCATTCACTGCAATTCTGCCAAGGAGATGTGGCAGTCTCTAATCACCTTGATGGAAGGCACAGAAGAAGTAAGGGATGATAGAAGATCCCTTCTAAATCAGAAGTATGAGGCCTTCAAGCGAGGCCCCAAGGAAGCAATTGCTGACACATATGAAAACTTTTTCAAAATTGTCAATGGCCTAAGGAACTACGACCGGGTGTTCACAGATGGTGAACTAAATGACAAGTTCCTAAGATCATTGACAAAGGAATGGGACAACAAAATATGTGCCATCAGGGAGTTCGGGAGATTAGCAGAAACCGACCCTCAGAACCTCTTCAGGAAGCTTATGTCATATGAGCTTCAAATCAATACAAGAAAAGCTGAAGAAGAGGGCAACAAATCTTCGTCAAAAGATAAGTTTGTTGCACTGAAGGCAGACAGCTCAAGAAAGGCCAAAGCTGCATCTTCTGTTTCCACTCAAGAAGACTATAAAGAAGAAGACTCAGAGCCCAGCACCTCAGGCTCAGAGCTATCTGATGGAGAGTTCTTCCTACTCTCCCGACAATTCAAGATGTTTCTCAGCAAGAAGAAACAAATGAGAGGGAATGATTCCTCATTCAGAAGATCACGTCATGACGATGACTATCAAAAGAAAAGTCACACATCTGACAGGTATAAATCTAAACCGAACAAACATGTTTCATTTAATGTTGTTTGCTACTGTTGTAATAAGTTGGGGCATATAAGTACTGACTGCCCTCACAAGAAGAAGGAGGGTGGAAGAAGATAGGAGAAGAAAACTTCTTATAATAAGAAGAAGACTGAAAGAAGCCTGGTCGCCAAGAAGGGCAAGACCCTCAGTGACACAGGCTCATCTGAGTCTAGTGATGAGGAGGAAGCCTACTTTGGGCTCATGGTACACACAGATGAAGAAGAAGAGCCCCAGTTCATTGGGAAGGTAAACTCTCATACCCCTCTCTCTGAATCAGATACTTCTGACCTTGATCATGAGGACTACTCTTCTGATGATGAGCCTGAACTCATGGCTAAATATAAAGAGTTGATCAAGGCTTATGACAAATGTCGAAGAGTCGCGAGAACTCAGGTTAAGGATATTAAATCTCTCAAGATTGTGGAGAGCAATCTGAGGGAGGAAGCCATAATGATGGACTCACTCATAAAGCAATTCCATGATGTAATGAAAGAATACAATAAAGCACTCGAGCACCTGAACTTGAAGGAGGAGATCATTCAAAAGTTGGAAGAACAACTTGCTGCTGAAAAGAAACTTGTTGAAAGCTTCTCCAAGCCCAAGACTTGTTGAAAATTGTGAAGTGAAAGTGGGTGAATGAAAGACTTGGGCAACCTATCCGTGCGTACTACGCGGACAGAGTTGGCAGACAACCAGGTCGGCGGGGCTGGTGCAGATGGCTTGTTCTGTGGCGGCCTGGGCGGTCTGTTCGCAAGGACTACGCAGACAGCAATGACGGTTAGCTAGGTCAGCTTATGCTTTGCAAGTAGTTAGATACCGAAAGGTAACCGGGCGGATTGAATTTCTATCTGCGGAGTCCGGCAAGAAGCGGACTGAAGAACTGGAGCTCGGCAGACCGGCTTGGCAGAAGCCTTGGTCTTACTTTGGTGAAGCGACATGTCGTAGCTACGGAGATCGCCAGTCTGTGCGGACTAATACTGGAGTTCGTCGGTGCAGGCGGACTGAATCCAGTGTCCGCCAGTAAGTGCGGACTGGCCCTTGTGGTCAGTGGTGTGGACTTGGTTGGTTCTGAACCAGGTCCATGTTTGGCTCAGTCCGTGGAGATCGAGCAGTGGAGCGTAGACTGCTTCTCAATCCGCCAAGCTTGGCAGAAGTGTTATGTGCCTTGGTTGCGAGTGTGGGGATAAGCAGACTGGAGATTGCGTCCGCAACTACGTGCGGACTAGAGTTGGGTCCGCTGATTCCGACAACTGCCTTGCTGGCATGGTTGTGGACTCAGGTTATGCGGACTGAAGCAGTCTGCGGGATATGCTGAATGGAGTAGTCTGCAGGATATGCGGACTGGAGGTATCCGTAGTATAAGCAGACTAGAGCTGTGTCCGCTGAGTCCGGCAGGTGCCTTGGTGGCGACTGTGGGCTCGGGATAAGCGGACTGGAGCTGTGTCCGCTGAGTTCGGCAGTTGTCTTGGTGGCAAGGCTGTTGGATCGGGATAAGCAGACTGGAGTTGTGTCCGCGGATAGGCAGACAGCTGTTGTGGAGTCCGGCTGTGGAAGTCTTGGCTTGGCCTTACGACAAGGCGGACTTGCGATGTGTCCGGCCTTGGTGAAGCAATGGCGCTGGCTTGGCCTTGCGATAAGGCGGACTGGCGATGTGTCCGGCCTTGGTGAAGCAATGGAGCTGGCTTGGTCTTTGGCGACAAGGCGGACTGGTGTTGATGTCCGTCCTTGGAGAAGCAATGGCGGACTGGCTATCCTGCACAGGTAGTGGCGAACTGGTGTATATCCGCAGGCTTTGCGGATACGTGTTCTTGCTGCGGGATGTGGCGGTGATCCTATCGGCTAGGGCGGTGACCACACTCCTCATCGTGCCTATAAATAGGACTCATGTCACATCAGGAATAGAGTAACCAGAGAACTTCAATGCATGAGTGAATACTAAGTGAGCCCGCAACAGTTGCTGCGGACTGGACTTTTGTGTCCGCACGGTTTGATTGAGTTGACCGGGTTGTGCTGTGCAGGTTGTGCGGATAGCGCTGGAAAGCCAGGACATGGCTCTGATTGCGGTCAGGGACAGTGCGGACTCTGTGGTTAAGCAACAGGCGGTAAATAGCAGGTCACGGACAGCGACCAGACGGTCTTCTCTTTGGCAACTTAGTTCGGGGTTAAATAAGTCATCTTCTTCAGGCAGACTGTTCTATTCAGCATCGCAGCTTGTGCGGTCTGGTGGCTAGGCGACCTCGCGGTTATGCGGCTTGCAGATCAGCGGCTAGAGCTAGCATTGGAATAAGGGGTAGTCTGCACGACTTGTGTTGCGGTCTGGCGACCTGGCGGATTATGCAGACTCCACAGTAGTAGACCGGCGGCTTCGTGTTGGAGTCCGCACGGTTTGTATTGTCTTGTCTTTGAAATTGTCTCTGCTTTCCCTGTGTTGGTTTTGGTGAAGCATGTCTCGCCATGTATGTCTCGCTTTGTAAAGAAGATTGTTGTTAATCAATAAAGACTCTTGTTGCTGCATGTGTTTCTGGTTGTGACTGACTTAAGTTGAGATAACCCCTGCTCACTCCAAGGTCCGGGAAATTTCAACAAGACCGTCCTTCCTTTTGTTGTTGAATTCTCAGCTCAGGCCAAAGGTGCTGGCTTAGGCCATATTGATGCTCCTAGTAAATCCTCTAGGAGAAATAAGGCTCAAAGGAAGAATAAGGCGGCCAAGAAGGTTTTAGCCAAGGAGATGGGGAAAGCTCCTCAAGAACAAACTCTGTTTAAAAAGGTTATCTTTCCAACGATCAAGTTTGATCTTGACTCGTCCTACAGTCACTTTGCTAGGCCTACTTATGTAGAGCCCAAGTCTCGGTACCAAGGATGGACCCCTCGCTGAAACTTTGGTGAGAGTATCTTCAAGGCACCTTATGAGGAGATCAATCTTTAGAGCTACGGCCCTTACAATCATGGTCATAACATCAAGAAAGCTCCAAAAGCCAAACCCGTTGTGGAAAAGCCTATTATGAAGAAGAAGTCATGTGAGTGTCATCACCACGAAGCTTCTACCTTCAAGACTGCTGCCCCTACTAGACCACACTCTCAAAAGGTCAAGCAGGAGAGATTTAGGCAAAGATACAACAGGTTTGACTGTTACTGTTGTGGCAATGTTGGTCACTTTGCCATTGATTGCTGGTTTAACCCTATAAATTATGAAACTCCTCAAGTTAATAATGTGAGAAAGACCACTCACAATGTTAACACTCGTAGGGGGAGTATGTTAACCAGAGACCTAGGACCCAAGCTTGTTTGGGTTCCTAAGGGATTCTAAACTTGTGGATGTAGGTATGTCCATAGGCCAACAAAAACTCCTACCTGGCAAATGGACAAGAAGAAGTTCCAAGAAATCTCTTGGAATTAGAAGATTTAAAATGTGTTGTTGCAAGTTTGACAACAAAGCAACTGAAGAAGAGTTTCTCCTGAATTGGTTGAGGGGGAGCTTCTAGCTGAAAACTCTCTCCAAAAGGACCTCTGAGGTGATTGAGCTCTCAGTGAAGAAGAGGCTATGAGTGTGACCTCTGTCATGTCCCCTATTGAAGATGTCAGAAAGGGGGAGAGAGAGATGAAAAGAAAATGGAGGAGAAAATGCAAGGCTGAATGAAGCTGTCAGAAAAGGGGAGAAATGCATCGGTATCTCCTTAACAAAAGTAAGGCGATGCATTTTTTCTTTTCTCTTTACATTTTTTTGTTCCATGCAATTCAACTTAGTATATGGGGTTCTGACTTCTTCAAATAGGGGGAGATTGTTGGGTTTTGTTACCACAATAACCTTGATTTGAAGAAGCCCCCCTAAAACTAAAGTGAATTGTAGTTGTATTTGATGGTGCTTGTTTAGATGTGCTTGCAGGTTATAATTGCCAAGTGTAGACCAATGTCAGTCTACAATGAGTCACCAAACACAGGACCATATAATGTAATCCCTCATTGTGTGATCCATGGTGTTGACTCATGTGTAGCCTCTCTTTTGGGACACACTTCATTCTCAAGTACTAAAGCAATGGAAGAAAGAATAGTTGATGTATACCTTGAAGAAAATAATTTTGAGAAAGTAAATTTTTCCTAGTCCATTACTTGAGTAGTGCTGGAATGAATTCTCGAGTATACTAAGTACAGTTCTCGAGTAATAGAAATCCTTCTCGAGAAGGCTTAGTCCAATACTCGAGTAAGCCTTGGAGTACTTGAGTACTACTTATCTATGTCTCGAGTACTCAGAAATTTTTTAAGTGTTGCACTCGAGTAAAATAATTTAGTTCTCGAGAAGGCCATGCCCTGTCTCAAGAAGTCAGTGGACCAGTACTCGAGTAAGAAGAAGTCTTGTTCTCGAGAAGTCATGGTAGTTCTCGAGAAGTCTCACTATAGTTTTCGAGTAGTTTAAGTCTAGTACTCGAGTATGTTTAGCCTATTACTCGAGTAAGCAGATATGCTAAGTCAAGTACTCGAGTAGGCCAAGCCAGTTCTCAAGAAGCAGAATTCATCACTCGAGAAGGCCAAAACTAGTTCTCGAGTAACATAATCTAGTTCTCAAGTAAAGTCCTTTGGTTCTCGAGAAGGGAGAATCTAGTTCTCGAGTAAAATCCTTTAGTTCTCGAGACACCTGAATTAATTTTCCTTTAGTACTTGTTCTCGAGACCTTAATACTTTTGTCTCGAGAATCAGAAGCTGTTCTCGAGTAGTCACTCCTTCACTCGAGAACTGAAGATCAAAATTGCTGAAATTTTTGCCAAGTCCCGACCGAAGTGATTTCAAACTAACCTCGATTCTTATTGGTCCACGTGTGCAGTCATTTATTATTATGACCGTTAGGCTTTTCCTATAAAAGGTCTTATCAATTTCGACTAACCCTAACATGAAAAAAATAAGTTTTTTGAATCGTTCTTTCATTCTAAATCGGGAAAGCCGCCGCTCCTCATCGTCATTCTCGCCGCTGCTTTTCTCTGATTCAAGAAGTTCAGAACAAGAATCGATCAGCAGATCAAGGTGTTCAATTTTTACAGATCTCTTTCTTGATCATGTTGATCTTAAGAGTTTCAGATCCAGAGATTTCGGCAGTCTTCCTCGATCTATTCCTGACAGAGTTTCAACTTTCAAGAAGGAAGAAATCTGAAGTTCTCAGATCTGAAGTGAAGTTTTTTTTACTGTTATTGTAAATCTATTTCAATTTTTATAGGAGATTTTGTCTCTGAGTTTTGTAGGAAGTTTTTCTTCCGAGTGTAGATCCCGTTTCAGGATCGAGTTGCAAGGCAAGAAACTAGTCATGCAGACTCAAAGAGTAATCGCCAGCTCTGCTGCTACACTATGGAGTCTGTTGAATCCGCTAAGCCGCCAAACCGCAACCTAGTCGCGTGGACTGCCTATTATTCTAATGTTGAACTCTATTCGTTGTTCTGCAAGCCGCCTAATCGCATGGTCGCCTAGCCTCCGGATCACGTGAACTGCTATTGCTGAACTGAACAAGCTGCTTGAAGCGAACAGCTTATTGAACTGGGAAACAAGTTTCAGAAGAGAAAATTGTCTGGTCGCAAGTCGCGACCTGCTGCTAACCGCTAGTTTCTAACCGCAAAGTCTGCACTATCCCTGACCGAAATCAAAACCAAGTCCCTGGCTTTCCAGTACTATCCATACAACCTCCACAGCACAACCCGGTCAAACTCTTCAAACTGCATGAATAGAAAATCTTGTCCGCAGCAACTACCCGAGCTCACTTACTGTTCATTCGATGTGTTATTGATGTGACAGGGGGTCCTATTTATAGGAGCGGAGAGGAGTGTGATCACCGCCCAATCCAATAGGATCACTGCCCTATCTCGCGGCGAGCACCATCAGACTGCCTTGACACCGCGACTAGGCTGGACAGCCTGTCCGCCGAGGTCGCACTACCACAGCAGGATACCAAGCCAATCTGCCTTTTCACCAAAGCAACACTTGGTCGCCATACAGGCAGACACTGCAGATACTGCCCCAGTCCGCATGCCAAAGTGGACACTGCTTCAGTCCGCACACCCCGAGCTCGCAACAAAAGCACAAGTCTGAATGTTGCCGAGCTCGGCGAACAAGGAACCAGTCCGCGCTAACCGCGCGACCTCCCGGACTGAGCAATCCTGGACTTGGTGCAGATCCATACAAAGTCCACACCACCGGCCATCCATGGTGCGAACATAGCACCAGCGGATACAAGGGCCAGTCGGCACAAACCGGCGAACTCCGGCACCAATCCGCTCAACCGGCGAACTCTGGCACCAGTCCGAACTAACCGACGAACTCTGCGGTTACCACCAACCGCGCCACCAGAGCAAGACCAAAGCACACGCCATGCAGATCTCCCGAGCTCTAGTCAAGTCCACAACCCGGACTCAGCAAACTCCTTATGAGTTTGCACTAGTCGGTCTTGGCGAACTCCGCGGATAGACACGCTATCTGCCCGGTTACTATCTGGGAACAATTTGACTGCTGAACACAAGTTGACCTGGCTAGCCGTAACTTCTGTCCTCACAGACCACTCGAACAGACCGCCCAGGCTGCTAGAGAACAAGCTGACTGCAACACCTCTGTCGACCTGGCTAGCTGTCAGTTCTATCCGCACAGGTCGCGTGAACAGGTTGCCCAGGCCGCCCAGGTCTCCACTTTCACTTCATAATTTTCAACACTCTCCCCTTGAAGTGAGAAGTGGAGACCAGCTCCAACAGTCTCTGTAACAGTATACATTGCCCCTTCGATAGCACCTTCGAGAAGATGTCTGTGATATAGACCCCGCTCCGTATATCAAAGATGATAAGGGATACCCCAGCACCTCCCGAAAGGAGTAATGCTTCCCTCCGCCTAATTCTTCAACTTCAACCTCCACTTGTATGTCATAGGAGTAACACCAACGACCTTGGGCACAAGGTCCAAAGCCTCGTTTCCTTTGAGGGCAGTCACCTCCTTGTTCTTGGCGTTATCTGCCTCCTTAACTCCAGTGGTGTCATCACAGCAAGAAGGCTCTCGCTCGACCAGAGGGCCTGCGAAGAAATAAGAGACCGAGCTCACCGCATTTCCTTCGCAATATCGAGCTGGTGTGTTGAAACCGGAATCCGGTCTCCTGTGGAGTTCGACCCTTGGGGAAGGGGTGACCGCGCACCTACTACCCTCAAGCAAACGATCTAGGCACAAGACTAGGAACACAAGGGACAGACCCAAGGTCTCAGCGTGGAGGACCCGCCGCATACCCGGAAGACTAACTAACTCTTCCCCTCCCAAGCCAAGGGCTGAGCTAAGGCACCTTCGGAGGGCTCTCTTGGCCGACCGGAACATCCAAGGAGGATCTCGAGATCCACTCCTTAACTAAAGGTGCCACCTCGGGTCTATGTAAAATGTTCCCCGCCCGCCTTGCTATTGGCACAAAACCGCCCAGCAGCCCTACTCTACGCAGCCTCAATTGGGCCGCTAATAGCGGAACTCCGATACTCTGAAAGGATGGCAACGGGCCATCAGGGGTTTCCCGGCATCTATACCTCGGGGCCCGCACGGGGGGAGCGGTTCACGAACACGCCGCTCGCCCAAGACAGGAGGAGTAAGCTACATTCTCAGAGCATCACAGATATAAAAGAATATTACAGGAATATAAATTTCATACTCGGCACGCAGGCCGGAAATATAAACAAAAAGGCCTTCGAGGGCCGGCACAAGTTTGGGCTTAAGCCCACTACTCCCCGCCTGGTACTACAACACCTGGACGCCAACGTCTCGACGAGCGGCGGCCAACTAGTCATCAGTCGGCTAATATAAGCGGGCAAAACATATTGTGCACACCCCCTTTTTGGGGGCTACGGAGCGCATTCCCTGCAAGCGGCTAAATAAACAACTTCCTCGGAGTCTTCTCCGGGAACCCCAGAACATCACCAATCCTGCTCACACGTCCGGATGGGCTTCACACAGCATGCCTAAACCCGTGTTCACGCTTTCGGGCACTAATGCAATTAACTGCGGGGACGTACACGTCAACCCGTCGTGGAGCTCCCTTCCCCCACCCGTTGGTGGGGAGGGGTTTCCGTGCAAATATGTAAACTGAAGGCTTCACCTGCCCAAGTTGAAACATCGTTACCCTTGTCGCGTGCTTGGCGGCGGGGCCGGGAGAGGAGCTCCGAGTCGATCCTACTGCATGCGGCCGCGTCGGCGTTCGATCCCTACTCTAGGCCGAGCCTTGCTCCAGGCCGAGCCTCGCTCCAGGCCGAGCCTCGCTCCAGGCCGGGAGAAAAAGAGGATCGGCCGGGGTGCGGTTGCTGCTCCAGGTCGGGAAGAAAAGAGGGCCGGCCGGGTTGGGGTTGCTTCAGGCCGGGAAAAAGGAGGAGAGGGGAGGCCGGGCTACTGCCTTGCCGGCGACGGAAGATAGTGGGAATGGGGCGGTCGGGCTGCTGCTTCGCCGGTGACGGGAGAGAGAGAGAGAGGGGCGGCCGTGCCCTAGCTTCGCCGGCGACGGGAGAGAGAGAGAGGGGGGCGGCCGGGGTTGCCACTACAGGCGGCGGCGGCGAGAGAGAGAGGTAAAACCCGCCGTGCCCTAGCTTGGGCGGTGGCCGGAGAGAGATAGAGGGGGCGGCGGCCCCTTGCTGCTCCAAGCCGAGGGTGAGAGAGGGAGGGGGCGGCGGCGGCGCTGCTTTGCCGGCGACGGGAGAGGGCGGGGAAGGGGCGGCGGCGGCGGCAGGGCTCCAGGATCCGCCGGGCTAGGGCTCTTCTTCCCCCCCCCCCCCCCGATTTCTCCCTGCCCTCTCATTTTCCCCCGAATTCTCTCCTGCTGTAACCCGTGCCCCCCATCCTCTTTATTTTCCCTTTTTTTATTTTCCCCCCCTGATGTGTCCCCACCCCCTGCTGAAAACCGTGGCCCCTCCTCCTCTTATCCCTTCCCCCTTTTCCTTATCACAAAACACATAATATATATATAATATATTATATATATTATAATACAATATATAATATATATATTGATATAAATTAAGAACCCATGCGCATAGAACCTCCGCACGTACGCACGCACGAGGACCCGCACGTCCTCAAACGGGTCGCACCGACTCGTCGCCCATAACACGCCCCTAGGCTGACATTTGGGGAGGGTCCCACTCGCCCGGCTACGGGGTTGTACACAATCCCCGCTCTTTTCGAGCTTGACACAAGCTCAGAAAGAATCATCCAACCCAACGTATCCGGCGAGTGGGAGCCGACCCGAAAAAAAAAGTTTGAGAGAAACCGAAATCTGCGCTTGGAGCATCGATCTCTCCACGACCTTTCTGATCTTTTTGAATCACTCGATACCCTTTGGCTCTCTGCTATCGAATTACCCTTATACCAATACTTACAACAAATATACAATTTCTCGTGATATCGCGAAACAACAAAGCCGCCTATTTTGTATCTCATTGTGCACGTGGAGCTAATCCTTTCCCCCCAGGTGTACCTACAGCCCTGTCAGCTAGTGGGAGCCTGACAACGAGTCTACCCGGGGCCGAGCATCACTCGGGGTCCTGCAAAATATCCAAACTCTCTTTACAAACTCCAAACTCTCTCCCTTACCCCCAGGTGTGCCTACAGCCCTGCCAGCTAGTGGCAGCCTGACAGCGAGTCTACCCGGGGCCGAGCATCACTCGGGGTCCTGCAAAATATCCAAACTCTAAACTCTCTCCCTTACCCCCCAGGTGTGCCTACAGCCCTGCCAGCTAGTGGGAGCCTGACAGCGAGTCTACCCGGGGTCCACTACTACCACCATCGAGCGACTTCCGGCCCTGCCATCTAGGTGAGAGCCTGACAGCGGGATCTGCTCGAGGCCCACGGATGACACCGAGTGACTTCCGGCCCTGCCAGCTAGGTGAGAGCCTGACAGCGGGATCTGCTCGGGGTCCAAAACTACCACCATCGAGTGACTTCCGGCCCTGCCAGCTAGGTGAGAGCCTGACAGCGGGATCTGCTCGGGATCCAAAACTATCGCCATCGAGTGACTTCCGGCCCTGCCAGCTAGGTGAGAGCCTGACAGCGGGATCTGCTCGGGGTCCAAAACTATCGCCATCGAGTGACTTCCGGCCCTGCCAGCTAGGTGAGAGCCTGACAGCGGGATCTACTCGAGGCCCACGGATGACACCGAGTGACTTCCGGCCCTGCCAGCTAGGTGAGAGCCTAACAGCGGGATCTGCTCGGGATCCAAAACTATCGCCATCGAGTGACTTCCGGCCCTGCCAGCTAGGTGAGAGCCTAACAGCGGGATCTGCTCGAGGCCCACGGATGACACCGAGTGACTTCCGGCCCTGCCAGCTAGGTGAGAGCCTGACAGCGGGATCTGCTCGGGGTCCAAAACTACCGCCATCGAGTGACTTCCGGCCCTGCCTGCTAGGTGAGAGCCTGACAGCGGGATCTGCTCGAGGCCCACAGATGACACCGAGTGACTTCCGGCCCTGCCAGCTAGGTGAGAGCCTGACAGCGGGATCTGCTCGGGGTCCAAACTACCGCCATCGAGTGACTTCCGGCCCTGCCAGCTAGGTGAGAGCCTGACAGCGGGATCTGCTCGAGGCCCACGGATGACACCGAGTGACTTCCGGCCCTGCCAGCTAGGTGAGAGCCTGACAGCGGGATCTGCTCGGGGTCCAAAACTATCGCCATCGAGTGACTTCCGGCCCTGCCAGCTAGGTGAGAGCCTGACAACGTGATCTGCTCGAGGCCCACGGATGACACCGAGTGACTTCCGGCCCTGCCAGATAGGTGAGAGTCTGACAGCGGGATCTGCTCGGGGTCCACAACTACTCGACTTGACTTTGCTCGAGATGGAGACATCTTATTTACTTAAGAGGTGCTGGAGAGTTAATTGCACCGATGCTTTTACAAATGGAGGACGCATTCTATAGATAAGAGAGACGATCTGGAAGTCGTCAAATCGGGAAGCTGGCGCCCGATCCTTTTCCTAATAATTCCTCCAATCGGAAGAGAGATGAAATCGGGGGGACATAGGCCGACGTGCACGGGGGGAGCTGATCTCGGCCGTCAGTGCAGAGGCTCGGTCTTACAATAGCGCTTAGAGTCCTGAGGCATCGTCACATCATCCGAACTGGGCTATTTAAAAGGAACGAGTTGGACGTTTGGCTTCCGGAGTCGATCGCGAGGCTAACCCTTGAAGCCCTCAGAAGCTCGAGGCGAATCGGTAATATAGGGAAAAATTGACCGCTACTGAATTACAAGAAAGAGATGACATATTACCGCTAGGGAGGGAACCCTTTCAGGTCACCCCGGCTTCTAATACCTCTCAGCTGCTCTCTTACTTGATCTTGAAGACAAGAACCTCCAGGTTTCTCGTTGATGTATTAAGTGGGGATACACGGGTTTTCATAGGTAGAAGCGCTTCAAATAGGTGCAAGTCTCACTCCAAATGCTACGGGATTCCAACAACAGCTATGGGAGGGGACAACTCTGAGTATGAGGACCTAACACACAAAGTGTCAACGCATGACCGTGGTCGTCACCTGGTTCCACTTCTATAGCCATGATGTTCGCCTGAGTTCTTCTGTGCTGGTCACTCTCCACGCTCACCGCACCAAAATGTTGAAACCGAAATCCGGTCTCCTGTGGAGTTCGACCCTTGGGGAAGGGGTGACCGCGCACCTACTACCCTCAAGCAAACGATCTAGGCACAAGACTAGGAACACAAGGGACAGACCCAAGGTCTCAGCGTGGAGGACCCGCCGCATACCCTGAAGACTAACTAACTCATCCCCTCCCAAGCCAAGGGCTGAGCTAAGGCACCTTCGGAGGGCTCTCTTGGCCGACCGGAACATCCAAGGAGGATCTCGAGATCCACTCCTTAACTAAAGGTGCCACCTCGGGTCTATGTAAAATGTTCCCCGCCCGCCTTACTATTGGCACAAAACCGCCCAGCAGCCCTACTCTACGCAGCCTCAATTGGGCCGCTAATAGCGGAACTCCGCTACTCTGAAAGAATGGCAACGGGCCATCAGGGGCTTCCCGGCATCTATACCTCGGGGCCCGCACGGGGAGAGTGGTTCACGAACACGCCGCTCGCCCAAGATAGGAGGAGTAAGCTACATTCTCAGAGCATCATAGATATAAAGGAATATTACAGGAATATACATTCCATACTCGGCACGCAGGCCGGAAATATAAACAAAAAGGCCTTCGAGGGCCGGCACAAGTTTGGGCTTAAGCCCGCTACTCCCCGCCTGGTACTGCAACACCTGTACGCCAACGTCTCGACAAACGGCGGCCAACTAGTCATCAGTCGGCTAATATAAGCGGGCCAAACATATTGTGCACACCCCCTTTTTGGGGGCTACGGAGCGCATTCCCTGCAAGCGGCTAAATAAATAACTTCCTCGGAGTCTTCTCCGGGAACACCAGAACATCACCAATCCGGCTCACACGTTCGGATGGGCTTCACACAGCATTCCTAAACTCGTGCTCACGCTTTCGGGCACTAATGCAATTAACTGCGGGGACGTACACGTCAACCCGTCGGGGAGCTCCCTTCCCCCCACCCGTTGGTGGGAGGGGCTTCCGTGCAAATATGTAAACTGAAGGCTTCACCTGCCCAAGTTGAAACATTGTTACCCTTGTCGCGTGCTTGGCGGCAGGGCCGGGAGAGGAGCTCCGAGTCGATCCTACTGCATGCGGCCGCGTAGGCGTTCGATCCCTACTCTAGGCCGAGCCTTGCTCCAGGCCGAGCCTCGCTCCAGGCCTAGCCTCGCTCCAGGAAGAGCCTCGCTCCAGGCCGGGAGAAAAAGAGGATCGGCTGGGGTGTGGTTGCTGCTCCAGGTCGGGAAGAAAAGAGGGTCGGCCGGGTTGGGGTTGCTTCAGGCCGGGAAAAAGGAGGAGAGGGGAGGCCGGGCTGTTGCCTTGCCGGCGACGGAAGAGAGCGGGAATGGGGCGGCCGGGCTGCTGCTTCGCCGGCGATGGGAGAGAGAGAGAGAGGGGGCGGCCGTGCCCTAGCTTCGCCGACGACGGGAGAGAGAGAGAGGGGGCGGCCGGGGTTGCCACTACAGGCAGCGGCGGCGGCGGCGAGAGAGAGAGGTAAAACCCGCCGTGCCCTAGCTTGGGCGGTGGCCGGAGAGCGATAGAGGGGGCGGCGGCCCCTTGCTGCTCCAAGCCGAGGGTGAGAGAGGGAGGGGGCGGCGGCGGCGCTGCTTTGCCGGCGACGGGAGAGGGCGGGGAGGGGCGGCGGCGGCGGCAGGGCTCCAGGATCCGCCGGGCTAGGGCTCTTCTTCCCCCCCCCCCCCCCCCCCCCCCGATTTCTCCCTGCCCTCTCATTTTCCCCCGATTTCTCTCCTGCTGTAACCCATGCCCCCCATCCTCTTTATTTTCCTTTTTTTTATTTCCCCCCCCCCTTGCTGTGTCCCCACCCCCTGCTGAAAACCGTGGCCCCTCCTCCTCTTATCCCTTCCCCCTTTTCCTTATCACAAAACACATAATATATATATAATATATTATATATATTATAATATATATATATATATATATATATATATATATATATATATATATATATATATATATATATATATATATATATATTGATATAAATTAAGAACCCATGCGCATAGAACCTCCGCACGTACGCACGCACGAGGACCCGCACGTCCTCAAACGGGTCGCACCGACTCGTCGCCCATAACACGCCCCTAGGCTGACATTTGGGGAGGGTCCCACTCGCCCGGCTACGGGCTTGTACATGGGGGTTGATGATTCTCTTTGATCTCCGAAGAGCTTGATCATGGATAACGACCTCCATTGCTTCTTCTGAACCAGCTTCGTTTCTGGGCAAAACTGGAGCATTTATCCCCTTGCTTCCTAGACAAGAAGCCTCCGCCCAAGAACTAGAAGCACCTGGAGCATCGCTCCCCTGCTTCCTAAAACAGAAGCCTTTGCTCCAGAGCTAGAACAATCTGGAGATCCTGGTGACATAGACAGCTCCCACAGAAGACCATCAGCAGCCTCCTCCTGCCCACCATCTGACCTGCTTTCTGGCAGCTCCACAAAAGAGCCACCACCATATGATGCCAGCTCATCGAAGACCACATCTCTCGAGACAACGAACTTTTTTGCCACTGGATCCATACACTTCCATCCCTTCTTTTGCTCATCATAGCCCACGAAGACAAGCTTCCTCGTCTTCATATCCAGCTTTGTCCTAAGAGCATCTGGGACGTGTATATAGCAGGTTGACCCAAACACCCGAAGGTGTTCCATGTTGGGCTTCTCCTTAAACATCAGCTCATAAGGAGATTTCATGTTGGTCGGACACAAAGGCATCTGATTGATGACATATGTTGTGCAGGCCATCCCCTCCGCCTAGAAGGCCCTAGGAATGCCTTTGGAATGAAGCCAACACTTGCAGGTATCCATTAGATGACAGATCTTCTACTTGTAACACCCCAAAGCCCAGAATTTGGCAAAAATTGGGTGACACGGCCTGGGACACGGGCGTGTCCCAGGGCGTGTCTTTCTTGGGTAAGTAGTCGACGAGTCGTCGACAAAATTCGGTCGATGATTGTCGAGTGTAGAGTACACGGCCTGTGACACGGCGTGTCACAGGGCGTGTCCTCATGGGTCGACGAATTTCAGGTCGACGAAGTTGCTTCGGTCGACGATCGTCGAGTGCAGAGTACACGGCCTGTGACACGGGCGTATCACAGGGCGTGTCCTCGCAGTTCGACGAATTTCAGCTCGACGAAATTGAGCTGGGGCGTGTCTAGTGCCGTGTATGGGCACACGGCCTAGGACACGGGTGTGTCACAGGCCGTGTCCCTCTTGGGTTGATTTTGATTTTGTATAGCCTGATGTAAACGGCCATAGACACGGGCGTGTCACTGGACTGGATAAGTCGGTTGAGCACCGCATGAGGCACATGGCCTGGGATACGGGCGTGTCACAGGCCGTGTCAGGCAAAAATGTGATTTTGTGGCAAAATCGTGGCTGTCCAAATCTTCAGCTGGGATCTAATGGCTGAGGTGCCTCCCTGATTCCTTAAGGCCGTGGATGAGAAGTAAATTCTCATTTGTTATTTGGCCTTCATCTTTCTAAAATCCTAGAGAGAGAAAGAGAGGAAGAAGGAGGATGAGGAAGGAGAGTTGGCCACTGGTGGTACTGCGGAGTTTCGACGAGAGATCCGAGGCCAGCGTTGTGGAGGAAAAGTCGTTGCGGTTCTTTCCAGCCAGTTAGGAGCTCATGGCGCCGAAGCGGTCTTCGAGGGTAACGACTTTTCTTCCTAGCCATGTGAAGACTTCCTTTTTGGCATGTGCATATGATTCCCCCACCAGAGGGTGGCTTGTTATGGGAGTCTCTTGGATTGATTCATGGAATCCCCAACCATTTGGCATATAGATCCGGAAAAGGAGTACGGAATAAGCATGTTGTGTGAAGCCCATCTGGATAGGTTGGTCTGGATTGGTGATGTTGCATATACGCACCAGAGAAGACTCCGTGATAAATGTGTAGTTTAAGGAGTCGACGGGTTAGACCTGCGAAGGGCAGTAGCAGGAAGTACTGGAGTGGTATTCCAGGAAAATACCATTGTGATGCTTGTGCTATTGGGTTCTACCTATGAAGGGGAGTATCAGGAAGTACTGGTGTGCCCAGGAAATACCCTTTGTAATGCTTGATGTTCATGGGTGGTACCTGTGAAGGGGAGTATCAGGAAGTACTGGCATGGTAAGTTAGTAAAATACCCTTGACATTTGTGATAATTGTGGGGTTGTGCCTGTGAAAGGAGTAGCATGAAGTACTGTTGTGCCCAGGAAAGACCCTCTGATGTTGTGATATGAATGGGTGTGATGTAAGTACTGGTGTGCCCAGGAAAAACACCCAGGCTTTATGCCAAATAGGAACGGTGAAACCAACCCGCGCCTTTGATTTAGCCACGAGTACGCTGTACTTGGTGATGGCAAGGCGATTTCAGCAACGGGGGTGGATGATCTGACCTGCGTTATGTCCGTCCGACATGAGACCTGAAAGTGTGGTCTGTTGGAGCGCATAGCGAGAGTCTTAGGCATGCACGCCGTAAAACAATGTGGGGCTACGGGCCAATCCCGGTTCACTAAGACTATAATCTCCGGTTGCACGCCATGGAGTAAATGCTCAATGTTTTACCGTTGGGTTGCGACCCTGATATGGTGGTGGGACCCTGATTCGCCCGTACACCAAGAATGTGCCCTGAGTGCACGGATCGTCGGGCCGCGGTGCTGACGATTGTGATGGAATGTATGTGCATGAGAGCACATTGTATGATATGCATATCTGCCTGTGAAATGATATGCCTACAGGGAAGGAATACCACCGCCCCAGGATAGGGGTGGGGTCGTTATAATTTGGTCAGCTGAATGTTGACCGTTGTATGTTTGCCACCATTGGGCGGGCTGTCCCTGTGCAGGTGCTGGAGAGCCAAGCGGGACGCATAAAGGCTGAAGTTCCTGCTGCTGCTGCTATCCCTTGAAGGCTGAATGAAAATGCTATGTTTGGTTATGTGGCCGGCCTGCGCGCCAATGTTTGAGGCCACTGTTGTGTAAAGCCCTGTAAGGCCATAAGTCCAGTTGACTTTGTATTTGCTATGATTCATGTATATATAAATGTGGAGCTTTTATATGGTGGACATTCATGTGTGTGTGTTCAGCTTCGTGTGATAGGCTTCCGCTAGAATGCAATGAGTTAGGATACGCAACTCTGGTATCACTACGTGACTTCCCCGCCTGTTTTATGGTATATGTTGTGGGGCCCCGGCCGGACCTTCTAGTATATACCTGTGAACGGATGGAGTCGTTACATTTTTGGTATCAGAGGTCTCGGTCTTTCCCTTTCAAATTCGTGGTCGAATTCTTTTGTGGGGTGGCAAGTACGTGTCTGTGCAAACCAAGTTAACACTAATGAACTACGGAATGTCCACCTTAGGAATGCAAATACATGTGTTTGAGGAACCTGCACGTTCCTATTTTGTTGTTTTGCTTGTGTGTGGTCGCTAATGTGAGTGTCTTGTTCACCTATAGGTGACGCGGAGTGGTGCGGGGCAGTTGGAGCCCCAACGTTCTGAAGAAAGTACGACATCAGCTGAGGTGCCTACACCTCCGCCTTCTGCGGAAACTGTGTGATTAGTTGTTGAGGCATTGTTTGCCATGATCCAAGCACAGCCGATTGGGCAGGCGCAAGGGCAGGCGCTGCCGGCATTGAGGCCAGAACCTGTAGCGGCTATGGATCCTCGAGCAGCTGAGAAGCAGTTGAAGCAGTTCATGAGTTTCAACCCGCCTACGTTTACGGGCCTAGGATCCCCTACGCAGGCCGATGATTGGTTATCGCGCGTCAAGCGGATTATGACGGCGATTGGAATGGAGGAACATCAGAAAGTCACCTTAGCCACCTTCTTGCTAGAAGGAGATGCTCGTTTATGGTGGGATGAGATGGAACTACACCACTTCCGGGTCGACCGTTAGCACAAGTGTCGATTGAGGAATTCTCCCGCCTCTTCCTGGCAAAGCACCTCCCGGTGGCACATCGTATTGCCATGGAGAACGAATTCCAAAGGCTGACGCAAGGAGAAGGCATTGTTGAAACGTACCTGCATGAGTTTACACGCTTGGGGCGGTATGCGGGTTCTATTTTTGCAGATGAGCAAAGGAAGACGAATATGTTCTATGAAGGACTGCGGGACGAGTTGAGGTTTCTGCTTTCTAGTTCTGTGAACCAAGGTTTCCAAGCGTTGGTCGATACTGCGTGCGCGCTGGAAAAGGATATGAAGAGGGTGCATGGGAAGCGGGCCTTGGCTGTGACACAGCCAGAATTCAAGGTGCCCCGACCTGGAAAATCATATTATAAGAAGAGATGGGGCAAGAAGTCCAAGTCGGCTGGACAAGCTCCTTCTTCGGTTGCCTCGGGAGCAACGTCGGGGGCCACTTCAAAGCCGGAGACTCGTGCATGCTTTAATTGTGGATGGGTGGGGCAAATAGCCCGTGAGTGTCGGGTACCGCCAAAGAGTGAAAAGAAGGAGGGAGCGTCATATGCGGATAAAGGAAAGACAGTTGTGGAGTCTTCTGCCTCGCAAGCGCAGCCCCGGGTCTACAATCTTGGCCTGCATGAGGCCATTAAGCAGAGTGACGTCATCACATGTACAAGTTAAGTTATTGTATTGCTTTGCTTACTGCATGCTTTGTATTGCATATTTGTATACGGCTTGTGTGTGACATGATTGTCACAGGCTTTGTGATGATTCGGAACACGCTGGCGCGAGCACTGTATGGTACGGGTGCTTCGCATTCTTTTCTGTCTAAGGAGTTCATAGCGCTGCTTGGGATACCTAGTCGTGCGAAGACAGATAGCGTCAGGGTGGTGTTGTCGAACGGTTGTTTAATGCTCGCGGATCGAGCTTGCGATGTGGCGGTCCAAATAGGAAGTCGGGACTTCTGTTTGACTGCATCTGTATTGCCGATATCGGAATTCGACGAGATCTTTGGTATGGATTGGCTCGCGGAGCAGCATGCCTGATTGATTGCAATGCCAAAGAGATCACATTGGGCCAGAATATCGAGCAGGAGACTAAGTTCGCAGGGATGCGAGGAGTGGGCGGGACGTTGATGTCTGCACTCCAAGTAGTCAAGGCTATTCGGAAGGGCGCAGAGTGCTACTTCATGCTGATTCAGGATGTGGAGCCTAAGGCCGGTGTGCGCGATGTTCCGGTGGTATCAGAATTTGCAGATGTATTTCCCAAGGATCTCCCTAGGCTACCACCCCAGCGAGAGATTGACTTCACGATCGAGTTGGTTCCAGGTGCGAAACCTGTGGCCCGCTCGCCATATCGCATTGCGCCAAAGGAAATGGCGGAGTTGAAAGTCCAACTGCAGGAGTTGTTGGAGCAGGGTTATATTCGCCCAAGCATGTCACCTTGGAGCGCGCCTGTTCTGTTTGTGAAAAAGAAAGACGGTGGTTTGCGGTTATGTATTGACTACTGTGAACTGAACAAGCTCACTGAGAAGAATAAGTATCTGATCCCACGGATTGATGAGTTGTTCGATCAGCTGGTGGGATCAACCGTCTACTCCAAGTTGGATTTGAAGTCTGGTTACTACTAGTTGAGGATTCGGGAAGGTGACATTCCCAAAACCGTATTTGGAACACTTTACGGGCACTATGAGTTCACAGTAATGCCGTTTGGACTGTGCAATGCGCCATCGGTGTTCATGGACTTGATGCACCGAACATTCCGAGAGTACCTGGACCAGTTCGTGATAGTATTCATTGATGATATTTTGGTCTACTCTCGATCTGAAGCCGATCATGAAAACCACTTGCGGTTGGTGTTGCAGACATTGAGAAAGAATCAGCTCTACGCCAAGTTCTCGAAGTGCGAGTTTTGGCTTTCGTTGGTGGCTTTTTTGGGCCATGTGGTAAGCGGAGAGGGCATAGCTATGGATCCGGCAAAGATAAGGGTCATACAGGAGTGGCCAGTGTTGTCTTCTGTGGCTGAAGTCAGGAGCTTCCTTGGACTAGCAGGTTACTATCGAAGATTTGTTGCGAACTTCTTGCGGATCGCTTTGCCTCTAACCACACTGACGAGAAAGGATCAGAAGTTCGTTTGGACGCCGGAGTGTGCACGAGCTTTTGAAGAGCTGAAGTGTCGGTTGACCACGGCGCCTGTGTTGGCGTCGCCATGTGGTACTGATGGATTTGAAATCTACAGTGATGCGTCAGGAAGCGACTTAGGTTGCCTTCTTCTGCAAAATGGGAAAGTGATTGCTTATGTCTCTCGCCAATTGAAGGTGCATGAGAGAAATTATCCCGTCCATGACTTATAGTTGGCGGCGGTGATCTTTGCACTAAAGTTATGGAGGCATTATCTGTATGGTGTGAAAGTGGAGATATATACGGACCACAAGAGCCTAAAGTACCTGTTGGAGCAGAAGGACTTAAATATGCGACAACGAAGGTGGTTGGAGTTCCTTGGGGACTACACCTTTGCGATTCATTATACTCCCGGAAAGGGAAATGTTGTCGCTGATGCCTTGAGTCGGAGAGCTCCGGCAAGAGCAAGCTGGTTGCATAAGCATGATGAACGTCTAATCCAGGAGTTGGAAGCATTAGAGATTTCTTGTGTTAACAAGAATGCTACAGCCGATGCATGTTTGAACTGGACGGAGGTGCAGTGTGACCTTGCGGATAGAGTTCGACGAGCAACGGAGCTAGATGAGAGTCTCCAACGCTATGCCAAGGATGGGCCAGAGGGCAAATTCTCCTGGGATGACGGGCTTTCGCGAAGAGAAGGCCGTTTGTGCGTCCCAAGTTTGGGTAAATTGAGGGAAGAGCTGATGTACGAAGCGCACTATACGAAGTACTCAGTTCACCCTGGGAGCACAAAGATGTTCAGAGATATGAAAAAGCTGTTCTGGTGGCTAGGACTGAAGAAAGATGTCGCTCATTATGTAGCCAAATGCCAGACTTGTGCTATGGTAAAAGCGGAATGGTTTGATGATATGGTAAAGCCGGGTGGTTTCTTGAAATCGTTGCCGATTCCGGAATGGAAGTTTGATGATATTTCCATGGATTTCGTGCACAGGTTGCCGAGATCTCAGCGCGAAAATGATTCCATCTGGGTGATTGTGGACCGGCTGACGAAAGTGGCACACTTCCTTCCGAATAGGCGGGACGATTCAGTCGAAAGTTTGGCAAAGTTGTATGTTGAACAAATTGTGCGGCTACATGGTGTTCCTCGGAGTATCGTGAGCGATCGAGATGGGCGGTTCACATCGAATGATTGGAGGCTGGTCCATCAGCTGTTGGGCACAAAGTTGATGTTCAGTACGGCCTTTCATCGCCAAACAGATGGCCAAACTGAAAGAACCAACAGAACGATGGAGGATATGCTCCGGATGTGCGCCCTGGATTTTGGGAAGAGATGGGAAGATCATCTCTATCTGGTGGAGTTTGCCTACAATAACAGCTACCAAGCGAGCATCGGTATGGCACCGTTTGAAGCGTTGTATGGTCGGAAGTGTCGTACTTCTTTAGCTTGGTTGGAAGCAGGTGAAGCCAGAGTGTATAAGCGTAACGAAGTCGAGGAAGCGAACTCTACAATACGCACTATTCGAGAAAGGCTGCTGATAGCTCAAGATCGTCAAGCAAAATACTACAATGCCAAGCACCGGAATGTGGAATTCGCGGTGGGCGACTGGGTATACTTGAAGATCAAACCCTTCAAAGACGTATCCAGGATTCGACGTTTGAAAAAATAGAGTCCACGGTACCTTGGTCCGTTTGAAGTGGTGGAGCGAGTTGGGGAAGCTACATATCGGCTAGCTCTGTCGGCAGACTTGAGTGGATTACATGATGTGTTTCACATCTCCGTGCTGTGAAAAGCCATGAAGGATCCAGCTCAAGGGATCGAGAATGATCGTGTGCCGGTGGAGTATGGGCTAACGACGAAGGTTAGGCCCATTTGGATCGAGGATCGTGCCGAGAAATAGTTGCGGAACAAGACGATCGGGATGGTCAAAGTCTGATGGGACAATTGCGGCCATGAAGAACTCACATGGGAGCGAGAGCAGACCATGCGAGCTGAGTTTCCCGAGCTCTTTGTATAACTATTTTGCAGTGTATCTCGAGTTGTAATGAACGTTTGTGAAATGAAATCCTTCTCTTTGAGTTCCTTACTTTCTGTAAATTTCGGGGACGAAATTTTTGTAAGGAGGGGAGGGTTGTAACACCCCAAAGCCCAGAATTTGGCAAAAATTGGGTGATACGGGACACGGGCGTGTCCCAGGGCGTGTCTTTCTTGGGTAAGCAGTCGACGAGTGGTCGACAAATTTCGGTCGACAATTGTCGAGTGTAGAGTACACGGCCTGTAACACAGGAGTGTCACAGGGCGTGTCCTCACGGGTCGACGAATTTCAGGTCGACGAAGTTGCTTCGGTCGACAATCGTCGAGTGCAGAGTACACGGCCTGTGACACTGGTGTGTCATAGGGCGTGTCCTTGCAGTTCGACGAATTTCAGCTCCACGAAATTGAGCTAGGGCGTGTCTAGTGTCGTGTATGGGCACACGGCCTGGGACACGGGCGTGTCACAGGCCGTGTCCCTCTCGGGTTGATTTCGATTTTGTACAGCCTGATGTACACGGCCATAGACACGGGCGTGTCACATGGGCGTGTCACTGGACTGGATAAGTCAGTTGAGCACCGCTTGAGGCACACGGCCTGGGACACGGGCGTGTCACAGGCCGTGTCAGGAAAAAATGTGATTTTGTCTCAAAATCGTGACTGTCCAAATCTTCAGCTGGGATCTAATGGCTGAGGTGCCTCCATGATTCCTTAAGGCCGTGGATGAGAAGGAAATTCTCATTTGTTATTTGTCCTTCATCTTTCTAAAATCCTAGAGAGAGAAAGAGAGGAAGAAGGAGGAGGAGGAAGGAGAGTTGGCCACTGGTGGTGCTGCGGAGTTCCGACGAGAGATTTGAGGCCAGCGTTGTAGAGGAAAAGTCGTTGCGGTTCTTTCCAACCAGTTAGGAGCTCATGGCGCCGAAGCGGTCTTCGAGGGTAACGAATTTTCTTCCTAGCCATGTGAAGGCTTCCTTTTTGGCATGTGCATATGATTCCCCCACCAGAGGGTGGCTTGTTATGAGAGTCTCTTGGGTTGATTCATGGAATCCCCAACCATTTGGCATATAGATCCGGAAAAGGAGTACGGAATAGGCATGTTGTGTGAAGCCCATCTGGACAGGTTGGTCTGGATTGGTGATGTTGCATATACGCACCGGAGAAGACTCCGTGATAAACGTGTTGTTTAAGGAGTCGACGGGTTAGACCTGCGAAGGGCAGTAGCAGGAAGTACTGGAGTGGTAGTCCAGGAAAATACCCTTGTGATGCTTGTGCTATTGGGTTCTACCTGTGAAGGGGAGTAGCAGGAAGTACTGGTGTGCCCAGGGAATACCCTTTGCAATGCTTGATGTTCATGGGTGGTACCTGTTAAGGGGAGTAGCAGGAAGTACTGGCATGGTAAGTCAGGAAAATACCCTTGACATTTGTGATAATTGTGGGGTTGTGCTTGTGAAAGAAGTAGTAGGAAGTACTGGTGTGCCCAGGAAAGACCCTCTGATGTTGTGATATGAATGGGTGTGATGGAAGTACTGGTGCGCCCTGTAAAAACACCCAGGCTTTATGCCAAACAGGAACGGTGAAACTGACCCGCGCCTTTGATTTAGCCGCGAGTACGCCGTACTCGGTGATGGCAAGGCGATTTGAGCAACGGGGGTGGATGATCCGACCTGCGTTATGTCCGTCCGACGTGAGACCTAAAAGTGTGGTCTGTTGGAGCGCATAGCGAGAGACTTAGGCCTGCGCGCCGTGAGACAATGGGGGGCTACGGGCCAATCCCGGTTCACTAAGACTATAATCTCCGGCTGCATGTCATGGAGTAAATGCTCAATGTTTTACCGTTGGGTTGAGACCCTGATACGGTGGTGGGACCCTGATTCGCCGGTACACCAAGAATGTGCCCTGAGTGCACGGATCGTCGGGCCGCGGTGTTGACGATTGTGATGGAATGTATGTGCGTGAGAGCACATTGTATGATATACATATCTGCCTGTGAAATGCTATGCCTACAGGGAAGGAATACCACCGCCCCGGGAAAGGGGTGTGGTCGTTATAATTTGGTCAGCTGAATGCTGACCGTTGCCTGTTTGCCACCGTTAGGTGGGCTGTCCCTGTGCAGGTGCTGGAGAGCCAAGCGGGACGCATAAAGGCTGAAGTTCCTGCTGCTGCTACTGCTAGCCCTTGAAGGCTGAATGAAAATGCTATGTTTGGTTATGTGGCCATCCTGCGCGCCAATGTTTGAGGCCACTGTTGTGTAAAGCCCTGTAAGGCTATAAGACCAGTTGACTTTGTATTTGCTATGATTCCTGTATATATAAATGTGGAGCTTTTATATGGTGGACATTCATGTGTGTGAGTTCAGCTTCGTGTGATAGGCTTCCGCTAGAATGCAATGAGTTAGGATGCGCAACTCTAGTATCACTACTTGACTTCCCCGCCTGTTTTATGGCTCAGAGATTTGGACTTAGACAGAAACAGAGATCTTCGACCTGAGCTCAACTATCGTCAAACTGAGCTTAGAGATTGAGAACCAAACTGAAGTCAAGATCGTCGATCTGAGCTTGAAGATCGTCGAATGGAGTTCGACGACTTGTTGAAGTTGAGCTCAGAGATCGTCGAATGGAGTTCGACGATTCGTCGAAGTGAGATGAACTCACCTCTGTTAGAGTACTCAGTTGGAATGAACTCACCTATGTTGTCCGTTCTCAACTTCTTGATATGTGGGCCAAGTCGGCCCTCCTCTAGGTCCTTGAACTCCACAAACAAATAGAATGCATCTGACCTCCCCTTCCTGAAGTACACCCAAGTGTACCTCATGTAGTCATCAATCAACACCAGCATGTATCTGCTGCCTCCAAGACTGGTGGGGATAGTAGGTCCCAACAACTCACCATGGATGCACTCCAATGGTGTTGTACACCTAGTCTGCTACTTATCAAACGTGAAGCGATGAGCCTCGCCGTATTGACATCCCACGCAAACGTGACCGTTGCCGAAGGATGACAACCTAGGCAAGCCTTTCACAAGGCTCCTCACCGCCATCGCTTTCAACTTGTCCATCCCGACGTGTCCCAGTCTTTCATGCCAGATAGTTGTACTATCATTGGCCCTCATCTGATCAACATAGGAACTTGTTGATAGCCCAACCAAGTTCATATCCTTACTCCCTACAAGAGCAACATTCACCGACTGAAGTTTAACCTTACAGTCCTTCTTAAAGTGGCCACGCCGGTTGCATTTATAGCACCTTGACCCTTCCTTCCTCTTCCAATCACGCTTAGGAGATACACTCCTCTCTTGTTAATATGAAGTAGAAGGACCATCACCATTAGTCGACTTCTTCTTCTTATCCCATCTCCTTTTCTTCCCTGAAAATTGCGCCTCGCCATCTCCTCCAGAGACGGTGACTCCAGCCATCTGACTTGCTAAGCTCTCCTACGAAGCCAGCAGGTTCTCAAGCTCTAACAAAGACGGCTGAGTGGCCCAGCCTTGAACAGAAGTAACAAAGGCCACATAATCCTTCTACAAACTGCAGATTATGTGTCTCTTCAGCTTCGCTTCTGAAATCGGCTCATCATGGTCCAACGCTGAAATCTCAACACACAAATTCTTCATCTTCAGGAAGAACATTGAGATAGACAATTCTCCTTAAGTAGATCTTGCCACCTCATTCTCCAAGAATTATAGCTGAGCTACATTCTTCCTATTGAACAACCCATCAAGGGAAGTCCAAATCTCCGCAGCTGACCGACATCCAATGATGTGTTCAAAGAGTTCTGATGAGATAGCTCACTTGAGAGTAAACTCTGCTTTCGAGTTTGTCTTCCTCCAAGCTCTCACCGCTTTAGCATTACCAGCAGCAGTAACCACCTCTTGCTTATCATCTCCGCAGATGACCTCCCAAAGGTCCTCGCATAAAAGATAGCTTTTCATATATGACTTCCACTTCTTGAAGTTAGTCGATGTAAGGAGCACAATTTGAAGACCTCTTGTCATTTCACCTTCCATTGCACTAATCCTGGATCACTTAGACTCCCAGAAGTAATAAAGCAAACTGACAGTTGATCACTGCTCATCCTCTGTTCCCTCTGATACCATGTAAAAATTTGTGAGTTGCGAAAAACGGAAAACCAGGCGCGGAAACACTCAACCAATCCGAGTCCAAGTAAGCCAAATGTAAACAGAAGAGCAAGTATCTTGTATTATCAAAAAACTTTTACAAGACGAGGTATACATGCCGAGACATGATTCGGTGAAGTACCCGATAGAAGCAGAAAAAATACAAGGCATGAAACTAGCCTCGCGGACTAAAAGAGTAATTGTCGGCTCTGTTGCTGCAATACAGAGTCCGCCGAATCCGCTAAGCCGTCAAACCGCAACCTAGCTGTGCGGACAGCCCGTTATTCCAATGGTTAACTATTTTCAATGGTCTGCAACCCGCCTAACTGCACGGTCACCTAGCCGCCAGATCACACAAACTGTTGTTGCCGAACTGAACAAGCCTCCAGAAGTGGACAACTTATTGAACTGGGAAACAAGTTGCAGAAGAGAAAACTGCCTGGTCGCAAGCCGCGACCTGCTGCTAATTACTGGTTGCTAACCGCAGAGTCCATGCTATCCCTGACCTAAATCAGAACTAAGTCTCTGGCTTTCCAGCGCTATCTGCACAACCTGCACAACACAACCCAATCAAACTCTTCAACCAGCGCGAATAGAAAAATCATGTCCGCAGCAACTACCCGAGCACACTTACTATTCATTCAGTGTGCTATTGATGTGATAGGGGGTCCTATTTATAGGAGCGGAGAGGAATGTGATCACCGCCCTAGCCAATAGGATCACCGCCCTATCTCGCGGTGAGAACCACCAGACCGTCTTGACACTGCACTAGGCCAGACAGCCAGTCCGCCGAGGTCGCACCACCACAGCAGGATACCAAGCCAATCTGCCATGTCACGAAAGCAACATTTGGTCGCCATACAGGCGGACACTGCGGATACTGCCCCAGTCTGCATGCCACAGCGGACACTGCTTCAATCTGCACACCCCGAGCTCGCAACAAAAGCACAACGCTGACTGCTGCCGAGCTCGGCGAACAAAGAACCATTACGCGTTAACCGCGCGACCTCCCGGACTGAGCAATCCTGCACTTGGTGCAGATCCAAACCAATTCCACACCACAGGCTATCCCTGGTGCGAACACAGCACTAGCAGATACAAGGGTCAGTCCACACAAACTGGCGAACTCCGGCACTAGTCGGCACAACCGGCGAACTCCGGCACCAGTCCGCACTAACCGGCAAACTCCGCGGTTACCACCAGCCGTGCCACCAGAGCAAGATCAAAGCATACGCCATGCCGATTTCCCGAGCTCCGGTCCAGTCCGCAACCCGGACTCAGCGAACTCCTTACGAGTCTGTACCACTCCGGTCTTGGCGAACTCCGCGGATAGACAAGCTATCCGCCCGATTACTATCTGGGAACAAACTGACTGCTGAACACAAGCCGACCTGGCTAGCCGCCACTTCTGTCCGCACAGACAGCTCGAACAGACCGCCCAGGCCGCCAGAGAACAAGCTGACTGCAACACTTTTGCCGACCTGACTAGCCGTCAGTCCTGTCCACACAGGCCGCACGAACAGGTTGCCCAGGCCGCCCAGGTCGCCACTTTCACTTCATAATTTTCAACAGGCCTATTATACCTATTTGACCTCTTATGAGACTTAGGGAGTGAAGAGAAGGTGGTACAAGACAACATAGAATGAGCCCGCGTAGACTTGAGAAATTATCTCTGATCTGTGATTGTTGATCGTTCATGAAAACAATGGTCGGTGATTGTTGATCGACACCAAGGTTTTCGATCAATGATTGTTGATCGATGGAGCAATCAGTGATCTATGATCGTTGGATGCAAGAGAGGTAAACGATCAGGAATCAAGAATCGAACTGCTGTAGATTAAACAACTATCTTTGATCGATGACCAACCAAGCGACGATCAATGATTTGGGTATTCCACATTAGTTGACCGAACGTTTTATGATTGTTGACCCCTTCCTTGGGCAAATAGAATTAAAGTGCCTTTTTCCTTCCCCTTGTTTTGATTATTAAAGTATTTAGCTTTTGAGATAAAGATTGGTGGGAGATTAGATTCATAGACACTTGTAGTTTGTCTTCCCGGGGAGGATTGTGTGGCTTCAATTTTTGTACAAACTTGGAGGTGTTCTTCCTGATCTGTGAGGCATTCAATACAATAATATAATCAATGTCATTGAAAAAAATCATATTTTTTTAGCTGAAAAGAACAAACCCTATAACTAACTTTGTTTATCTAGAGTAACATATATTTATCAATTACCTCAACTGGTTCATCTTCATGTTGCACCATCACATGCCAAACACCCCGCCGTCTACCACCGAACGCGCCGCCGGTGCCACTCCAGAGATCCCACGCCTTCATCTCCTCCTCGGTAACTCCAACATATTCGACGCCCACCACTTTCTTGCCGAACCTCACGTGGCGAAGGAGATCGAACCGTTGAGCGTAAGACTCTAAATACTCCCACACCTGCGCGTGATTCGGTAAGACCTCTGTCACCGTCTCCGGCCACCCGAAGTCGGTGAATTGGTAGTCCCACCTTGCCGTTTGCAGCCGCGTGGACGCCATCGTGCGCCTCCACACGCCCCCTACATTCCGATCAGCCTCAAAGACCACCGGCAGGAATCCTCTCTCCAACACTTGCTTGCACGCTGCCAGGCCGCTCACACCGGCACCCACAATGCACACCCTCTTGTTTTCCATGGCTGTTTGGATAAAGCTAGCTTTTCGGGCTTGTTAACCGATGTTAGTAGTTTATAGGGGGGGGGGGGGGGGGGGGGGGGTAGAGAGGACGAGTTTATATAGGGAGAAGAAGAAGGGTCAGCAGTCGGCCTGAGTTTAAGAGAAGAAGGAAATTGGAAGTAGAAGAAAAGAACTACACTTCATTCGAATTTTGTAATGTTACTACGATTATATTGCTAAAGGGATTAATTTTACTTATAAATTGTGACTACACAACTGACAAGTAATTGACAACTAATTGTTAACTGGCAGTATCAGCTGGCCGGTGTTTCAGTTTCCTTTAATCTCGGCCGTTCCATTGATAAAAGATACTGCAAATGTTTTGTGAGGGATTCTTGTGGCAGTGGGATAAAGAACGTCGTTCGAGTTGCTTTTCTTTGTATGCATTCAGCATGTGCATAGTTTAATGGGCTTTGAACTTTCTGTTTTGTCATTGTCGAACAAAACAAAGGGTACAATAATTTGGATTGAAGATAGGTATATTAATTTGGAAATGAGTTATTATGCTAATATGTTTTGTGTGTTGAAATTTGTGAAGTGCAAGTGGTTGATGGGCAAGCCGGGCGGCCTGAGCGGACATTGCCGGCGGACTGGGCGGACTGCTGTTATGCGGTCTGGTGATAGGTCTAGTGGAAGCTGACTGTTCTTCTGAGCGGGTTGTGCGGATTAAGTCCGCGGCCTGGGCAGTTTGTTATCTGCGGATAGGGCGTTGGCTGATTGGTTTAGCCAAGGAGCGGCCTGAGCGGATACAGGTTCGCGGACTGGTGTACTTTGCTCAGTGAACGTATTGCAAGCTAGTGTTACCCGACGGATTGGATCCTGTCCGCGGGAGGCTTGCAGACTGGCGTGTCCGCGGTGTTCGCAGTTGCGGACTGGCCTTAGAGTTTGGTTGTGGCCTTGCCGAGCTCTGGTAGTACAGCACTGCTGTTGCTGTGGCGGACTGGTGTGTGGAGTCCGGCAGATGGCTGTTGCATTGGGCAGGTGTGCGAGTAGCTTGCGGACTGCTTCTCCTTGGCGGAGTTTTGGGCGGTCTGTGTTGCTTGGTTGTTTGGCGGACGGAGCTATGTCCGCCGAGCTCGCGCTAAGCCCCTTGGTGGTTCTGGACGTGGTCACTCTGTGCCAAGACCAGTATGTCCGCAGTATCCGCCAAGTCCGTTGTTGACCGGGCGGACTGCCTTTGGTTTTGAGCTTGTGGCAGATGGAGGCGTTGCTGTGGTGATACGCAGACTGCCTCTTGTTGTGCGGACAGTCACTGAAGGGGGATGTTGTCCGGCAGTGTTTGTAGGCTTTGCGTGCTGGTGCCTTGTCCACATAGCTTGGGCGGACTGATGAGGGTTCGCCCAAAGGTGCCTTGCTCCTGGCGGGTTATTCCTTGGAATCCGGCTAAGTCCTTGCGGACTCGGCGAACGGAGTTTTTGCTAGCGCGCGGGCTGGGACGGTGTCTCTATCCACTAGGGCGGTGACCACACTCCTCACCTCGCCTATAAATAGGACCCCCCGACACGTATACAGTAACTAAGTGAACAGTAAGTGGGGATTGGGCAAATTGCTGCGGACTGTGTTTTCTGTCCGCGCGGGTTGAGTAGAGCTGACGGTTTGCTGTGTGCAGGTCGCGCGGGTAGCTTCAAGGAGCCAGGAGTTTGGCTTTGACTTCGGTCAAGTACTTGGAAGTGTGCGGGCTCTGCGGTCTCAGCAGGTCGCTCTGCGGCTTGTCAGTTCTCTGCTTCAACGTTTGCAAGTTCCAATAACCTGTCCGCCAGGCGCAGGCGGGTAGGCGGTCTGTTCTTCAGTTCATCAGCAGGAGGCGAATAACGGTGTGTCCGCGCGGCCTCCCGGCTTCGGTGGACTCCGTGTCTTTTCGGCGGGTTGCAGCTTCAGCTCGGGCGGGTTCGGCGGTCTGGGCGACTTCGACGGGCTCGGCGGTTTCCAGTGCTGTCCGCCCGGCTTGGTTTTTGGTGCTTTCAGTTATAGCTTGTGTACTAGTGAAATCATGTCTCGCTACGTATACCTCGCCTTGTAAAGAAGTGGAATGAATAAAAGATCTGCTTGTGCTTCCATTGTTTGTTGGTGTTAACCTTGTTCCTTGGGTTTCCGCTAGATCAAAGTGTGAACTGGGTCGTGCCGAGAATATTAATTTGGTTTGGGCTATCCTGCTGACCACTTTGAGAAAATTTAACATGGTATCAGAGCCAGGTTCAATTGCGAGAGCAGTGTTCAACCAGTGTTGTTACTCTGTGCTTGAGTGGTGATCAATCTGAGTTGGTGCTCTGAGCTTCTGAAAGGTGACCAACAGTTGTTGTAATGGAAGGGAGTTATGCACGAGGTCTTGTCATTGAACTCTTAACGCCGACTATCTTCAAGAAGTGGAAGTCGTGCATGAAGAGTTATCTTCTTGGTGAGGAGCTATGGGAGGTCGTCGGTGGTGACGACAGACATGAAGTGACAGCTGCTTTCGGTACTGCTGAGCAGGTTAGGCTTTGGAGAAAAACAAATGCTAAGACGGAGTTTATTCTCAAGAGGGTCATGTCACCAGAACTGTTTGATCACATCATTGGATGTGAGTCGGTTGCTGATATTTGGACAACCATTGATGAGTTATTCAATAGGAAGAATGTGGCACGTCTTCAGTTTCTGGAGAATGAGTTGGCTAGAACAACTCAAGGAGACCTTTGCATCTCGAAATACTTCTTAAATATGAAGAGCTTGTATGCTGAGCCGTCGACACTTGATCCTGATGAGCCTATCTCTGAGGCTAAGATGAAAAGGCACATAATCTGCGGCTTGTGGAAGGAGTATGTTGCCTTTGTGACATCTGTTAAAGGTTGGACTACTCAGTCATCTCTGCTGGAGCTTGAGAACCTGCTTGCATCATAGGAGAGCTTGGCAAGGCATATGGCTGGAGTTAATATCAATCAGGAAGGCAGTGAAGCTCTCTTCTCAGGCAAGAAGAAGAAAGGATGAGAAGGGAAGAAGAAGAAGAAGTAGGTCGCTGGTGAGAAGGAGCCTTCAACTTCATATCAGCCAGAGAGGAGTGCTGCTCCAAAGGACTGGAAGAAGAACTTGAAGTGCTACCGGTGTCATCATCGAGGGCACTTCAAGCGGGACTGCAAGGTCAAGCTGCAGCCTGGGCATGCTGCAGGAAAGAAGGAATCTTGCTCTAGGAGTGAGGAAGCAGAATGGGGCGGAGCTTTCATGACGGACACTTGTGTCCCTGCCTTGTCTGCTGAGGACTTCAACGGCGAATGGATCGTGGACTCCGGGTGTGGTCATCACCTCACCGGAGACAAGTCGAAGTTCTCCTCCATGCAAGAACACTCAGGTAATGAAGCTATTATCACTGCTGATAATACTGTTTATGCAGTAGAGAAAGAGGGGGTTGTCTTTGGGTAGTGATCAGGGGCCACTCACATTAAGTAGTGTGTATCACGTACCAGGCATGAAGAAGAACCTCTTCTCTGTGACCAATGCGGTGGACGCTGGTTATCACATTTTGTTTGGGCCAACAGACGTGAGGTTCCTTCGCAACGTATCAGCGGTTAAGACTGATGTTGCTCATGTAGGAAGGAGGGTTAAGAACTTGTTTGTTGTTGCCACAAATTCTTATGTTGATCAAATGAGGGCCAACGATAGCGTTGCTATCTGGCATGAGAGGCTCGGGCATGTGGTAATGGACAAGCTGAAGGCTATGGCTAGTAGAAGTTTGGTGAGACGTCTATCTAAGTTATCCTCCTTTAGTGACGGGCATGTTTGAGCGGGGTGTCAATACGGTAAGGCACATTGCCTTCCGTTTGATAAATCACAAACAAGGAGCAAACAACCATTGGAGTGCATTCATGGCGACTTGATGGGACCAAAGGTCACTGCCAGCCTTGGTGGAAGCAGATAAATGCTTGTCTTAAGTGATGACTACTCAAGGTATACTTGAGTTTACTTCTTGAAGGAGAAGTCAGAAGCCTTCCATTTGTTTGTGGAGTTCAAGGAGTTGGTGGAAGGCTGGCTTGGCTTGCGGATCAAGAAGCTTAGAATAGACAACGGTGGTGAGTTTATCTCCTCCGAGTTTTCTAACTTCTGCAGAAAGCACGGGATCCAACGAGAGCTCACTTGTGCTCACACTTTACAACAAAATGGAGTAGCATAGCGGAAGGTCCGTCATTTGACAGAGACTTGCAAATGTTGGCTTCATGCGAAAGACATTTCAAGGTCTTTTTGGGCGGAAGGGATGTCTTGTGCTTCTTATGTCATCAACAGAATGCCGCTCAGCCCGATCAACATGAAGACTCCTTTTGAGTTGTTGCTGAAGGAGAAGCCGAGTGTGGGTCACCTTAGGGTGTTCGGTTCAACTTTCTATGTGCATGTCCCGGATGCTTCACGGACTAAGCTGGATGCAAAGGCAAGGAAGCTTGTCTTTGTTGGCTGTGATGAGCGGAAGAAGGGATGGAAATACATGGATTCTGTGATGAAGAAGTTCGTTATGTCAAGAGACGTTGTCTTTGACGAGCTGACGTCATATGGAGGTGGCTCAGTTGAGCTAACCGGAAGTAAGGTTGATGAAGAACCGACGGTGGATGCTGAAGGCCTGGAAGAGGAGCTTGCTATTTCACCAGCAGCTCCTGTTGCTTCTAACTCTGAGGCTGAGCCTTCTGGCTCAGGAAGCATGGGAGCACTGCTCAAAGCTTTCCCCAAGTAGGAGTTGACCACGAAGAAGCAACGGAGGTAGTAAGCAAGGAGCCAACCCTTCGGAGATCGAAGAGGGTTATGAAGCCACCGACTCGATACTGTGATTGGAATGCAGTGAGCTTTGTCTCCTGCTTCTTTGTAGGTCCTCTGGATGAGCGAGAGCCAGCAAACTTCAACGAGGCCACTGAGTTAAGGAGTGGGAAGATGCCATGAATGATGAGATTGCTGCTCTCAAGAAGAATGAAACCTGGGACCTTGTGCCCAAGGTTGATGGCATTACTCCGGTCACTTGCAAGTGAGTGTATATGTTAAAGAAGAAGGCTGATGGGAGCATTTATAGGTTCAAAGCTCGCCTGGTTGCTCGAGGATTCTCACAGCAGTATGGAGAAGAGTATGAGGAGATGTTTAGTCCAATTGCGAAGATGACTTCAGTTAGAGTGGCGATTGCCTTGGCTGCTAGCAAGGGATGGAGGATGTGGCAGCTTGACGTGAAGAATGCATTTCTTTACGGAGAGATTGACAAGGACATCTTCATGGAGCAACCACTTGGTTTTATTTCTGAAGATCATCCGGACTATGTCTGCAAGCTCAGGAAGGCTCTCTATGGGTTGAAGCAAGCTCCTAGAGCTTGGTATGGGAAGATTGCAGAATATCTCCAATTCTGTGGATACCTCGCTTCAAACTCAGATTCTAGCTTATTCGTCAAGAAGAAGGGGGAGCTTCAAGTCTTGGTCCTGCTGTATGTGGATGACATGATCATCACAGTTAATTTGGAGGTGGAAGTAGCAAGGCTCAGGGCTGAGCTTGCTATACGCTTCGAGATGAAAGACTTGGGAGAGCTTCATCACTTTCTGGGTCTTGAAGTGGAGAGGAAGAAGAGCGGTATACTCATTTGCCAAAGAGGATATGCAGATCACATTGTGAAGCGTGTTGGGTACATTGGTTTAAATGTACCTGATTTGAAGATGAAAGTCCACCTAGTGTCGGCTATGTGCACCTATGGGGGGGGGGATAGGTGACGTGTGGTTCTTTTGCGGAATTTACAGATGTACCTGCACAATAAAAACAACACACAGCACACAGAATACACAGCAAATTTATAGTGGTTCCCCGACTTGGGTACATCCACTTTCCCCCTTCGACCTATCTCCCAACAAGGGACGACTCGGTCACTTCACCCACGGATTGAAATCCAATCCCTGCACTAACGGAAGGAGCCCTTCCACACGTGAGAGTCAACACTCCCACAAAGCGGGTTGCACCCAACCCTTACAACTCGGAACAACAGTTCCTTTACAACGAAATGAAAATGTAGAATGTACACGTGATACAAACTTCTTTTGGAGACTACGGTGTTCCTCTTTGTTCGACGACGTGTTCTTGAAGTCGATGAAGAGTCTACGACCTTGGTCTCTCTTGGAGAAGATCTCCCCGGAACCGGCGGCGGCACACGAGCGGCGGCTAGCTTCGGGATCGGCGGCTACGATGAAAAGTGGCTGCAGAACTTGGAGATCTAAACTTCGTAGCGAAGCAAGCTAGGTCTACCAACGGTCACTCTAGGATCAGTCGTCTCGATCGATTCGGACGGGGAGTTTTCCCGGTCAACAATCGAGAGACAAGAGATCTCCGGATAGATGCGTGAGACTCAAGCCTTGCTAAGCTTCTGTCACCGGAGATCGGGAAGAAGAGCGATCAGCAGCGGCGACCACTTGACGCGAGCGGCGGCGGCGGAGCGGAGCGATTTTGCGAAGTTAGGGTTACGTCGCCGCTGGATTTTCTTTCTCTCTTATCCGTAGATTTACTGTTCAAAATACCTGTGTATAAATACTGTAGGATTCTCAAATATGACCGTTTGTGGGACCCACAAATGAAATCCCCAAAATCCGGTTCAAACAAATCCAGAAGCAGAATCCGGTTCAGCAGCATTCTGAGAAAACGCCAAGTAAAAATCGGCGAGAATCGCAGACGATTCTCGACGAATCGGCGAGAATCACCAAGTGATTCTCGACGATTCGTCGAGAATCGTTTGTGATTCTCGTCGAATCACTTGTTGATTCTCAACGAATTTTACTTTGTATTCATGGGCTGCTAGACCACAGGTTCGGCGGGAATTACAAGTGATTCTCGCCGAATCTTACATGGCACCATTTTGAGATGGCCAGAAGGAGTCGGCGAGAATCACTGATGATTCTCGACGATTCGACGAGAATCACCTAGTGATTCTCGCCGATTCGGCGAGAATCACTTGGTGATTCTCGTCGAATTTGCCTTGGACGATTTTTCGTCTTCCACCTAGGAGCTGCTCCTTGATCCTCCAAGCTCCTTGTCTTCTCTTGCATATGAGCGGCCCTGTACTTGAAAGTAAGTGCACTCCAATAGAGAGAGTACACATAGGCCAACACACTGATCTGCTCAACGAGTGATTACGTCGTGCAGACCCGTGTATATTGACCTACTGCACCCTGACATTGGTGTGCACTTAGCGTGGAGAGACTGCAAGTACAACTTGAAAGAGTTTATCAAATACATTGTGAATTCATCTTAGCTTGACAGGTGGCTTCCTCAAATCTAGGTAATCGTGGATACAATACCCAACAATCTCCCCCTATTTGACGAAGCCAAAACCCTACTAGCTAAGATGAATAACACCTATCAAATAATAATTATAGCATTTAAAAAATTAAATATGCAACTCAAGGGAATATATGTAATCAGAACAGGACTTGAATCATTCACATATTCAAGAATATATATATATACCAAGAGAAATATATTCACATATAATTCAGAACTGTTCATACGACAGTAATAATTATTAAATGTTCTTAATACACCGTGACCAGCTATAAAATAATGACTATTTGTCCTTAGCTACGTCACCCTTAAGAGTTTGCGCCAAGTACTTTTTGCTCTGCCTTTCCATGTATTCCTTGGGCTTCGGGTAGTACCTAGGAGGAGCAACTTTGTCTGGATCCTTGTTGTTTCTGAAGAAAATGTTGCGCTTCGCTTCAAATGCTTTGTGCGTCTCCCATTCATACTGGCTATATGCTTCATTTCGATTTATCTCTCCTCTTTCTTGCAGCCGGAAGGTGTCTAAGATGATGTTCCTTGAAACTGGGCTCCACCTTTCGTTTCTTACATCCTCCTCACTCAGTCTGATCCTCTTTTGAGTTGGTGTCTCCTTTGATGTCCCTTCCTGAACTTTCCTCTTTCCCCTTGCTTTAGCTAAAGCCTCCTGGTCAAACATACTTCTCAGCTTAGATTTGGAGATGGCCCTAGCGTCAGCTTCATCAGTGAAAATATCAGCAGCACTTGTACTTACATCCTCAGCAATATGTACTTCCTCAGCAGCCTTAGAAGTCTCAGGAACCTGAACACCGGCAGGTTGGTCAGGTAGGACGACGCCTAACGTGCCCAGTGCCTGTTGTAGCATCCACCAGCAACTCTCATAGACGTATTTGCTTGATTGGGCAAAGTTTGCATCCATGCTTTCTTGGAGCTCGGCCAGCTTAGCGATATACTCCTTCTCCCCCTTTTTGGCTTCGTCAGCTATGCAATTGGCATATGAGTGCAAGGAGTCATCAATATGCTTAGTTGTCTTGCTGAATTCAGTGATTAGGGCCTGCTGATTTGCATTTAAAGTGACCATGTTACCATCAAATTTCTGAATATTGTTGGCCACAACGTGTGCGTTCTGATTGACAACAGCCAGAGTATCAGTAGCCTTTTTCAAGCCGGCCATTAACAGTGTGACAGCTTCGCCGGCCGCGTTATATTTTTCTTCGAATTTCTTCTCCATTACGTCTAGCTTATGGTTGATTGCCACCATATTCTTCAGCATGAGATCTTCAGAAGTCTTAATCTCTTGCAGCATTGTTTTCTGAGCTTTATCAAAAGAGGTTTTAAGCTCATTCACGATGCCCTGAATTATATGGACAGTGTGAATGGCTAGGTCATCTCGTAATGGGATACCCGGAGGCACTTCTTGGCCTTGCTCTGGCTCGGCAGCAGACGCATCAGTAGAGCTGGATACCATCACAGTCTCTATGGGAGGAATGTTGGTGGCCTCATTTACCTCCCCCTCCACTGGTGCAGACTTATCAGTAGGAGGTTCATCAGTATCCGGAGACTCAAACACTTCATGGCCCTCATTCACAGCGTCCTCTCCGTCCGCATCCAAAAATTCATCCACATCAGCAGCTTCTTCCTCTTCTTGATCAGCAGAGTCCAGTGTTTCAGCTTCAGTTCCTTGAGTGTGTCTGTTCAGGACCTCCTCATCCTCCAACCCAGGTTCACTTTCTTCATGAACTTCGGCCACCGCATCCCTGGCCACCTGGGCGATGTCAGATATTATATCCATATGAGAGGGTAGAGTCTCCCCCTCGATTCCTGCAGTCAGGGTATCAGGAATTTCACGGGGGAGGCTGCAGGAGATACTTCCTCATGCTCTTCTACAGCAGGCTGTCCGATGCGCCGCTCCCATCGATCAAACACAGTAGCATCCATCTTTTTCAAGTAATGGAGAGGGACTCCTTTGCTCATGTCGAATTTGTCTCCGTTGAGCTGGTTGAGATATAGACTGATGATGCGGCCGAAGCTTGGAGTGCCCAGAGTGTCCTTGATCTTTTGAAACAGCAACTCTCCCCAGTTGAACCTCTTTCTGCAGACCACAGCTATGAGAATTTTGAACATATCTCCGGAGATATGATCATGGGAGCCTGGCTTGCAGATGAGTACTTTTCCTATGATGTCAGATAGGAGCTTCCTTCTTCATTCATCTCTTTTCGCTTTACTGATCGAGTGCCTCTGGGTAGACCGCAGAACAGGAGGGTTCTGGCTTTGTCCTCGTCCTCCAAATAGTCTTCCTGCTCCGCACTTGAAAGCTGCAGGTAGCGTGTTAGCTTACTGGCAGACATCTTTACCTTAGTCCCAGCCACCTTGCTCTTGATGATGGAGTCTCTGTCTCGAAGCCTTGCGGTAGAGAAGAACTCCAACACTTCTTTATCTAAAACTTTGCAAGGATGCTCCAATACGAAGGTTAGTCCGGCTTCTTCCAGCATGAGAATGATGTTCCGGAACTCGTCCGAGGCATGAGAAAAACCAGTGCGAACCAGCTCGCAACCAGAAATCAAGCCTGCAGTCGTCCTTGGGCCATTGAGGATCTAGAAAGAAGCCCGACTCTAAACATTAGTGAACATTCAAAAGGAAAACATCACTTGGGGTTCGGCCTTGGAGCCATTGAGGAGGAGGTTACCTAAGGGCTTACACGCAAGTGAGTTGATGAGCTTCGGGAAGATCTTCGGTGGAGGGAAGAGTATCCCGAGGGGTGCGGCCTTGCTAGAACCTTGCCGTGAGAAGATGGTCACACACAGCAGCGATTCGACGGCGTCGACGAGAGCGTCGGAGGGCTGCGGGTGTCGGCGAGTTCGCGGAAGTGCCCGTGCGCGAGTCTTAGGGAGTTCTCTTGCGCGAGGGTCGTCGGGTGGGCTCTTGCGCGAGTCGTGAGGAAGGCGAACAGGCGGAGATGGTCTTTCGGCGGGATTTATATACGTCGTCGGGATTCTTAGGAAGTCGAGCGGTCGGGAGCTTCTTCGGCGGGATTTGTCTAATTCGGCGAGATGTAAAATGGGTCGGCGGGATTCGGAGTAAATATTGATGTTTTTCTTGACTACTTTGGGAAGCATTGCACCATTTTAGAGATTTTCCGATGTCAAGTTAATAAAAGGATGATAAATACAAGTATATTCTAAAGTCAATCTATTTGAATTTTACTGAGGTTTTTGCAAAGTCTTCTAAATGTAAATTGTATGTTGTCGAGATTTACAACGACATGTCTTCGAATGTCAAGTTAATACAAGATTAATAAATACATGTTTATTATAACGACAATCTATTAGGATTTGAGCGAGACTTCTTCAGACACTTCTTGATGTCAATTGTGATGTGTCAAAATTCGCAATGACATATCTTTGTTATCCTTTTATTGATGTGTAATGGTTTGCATGCCTCGTGATAAGCATAAGTATACGTATACACAAGGATAGAAATATATATATATTTACTTTGAATGAGGATGCATCATGACACAAGTCCTTGAACTGATCAAAATTACCTGGGATATGGAGAGTCATCGTCTTAGTCCCACAGGTAGAACATATTAGTAGCTTAAAGTGAGTATGCTCAACAGGTAGCACATCTGTTATTGCAGACGCTTGTTCCAAGTTAGCCTTGAGCCACGTACTGTCTAGTTCCCAAAGTATTCACGGGGACCTAGACTACCCTGCAAGACAGAATTACTTTACCTTAGGAACCCAAATCATATTGGGTCCTAGGTTTCTATTAGCATAAGCATGCAACTGCCTTCCTTCGGAAAACCTGTCTGGAAGACTACCCCTGTCCCTAGAATGTGGATAAGCCCTTGCTGTGGGCACTGAGGGGTTGTGCCAACAGTCAATGGCAAAGTGTCCCACTTTGCCGCAGCACCAACAAGAGTGAATGTTGTATCGCCGTTTTCGACCTGATCTAGTGACGGATGTAGTCACGGTCCTAGGTCTAAAAGGGATATGGCATGTTCTTGTTGCACAAATTCCTCTTCCGTCGAGGCATGATGAAGGGTGGAACGAATGCATGATGTGAGCGTTATGAGGCCGAGAAGGCGGTGCCATTCTTTCAGGCATCTTCCTTGCTGAGGCTCCATGACGCCTGACATCATGACTTCTATTCTCCCTATCCCGTGTCCTCGAATGGAGAGAATTCTTCTGTGAACTAGGACCTGCAGATCCACACTTTGTTGTGGCAGTGGCCGTGAATACAAAGGGCTCAGAATGAGCCTTAGGTATTTCCTCATGGGTGGCCATGACGCCTCTTGCACTATGGACGTTTCCACATGGGGACAATTCACCCTTGCAGTGACCACGATTATTCCTGTGGTCATACCTGAAGGCATGATGAGTTGCCTTCCCGCTTGGAGTGGGAGGTCGGAACACCGTTTCCCCATTTCTCCATCCCTGGATAATCCGGGAGATCCACCCGGTTTCTTGTTTTCTCTTTATAGCATCAACTTTGGAAAAGTTAGATACTATACGTTTCTCATTTTCTAGACTATTCTCTAGAGCTGAGATCTTAGAGTCCTTGACCTTGTTGGACGCCAATTGGAGAACCAACAAGATCTTCAGTCGAGCAATCTCTCGAGCTTGCTCCTCAGCAAGTAGATTGCTTTCCTGAAGGGCTCTCTTCAGAGAATCAGTATTTTCTGGAGGGAGCAGTTTCTGTCTTCAGAAAAGTCAAAAGATGTGGGACAGGATGAAGATGATACCTGCTCATCTGGGTTATTGTCATTAGAATCAGTGACCAATGTTTCGTCCTCGTCGGAGCTGCTTTCCTCACTATCTTCTTCAGTCTCTGACAAGGATACTGGAGCTCTGATGCAATCCGAAGGATCCTTACATTCATCTTCAGAGGTGAGGACCCCCACATACGCTTCATCCTCTGATTGGCAGCATATTTCAGCATTCTCTGACCCCCCCATCAACTCTGAGATCGTCATCCACAGAGATTTAGCCGTTTTACATTTTTCCAAACTGGAGTGAGAGGCTCCAGACCAGACATCCATAATAATTTGTCGAATCCTCTGGTCCAGTTGGAAAAGTGAGAGTTCCATCTCTGTCATCTCAACAATGCACATGGGCACTTGGATCCCCGAGTCGGAGGTCTTCATGGGGATAAACGGACCCTCTTCCAGGATGAGGGATGCTCGTGGATCGATGGCATCCAGGTGAAATAATACTCTCATCCTCCAGATGGGATAATAATCCTTTGAGCATGCAGGGAGTTTGAGTGGCAATACGTCATAATCCAGATCCATGCTTCTGACACTGGTGGCAGGATTCTGCTCAAGGTGTTAACCTTTTTGAAGAGTAACCTCGCTTTGATACCACTTGAAAGTCCACCTAGTGTCGGCTATGTGCACCTATGGGGGGGGGGTAGGTGACGTGTGGTTCGTTTGCGGAATTTACAGATGTACCTGCACAATAAAAACAACAGACACAACACACAGAATACACAACAAATTTATAGTGGTTCCCCGACTTTGGTACATCCACTTTCCCCCTTCGACCTATCTCCCTAACAAGGGACGACTCGGTCACTTCACCCACGGGATTGAAATCCAATCCCTGCACTAACGGAAGGAGCCCTTCCACACGTGAGAGTCAACACTCCCACAAAGCGGGTTGCACCCAACCCTTACAACTCGGAACAACAGTTCCTTTACAACGAAATGAAAATGTAGAATGTACACGTGATACAAACTTCTTTTGGAGACTACGGTGTTCCTCTTTGTTCGACGACGTGTTCTTGAAGTCGATGAAGAGTCTACGACCTTGGTCTCTCTTGGAGAAGATCTCCCCGGAACCGGCGGCGGCACACGAGCGGCGGCTAGCTTCGGGATCGGCGGCTACGATGAAAAGTGGCTGCAGAACTTGGAGATCTAAACTTCGTAGCGAAGCAAGCTAGGTCTACCAACGGTCACTCTAGGATCAGTCGTCTCGATCGATTCGGATGGGGGAGTTTTCCCGGTCAACAAATCGAGAGACAAGAGATCTCCGGATAGACGCGTGAGACTCAAGCCTTGCTAAGCTTTGGTCACCGGAGATCGGGAAGAAGAGCGATCAGCAGCGGCGACCACTTGACGCGAGCGGCGGCGGCGGAGCGGAGCGATTTTGCGAAGTTAGGGTTACGTCGCCGCTGGATTTTCTTTCTCTCTTATCCGTAGATTTACTGTTCAAAATACCTGTGTATAAATACTGTAGGATTCTCAAATATGACCGTTTGTGGGACCCACAAATGAAATCCCCAAAATCCGGTTCAAACAAATCCAGAAGCAGAATCCGGTTCAGCAGCATTCTGAGAAAACGCCAAGTAAAAATCGGCGAGAATCGCAGACGATTCTCGACGAATCGGCGAGAATCACCAAGTGATTCTCGACGATTCGTCGAGAATCGTTTGTGATTCTCGTCGAATCACTTGTTGATTCTCAACGAATTTTACTTTGTATTCATGGGCTGCTAGACCACAGGTTCGGCGGGAATTACAAGTGATTCTCGCCGAATCTTACATGGCACCATTTTGAGATGGCCAGAAGGAGTCGGCGAGAATCACTGATGATTCTCGACGATTCGACGAGAATCACCTAGTGATTCTCGCCGATTCGGCGAGAATCACTTGGTGATTCTCGTCGAATTTGCCTTGGACGATTTTTCGTCTTCCACCTAGGAGCTGCTCCTTGATCCTCCAAGCTCCTTGTCTTCTCTTGCATATGAGCGCCCCTGTACTTGAAAGTAAGTGCACTCCAATAGAGAGAGTACACATAGGCCAACACACTGATCTGCTCAACGAGGGATTACGTCGTGCAGACCCGTGTATATTGACCCACTGCACCCTGACATTGGTGTGCACTTAGCGTGGAGAGACTGCAAGTACAACTTGAAAGAGTTTATCAAATACATTGTGAATTCATCTTAGCTTGACAGGTGGCTTCCTCAAATCTAGGTAATCGTGGATACAATACCCAACAGAAGAAGCCTCACCCAACTCAATGATATACATCAAAATGTATTTGATGTACTTTTGAGTTACCTTGTGCAGGTTAAGTACTTGCAGGAAAGATGAAATAGTTTCTAAGTCCATGTGTCGACACCCAGGAGGAAAGTGTCGACACTTAAGAAGACTTGTGTCGACACCAAGACAAGCAGTGTCGACACTTGGAGTGATTGTGTCGACACCAGGGATGCTGAGTCGACACCTGGCAGTAAGTGTCGACTCAAGAAGCTGTGTCGACACTCAATGAAGAAAGTGCAGTGAAGCAGTGTCGACACTTAGCAGTTATGTCGACACCCAGTGAAACTGTGTCTACATCAGAAAGTGTCGACACTTGGAGGCTGTGTCGACACTCAACAAAAGTCAACAAAAGCTAAGTATCAGTGTCGACACTCAGAGCAATGTGTCGACACTCAGCAGAAGAGTCAACACTTGAAAAAAGTGTCGACACAAGAAAGAATGTGTCGACACTCAGCTGAAGACTCAACACTTGAAGAAAGTGTCGACACAAGGAGCTGTGTCGATACTTAGCAAAGATCAGCAAAGTTCAACAAAATATTCTAAGTACATGTGTCGGCACTAAGGGGATGTGTCGACACTCAGCTGAAGTCTCAATAGAAGAAGAATATGTCGACACAAGGAGCTGTGTCGACACTCAGTAAGTATCAACACTGAAGACATGTGTCGACACCAAGAAGAAGTGTCGACACTTAACAAGTTCAACACATGAAGATGTGTCGACACAAGGAGATGTGTCGACACTTACAAGAATTCAGCAATATACGGAAGTACAAGAACTTGTGTCGACACACATTATCAGTGTCGACACATAAAGAAGAAGCAGTGTCGAGATGTAAAATCTACAACACAAGGAGTTGTGTCGACACCTTGTAGGATAGTGTCGACACTTAGTCAACTTGTGTCGACACTTGGTCTATAAGTGTCGACACTTAAAGACAAACAGTCTCGACACTTTCAGACAGTTACAGAATTTTCAAGAACTGACTGGATGACTTGAAAGCTGCCTTTCCAGCCGGTCTACTGCACCTGTCAGAGTTGTCAGAAATCAGTTATGAACCGGACCAGCCGGTTACCATGAAGAAGGCCTATAAATAGGCTTATACTGTCTACAGAAGAAGTGGTTCAAGTAATTGATTGATAAGAAGATTCAAGTGATCTATATACAAAGAAGATCTAGCTATCAAGTGAAGATCTAAGAAGTTGGAGAGAGAGAGCTCCATCCAAGAAGTCAGCCATTGGAACCAGGCTGATAAGAAGGGTTCAGATTTGGTCTGAATCTTAAGTAGCAGAGATCAAGGATAAACTGCAGAGGGGAATCAATCTTATTGTGTTCTACATTCAAGAAGCTTTGAAGAAAGCCAAGTCAGATTGATTTCAGCTGAGTTCTTCCAAGAACTCCTCAAGAAACTCACAACTCATCTCTCTTTTCTCTGAGTTGTTGAGTATATATTTTTGTATTCATTATATCTTGTAGGATCCTTAGGGATCTGAGTTTGTAAGCCTGTAATTATAAAGGCTGAGTGTAGGACCTGTGTGCCTGAGTGTAGGAGAGTTGAATCTCTGAGTGTAGGCCTTGGTGGCTGAGTGTAGGCCTTGGTGGCTGAGTGTAAGCTTTGAGAAGAAGCTGAATTGTAGGGCCTTGGGCCTGAGTTGTAGGAACCTGTTTTGAGGTTCTGAGTGTAAGATCTGTGGATCTGAGATAGTGGAGGAGTTTGGCTGAATCTAGTACACTGCTAGATAGGCGAAGTGGGAAAGTGGATGTACCCAAACATTGGGGAACCACTATAAACCTGTATGTTCACTATGTGTATGTGGTTTGCTGTGATTGCTGTTTATTTGCTTGGTAAATATAGTTATAACTCTGAGAATTAATCTGACTTCTGCCTAAAAAGTCAAAAAGATTTAAGTCACCTATTCACCCCCCCCTAGGTGATTAGGTTCAATATCTTTCAAGTGGTATCACAGCCAGGTTACTCAAAAAGGGACTTAACAGTCTGAGTAGATCCTATTGGCAGACTCAGTCTAAGTACATTATAGAATCAAGAAAATCAAGAACCATGGGTTCCACTGAGAATCATAAGGAATTGGGATCCATGAAATTACCCATATGCAGAAAAGAGATATTTGGTATCTGGAAGAAAAGGGTGAGACTTTTTATGGAAGCCTCAGACCCTAGGATTTATATCACAGTGAAAGAAGGGCCATATGTGCCCATGAATGTTTCAGTCTTAGATGCCAATCAGAGAACACCTAAGGATTTCTCTGAGATGACAAAGGATGAAAAAGTTCTAGCCACAATGGATAAGAGGACTCAGAACATCATTGTAAGTGCTATAGATGATGCTACCTTTCAGAATTTGATACACTGCAAGACATCCAAGGAGATGTGGGATACCTTGATAGTGTATATGGAAGGTTCTGAAGAAGTGAGGCAAGACAGAAAATCTTTGCTCAACCAAGAATATGAAAGTTTTAGACAAGGTAGATCTGATAGCATAACTAAATGCTATAAGAAGTTCTATAGAATTGTGAATGAGCTTATGTCCTATGACAGAGAGTTCAGTAATTATGAGCTCAATGATAAGTTCTTATGGTCCCTTACAAAAGATTGGGATACCAAGATCTGTGCCATTAGGGAAATGACAAAATTAGCAGAAATTCCTCCACCAACACTGTTTGGCAAACTGCTGTCCTATGAAATGCAGTTGACAGTGAGGAAAGAAGAAGAGAAATCTACAAGAAGTGAACATAAATAAAGGACAGTGACATTTAAAATAGAAGCCCCCAGAAAGTACAGAAGTAAGTCACCATCTCCACCTCCAAAGGATGCTGAAACTGAGTCAGATGAGTCAGCAAGCAGAAAATCTGAAAGCAGTGAAAGTGATGAGGACTTTACTGCCTTCACAAGAAATTTTCAGAAGTTCTTAAAGAAGAAATAGTGGAGGACAAAGCCATCTACTTCACAGGGTAAATAAGACTACTATCAGAATAAAAAGTCTTCAAAGAAAGACAGGAAGAAGACCAAGTTTAGCAAAGCAACTCTTTCAAAAATAGTTTGTTATTGCTGTAATAGACAAGGACATGTGATTGCAGATTGTACTGAGAAAATGAAGGAGTCTAATGATAAGAAAAAGACTCATTTCAAAGGCAAGAAGGAAAAGTCTTTTGTTTCCAGAAAGGATAAGAGCCTGTCAGATATTTCTTCATCAGAAACTGAGTCAGATGCCGAGGCATATATAGGACTGTTTGCTGAGGAAGAAGAAGAAGAGTTCATCCAGATCATGAACTCCATATATGATCAAGAAGACAGTCAGTGCCAAGGACTGATAACACTGATAGAAAGTGACAAAATCCTGGAGTAGCCAGAACCTAGTAAGGTACAAAGTTGTTCTTCCAGTTCAATTTCTTGTGCTAGTTCAGAATCAGATTCATCATCATCAAGTGATGAGAATGCATCTGAGTCTGAAGAGGATATTCATCAATTGATAGATGAATATAAAGTTCTGTTGCAAGCATTTAAGAAATGCAAATCCTTGGCCAAGAGTCAAGTTAAGGAGATTGCAAGTCTCAAAATGGCTGCAACTGATTATGAGAAGTTGTTTGATCAGAAACTTAATGAGATAGCCAGACTGAAGCACATAACTGTGATTCAGATGGGGATTATATCATTTAAGAATGATCAAATCAAGAGTCTGGAGATTAGTCTTCAGAAGGAGAGAGATTTGGTTGCTAGGTTTTCAAAACCAAAGCCTGTTGTACCATTAATTGATGAGTTTGTTCATCAAAAAGGTAAAGCTGTACTGGGGTTTTCTAAACCGGCTAGGACTGTCAAGTTCAAGTCCAAGGGCAAAGCCCTAACTCTCAACAAGCCAGCTGTAGACAAAACAGCTAAGAATGTACCTAAGCAAAGGTACAATAGGTTTGAGTGTTGGTGTTGTGGCAAGGTAGGCCACTTTGCCATGGACTGTTGGCACAATGCTAGTGCCAAAGTGAGTAGCAAACTGCATGTTGGAAAACCTGCAGGTAGCTTTGTGAGGAAGCAAACTAACCAGTACCAAGGACCCAAGAATTCATTAGGTTCTAAGGTTCACTAATCTGTTTTGCAGGTGAGTCCAAGTGGACATGCCCCAATATGGTACTTGGACAGTGGATGTTCCAGACATATGACTGGAACTAGGGGATTACTAAGGTACTACACACCTATCAAAGATGGTCCAAAAGTCACCTTTGGTGGTTCTGAAAAAGGAATCATCAAAGGGTTTGGTAACATTTCTAGTAACTTAGTTAGCATTACTCAAGTGTCTTATGTTAAAGGTTTGAAACACAACCTAATTAGTATAAGTCAATTAAGTGATGTAGGATATGACATCTCGTTTGTCAAAAATGGTTGTCATATCAGGAGGTCAAATGATCAAGAGATCATTTTGACAGGTTATAGAAAGAGGAATGTCTACTGCCTAGACATTATGTGTGAGACCAATAGTTCTCAAGTGTGTCTTGTAGCTGATGAGAAAATCTCTCATTGTGTCAAATGGCACAAGAGGATAGCCCATCTAAACTACAAGACAATTGGCAAACTCTTTAGCAAAGAGTTAGTGAGGAATGATCCTCAAGTTAAGTGTATTAAAGATGGAATATGTTCAGCTTGTCAAAAGGGCAAGCAGACAAGATCCACCTTTAGTAGCATTAACAACAAAGATGATGTGAGGTATTTATACCTCTTGCATATGGATCTCTTTGGTCCTATGCCAGTGCACAACCTAGGTAGGAATGTCTATACCTTTGTAGTTGTAGATGACTACTCAAGGTTTTCCTGGGTGTTCTTTCTTAGACAGAAATCTGAAATACCTAGTGTCTTCTATAGCTTTGTCAAACAGATTCAGAATGAACTAAACAGTACAGTGGTCAAAATAAGGAGTGACCATGGTACTGAATTTCAGTCTGATAGTATGGAAAAACTATGTGAAGACTTTGGGATATTTCAAGAGTTTTCTTCACCAAGAACACCTCAGCAAAATGACATTGCTGAGAGGAAGAATAGAACATTGATTGAGGCTGGTAGGACCCTATTAAGTGATACATCACTACCAGAATATTTCTGGGCTGAGACAGTTAATACTGCATGCCATGTTATTAATAGGGCTACCATTACTAAAAGCCTCAACAAGACCCCCTATGAGGTTGTGAAAGGAAGAAAACCAAACCTATCCTATTTCAGGATCTTTGGTTGTAAGTGCTTCATACTTAATAATGGAAAGTCTTACTTGACTAAGTTTGCTGCCAAGTCCCAAGAGGGAATTTTTGTTGGGTACAACAATAACAGTAAGGCTTATAGAGTCTACAACTTGTCTACTCAAGTTGTAGAAGAATATGTACATGTAGTATTTGATGAAACTAGACTTATTAACAATGAGTTATCTAGTAGTATTTGCAGCTCCTCAGGTATAACTAAAGAGCTGGACAAGCTCACTATAGAAGAAGGACCTACAGCAAGACAACAGGTGGAAGAAAGTGGCTGTTGTCTAGGGGGAGTACTATATGTACCTAATGCAGAAGAAGTTCAAGGAGTATAGCAAGATGAAGAAACTGAAGAGGTTCAACCTGAAGTCAGGATGCCTCCAGCCAATAGGCATCTTAGAGATCATCCAGTAGAGCAAATCATTGGTGATCCAAGACAAGGGGTACAAACAAGGAACATAAATCTGAATGCAGTGCTCTTCTCCAGTTTTCTATCCCAAGTTGAGCCAAAGAAGTTTGAAGAAGCCATCCTGGATCCACATTGGATTGAAGCAATGCAAGAAGAGCTGAATCAGTTCAAGATGTGCACGGTTTGGGAACTTGTTCCTAAACCTAAAGACCACAACATAATTGGGACCAAGTGGATCTATAGGAACAAGATGGATGAACATGGAGTCATCATTAAGAACAAAGCAAGATTGGTTGCTAAAGGATATAGGCAGGAAGAAGGTATTGACTTTGATCAAACCTTTGCTCCGGTAACCAGACTGGAAGCCATAAGGATGTTCCTGGCCTATGCAACTTTTCAAGGATTTAAAGTTTACCAAATGGATGTAAAGTCAGCATTTTTGAATGGTAATCTTAAAGAGGAATTCTATGTATAACAGCCATCAGGTTTTGTTGATTCAACTCAACCTAATCATGTCTATAGACTTAGGAAAGCATTATATGGGTTAAAACAAGCCCCTAGGGCTTGGTATGAAACCCTGTCTAGTTTCCTCATTGAGAACAAGTTCACAAGGGGGAAAATAGACAAGACTCTATTCATTAGGGAATCCAGAGACAAAGTTATACTTGTCCAAATATATGTAGGTGACATAATATTTGGGTCTACTGGAAGTAGTCTTTACAAAAAGTTTGCAAAACTAATGCAAGGACAATTTGAGATGAGTAGTATGGGGGAACTTAAGTTCTTCTTGGGTCTCCAAGTTAGACAGACTGAGAATGGTTTATCCATATGCCAGTCTAAGTTCACCCTAGAACTCATAAGGAAGTATGGTATGGATTCATCCAGTACCATGAATACTCCTATGGGGTCAAGTATGTCTCTTAGCAAAGATGATGCAGGGAAACCTGTAGATGAGACTTTGTATAAAGGGATAGTTGGCTCCTTACTCTATTTGACAGCAAGTAGACCAGATATCATGTATGCTACATGTGTCTGTGCAAGGTATCAAGCATGCCCTAAGGAGTCTCATTTGACAGCAGTCAAAAGGATATTGAGATATCTAAAGGGCACTCCCTATCTAGGCCTCTAGTACCCTAGGAATGGGGATTTTGAACTAACAAGTTATTCAGATGCAGACTTTGCAGGATGCAAAGAAGACAGAAAAAGCACAACTGGAACCTGTCAATTCCTAGGTGGAAGACTAATTTCATGGAGTAGCAAAAAGCAAACAAGTGTGGCTATCTCCTCAGCAGAGTCAGAATATATGGCTGCAGGAAGTTGCTGTGCTCAACTTCTATGGATACAACATCAGCTTGAGAACTATGGAATTCAGGTAAGTAGAACTCCACTCTTTTGTGATTCTACTAGTGCTATGTCAATTGCTAATAATCCTGTATCCCATAGTAGAACCAAACATATTGAAATAAAATATCATTTTCTTAGAGAACATGTAGAAAAAGAAGATATTTTACTGGAATATATTAGAACAGATAATCAACTAGCTGATATGTATACTAAGCCTCTAGAAGAATCAAAGTTCAATAGGTTTAAAATTGAACTAGATATGATAAACTTAGAATAAGTTTATAGAATTGGCTAAGTAAAATAGTGTCGACACACAGAGTTGTCTATGTCGAGACAGAATAGTGGTGTCGACACTTCAGGGAAAAGGTGTCGACACATCTAGGAAGTTGGTGTCGACACTTCAGAATATTAGTGTCGACACATGACAAGTAGGTGTCGACACATCCAAGGTGGTGTCGACACTTAGTATTTACTCAGAATTATCTAAGTAAAGTCTCGACTAAATGTCGAGTTGAGTGGTGTCGACACATATTCATGTTGACTAAACTTGTGTCGACACATAGGTGTCGAGACATTATAAGTCAGTGTCGACACTTATCCACAGTGTCAACACAATTTAAGTTAGCTGGCCCGCCCTTTCATCTTCAAACTTAGAAAGGTATAAATAGGATTTTGCCTTAGTCTGTCGACACGCTTTCAAAAGTTTCGAGACGAAACTTGTGTGTCGACACCTCTCTTCTCTCCAGTCAAATTCTTCAAACCCTAATGGCGCCAAAGCTCGAGGAGAACGTCAATGAAGGCTATGAACTGGTGCGGAATGCGTTTGATGAAGCAGACCCAGAGATCAGACTGTGGTAACCCTAGTTGCAGACTCAGGGTTAGAATTTTTTGTTTCTGAGCCGACTAAGATCTGGAAGAAAGAAGTACTGGAATTCCTTAATGGAGCAACCCTAGACGACACTAGATTCAAGATCAAGTCCAGGGTACATGGTGAAAAGGTGAAGGTGTCACCTAAAAGTTTGAGAAAAGTACTACAGTTACCAAGAACTAAAGAAGAGGATGAAGTAACTGCTTCTAAGACCAGAGAAACATTGACATGGTGTGGTCTAGATTCCAAACTGAAAATTGGATCTGTTTTCAATAGAAAAGGAATGAACAACCAGGGGAAATTCCTGTCAGAAATTGTTGGAAAAGTAATTTTAAGCAAACCTGGAGGGCATGACAGGGTCTCTGCCCATATGTTCAATCTCATGACCAGGATAATCTTCAGCCTGAAAACTGACTAGTTTGTAGTGATCTTTGAGAAGATTAAGGAAAGCCTAAAGAAGCCCAACTTGGGTAGGATCATAAGTCTATACCTTGCTGGTATTTTACCAGAAGTTATGGGTCAAGCTGCTGGAACAAAAATCAACCACATGAGAAGAATGGATATGAGAATCTTCTCAAGATGGGATAGAGTGTTGACCAAGGTGATGTCAACACCTGAGAAGGAAACTCCTCTAAAGAAAAAGAAGAAAACTGCTCCAGTGGCTCAGGTTTCCACTAGCAGCTCTGGTAGTGAAGAGCAAGTGGTCTTCACACCTAATGACAATGAAGAAGGAACTGCTGTGAAGTCTCCAGCTCTACAAGTAGTTGCTGAAAAGCAGGGGGAGCTACCTCAAGCTAGCCCCATACAGAAGGATTCAGTCCAGGGGGAGCCACTAGTTGTGGAAGAGCCAACTCCTCTTGAGAGTGAGCAAGCTACAAACATCATCCTTGAGGTAATCACTGAGCTTAATGCTTTAGATATTCCTATAGAGGATACTGATTTGTCTGATGTTTATCAGCAACCATAGATTGATAGTCAAGTCCCAGATGTGGTCATGAAGGACACATCTGTTGAAGTTCAAATTATATCTGATCTAGTAGAAGATGAGCCAAGAGTTTCTCCAGCCCATTCTCCACCAGAATATACTATGGAAGATCTATTCCTTAACATGGATCAAACTAAGTTTGACAAAGAAACAGCTGCTGAGGGGGAGAATGCTCCAGTTGTGGGGGAGCAAGTAGTACTTGTAGAAGAGCCTGCAAGGCAAGAGCCTGAGAAGCCCCAAGCTGTTGAGGAACTACCTAAGGAAAGGGTAGATATAGCCAGCACCTCAGCTTCTGAAGATGAGGAGGCTGCAAGGGCTAAGAAAAAAAAGTTTCAAGTCTTCAAAAGAAGGAGCCAAACTTATAAGAAGGCATTGTAAACCATAGCACCATAGCCAGCACTATAACCAACTCCAACTGTAGATTACAGTGCTCTAATGGTTGCCATGCAAATCAAGCTTGATGAGCACAATAAAGCTATAGAGACTTATATGGATGAGGGGAATAAATCACTCCAATTTGATTTAGCCCAAGAAATAAAGTCTATTAGATTTGAAATGAATTTAAATAAGAAGGAAATGACTGACTGCTTCCACAAGAGAGGGAATATAGTAGTCTATTTAGCAACTCATCAAGAAAAGATCAAGGAACAAGTAGATGACATTGCACTGAAGCAGGGCTATGTTCTTGAGAATCAGATCAGGATGAATGATAATTTGACAGAATCTCACAATGCCATTATCACTGAAATGAAGAACATTGCTGCTGGCCTGACAACTTCTACTACTACTGCTAAGGCAGATTTTGACAAAGCATTCCAAGAGGACATCACTGCTGTTAAGACTGCCATACAAGACTCTCAGAAGATCATAACAGACAAACTCCAAAGGTTAAAACCTTTCTACAGGGATGGAGTTAATTAACTAAATTCCCAAATTAGATTTCAAAAAGATGATTTAAGGGATCACATAGAAAGAGAAGTCATAAAGGGGGAGAGGGTCTTAGTCAAAACTGGCTCTGACCATGCAAAATAGGTTTCTAATTCCATCAGATCCACTCTTGGTTATCCTCCTTTGTGTGATGATAATGATGTAGCAGAATCTGGAGTTAACCCTGCATATCTTGGAGGTGAGCAACCAGAAGTAGCTCAAGTGATCTATCCTCCACTAGATTTTAATATGGTTCAAGCTGACATACAGTCCATGTATAGTCCACCTGATGAAAATCAGAAGGTTATTCTTGACAAAGTGGTTCAGCCAGTATCTGAGGCTTTACAGGAAGCTATCTTGAAAGAGCAAGCTGAACAAGAAGCCAGATTATCTAAGAAGAGGTTCAGGGAACAAGCTGAACAAAGACCAGACTTTGAGCAGTGGAGCCCCACCTCAAGAAATATTATTTTGACTGTATGGAAAGCTGCAAAAGATAATATACAAGACAGAAACAAGTGGTTTTCTGAATCAAAATGGAGGAAGCATGAGACAAGGCAGGAGGCCATAGTCCAATATAGAAGAAAGGCCAAGATGGGAAAGCTACCTCCTACTGCCCAGGAGCCTAGCAAGTACTTTCCCAAGCCTTATCATTATTTTGAGAGACAAAAGATCAAAGCTGAAGAGCTAAAAAAGAAGGAGCTTAAAGGGAAAAAGCCTGTTGCTGCTGAAGACACTGAAGACCCTGTGCAAGCAAAGATAAAATCTGGAAAAGGGATAGTGATCAAAGTTGCTGATCAAGAATAGCATAGAAATTTTTCTTAAGTTTACTATGTAATCTTTTGATGATAAACATTCTGTAAACTTTTGAAATTTGAATATGACAAAGTATTAGAACAATGTGTTGTGTGATAAATTTGCTGTGTGATAAATTTATTTCATAGTTGTTCTGAGATTATGTCTTTGTATGCATGTTTGATTGATACATGTTTATGTTTGCCCTGTTATATATTCCTGCTTTACATCATGTTATAATTTTATTATGAATGGTGTATATCATTGACTAAGGGTTATGACTTCTCCAAATAGGGGGAGATTGTTGGGTACATTGGTTTAAATGTACCTGATTTGAAGAGTCCTCACCCAACTCAATGAAATACATCAAATTGTATTTGATGTACTTTTGAGTTACCTTGTGCAGGTTAAGTACTTGCAGGAAAGATGAAATAGTTTCTAAGTCCATGTGTCGACACCCAGGAGGAAAGTGTCGACACTTAAGAAGTCTTGTGTCGACACCCAGACAAGCAGTGTCGACACTTGGAGTGATTGTGTCGACACCAGGGATGCTGAGTCGACACCTGGCAGTAAGTGTCGACACAAGGAGTTGTGTCGACACTCAATGAAGAAAGTACAGTGAAGCAGTGTCGACACTTAGCAGTTGTGTCGACACCGAGTGAAACTGTGTCTACATCAGAAAGTGTCGACACTTGGAGGCTGTGTCCACACTCAGCAAAAGTCAGCAAAAGCTAAGTATAAGTGTCGACACTCAGAGCAATCTGTCGACACTCAACAGAAGAGTCAACACTTGAAAAAAGTGTCGACACAAGAAAGAATGTGTCGACACTCAGCTGAAGACTCAACACTTGAAGAAAGTGTCGACACAAGGATCTGTGTCGACACTTAGCAAAGATCAGCAAAGTTCAACAAAATATTCTAAGTACATGTGTCGGCACTAAGGGGATGTGTCGACACTCAGCTGAAGTCTCAACATAAGAAGAATGTGTCGACACAAGGAGCTGTGTCGACACTCAGCAAGTATCAACACTGAAGACATGTGTCGACACCAAGAAGAAGTGTCGACACTTAACAAGTTCAACACATGAAGATGTGTCGACACAAGGAGATGTGTCGACACTTACAAGAATTCGGCAATATACTGAAGTACAAGAACTTGTGTCGACACACATTATCAGTGTCGACACATAAAGAAGAAGCAGTGTCGAGATGTAAAATCTACAACACAAGGAGTTGTGTCGACACCTTGTAGGCTAGTATCGACACTTAGTCAACTTGTGTCGACACTTGGTCTATAAGTGTCGACAATTAAAGACAGACAGTCTCGACACTTTCAGACAGTTACAGAATTTTCAAGAACTGACTGGATGACTTGAAAGCTGCCTTTCCAGCCGGTCTACTGCACCTGTCAGAGTTGTCAGAAATCAGTTATGAACCGGACCAGCCGGTTACCATAAAGAAGGCCTATAAATAGGCTTATACTGTCTACAGAAGAAGTGGTTCAAGTAATTGATTGATAAGAAGATTCAAGTGATCTATATACAAAGAAGATCTAGCTATCAAGTGAAGATCTAAGAAGTTGGAGAGAGAGAGCTTCATCCAAGAAGTCAGCCATTGGAACCAGGCTGAGAAGAAGGGTTCAGATTTGGTCTGAATCTTAAGTAGCAGAGATCAAAGATCAACTACAGAGGGGAATCAATCTTATTGTGTTCTACATTCAAGAAGCTTTGAAGAAGGCCAAGTCAGATTGATTTCAGCTGAGTTCTTCCAAGAACTCCTCAAGAAACTCACAACTCATCTCTCTTTTCTCTGAGTTGTTGAGTATACATTTTTGTATTCATTATATCTTGTAGGATCCTTAGGTATCTGAGTTTGTAAGTCTGTAATTATAAAGGTTGAGTGTAGGGCATGTGTGCCTGAGTGTAGGAGAGTTGAATCTCTGAGTATAGGCCTTGGTGGCTGAGTGTAGGCCTTGGTGGCTGAGTGTAGGCCTTGGTGGCTGAGTGTAGGCTTTGAGAAGAAGCTGAGATGTAGGGCCTTGGGCCTGAGTTGTAGGAACCTATTTTGGGGTTCTGAGTGTCAGATCTGTGGATCTGAGATAGTGGAGGAATTTGGCCGAATCTAGTACACTGCTAGATAGGCGAATGGGAAAGTGGATGTACCCAAACATTGGGGAACCACTATAAACCTGTGTGTTCACTGTGTGTATGTGGTTTGCTGTGATTGATGTTTGTTTGCTTGGTAAATATAATTATAACTCTGAGAATTAATCTGAATTCTGCCTAAAAAGTCAAAAAGATTTAAGTCACCTATTCACCCCCCCCCCCCCCCTCTCTAGGTGATTAGGTTCAATATCTTTCAAAGCGGTTCGGCATGAGCGAAGGAAAGAGTTGCTCTACTCCACTGGAACATGGGCTGAAACTTCGACGAGATGAGGGAAGGGTTCTTCATGACCCCTTGGTGTTCAGAGCTCTTGTTGGGAGCTTGATCTACTTGACGATTACAAGGCCAGACATTGCTTATGTTGTTGGCCGAGTAAGTCGGTTCATGGCTGAATCAAGAAAGTCTCATCTAGTGGCGGCGAAGCTTATCTTGAAGTATGTCAAGTCAACTTCTAACATGAGACTTCTCTATAGAAGGGACTCGGATTTTGCCTTGCTTGGGTACACAGATGCTGACTATGGCGGTGATTCGGATGATCAGAGGTCAACTTCAGGTTATGTGTTCACTTGCGGTTCAACTAACAACTCATGGTGTAGCAAGAAGCAGGACTCGGTGTCCGTCTCAACTACGGAGGCAGAGTATAAGGCTTCGGCCCTGGCTGCTCGGGAAGCCATCTGGTTGAGGAGACTTATAGAGGATGTTCATGAAGAAGTGCAAGGGCCGACTTTTCTCCGGGGTGACAATAAGAGTGCTCTCAAACTGGTAAACAATCCAGTGTGTCACGCTAGGACCAAGCAAATTGAGATCGATCACCACTTCATAAGGGAGAAGGTGTTGGAGGGATCTCTTTTGGTCGGGCATGTTCGGAGTGAAGACAATCTTGCTGACATCTTCACAAAGCCACTGTCGAAGGGGCCTTTTGAGCGGTTGCGCAGCTTGCTGGGCTTGATCACCACTTCTCACTTCAAGGGGGAGTGTTGAAATTTGTGAAGTGGAAGTGGATGATGGGCAAGCCGGGCGGCCTGAGCGGACATTGCATGCGGACTGGGCGGACTGCTGTTATGCGGCCTGGTGATAGGTATAGTGGAAGCTGGCGGTTCTTCTGAGCGGGTTGTGCGGATTAAGTCCACGGCCTGGGCGGTCTGTTATCTGTGGATAGGGCGTTGACTAATTGGTTTAGCCAAGGAGCGGCCTGAGCGGAAACAGATTCACGGACTGGTGTACTTTGCTCAGTGGCCGTATTGCAAGCTAGTGTTACCCGGCGGATTGGATCCTGTCTGCGGGAGGCTTGCGGACTGGCGTGTCTGCGGTGTTCGCAGTTACGGACTGGCCTTAGAGTTTGGTTGTGGCCTTGCCGAGCTCTAGTAGTACAGTACTCCTATTGCTGTGGCGGACTGGTGTGTGGAGTCCGGCAAATGGCTGTTGCATTGGGCAGGTGTGCGAGTAGCTTGCGGACTGCTTCTCCTTGGCGGAGTTTTGGGCGGTCTGTGTTGCTTGGTTGTTTGGCGGACGGAGCTATGTCCGCCGAGCTCGCGCTAGGCCCCTTCGTGGTTCTGGACTTGGTCACTCTGTGACAAGACCAGTGTGTCTGCAGTATCCGCCAAGTCCGCTGTTGACCGGGCGGACTGCCTTTGGTCGTGGGTTTGTGGCGGAAAGAAGCGTTGCTGTGGTGATACGCAGACAGCCTCTTGTTATGCGGACAGTCACTGAAGGGGGATGCTGTCCTGCAGTATTTGTAGTCTTTGCGGGCTGGTGCCTTGTCCGCATAGCCTGGGCGGACTGATGAGGGTTCGCCCAAAGCTGTCTTGCTCCTGGCAGGTTATTCCTTGGAATTCGGCTAAGTCCTTGCGGACTCGGCAGACGGATTTTTTGTTAGCGCGCGGGCTGGGGCGGTGTCTCTATCCACTAGGGTGGTGACCACACTCCTCACCTCGCCTATAAATAGGACCCCCCGGCACGTATACAGTAACTGAGTTAATAGTAAGTCGGGCTTGGGTAAATTGCTGCGGACTGTGTTTTCTGTCCGCGCGGGTTGAGTAGAGCTGACGGTTTGCTGTGTGCAGGTCGCGCGGGTAGCTTCAAGGAGACAGAAGTTTGGCTTTGACTTCGGTCAAGTACTTGGAAGTATGCGGGCTCTGCGGTCTCAGCAGGTCGCTCTGCGGCTTGTTAGTTCTCGGCTTCAACGTTTGCAAGTTCCAATAACCTGTCCGCCAGGCGCAGGCGGGTAGGCGGTTTGTTCTTCAGTTCATCAGCAGGAGGCGAATAACGGTGTGTCCGCGCGGCCTCGCGGCTTCGGCGGACTCCGTGTCTATTCGGCGGGTTGCAACTTCATCTCGGCCGGGTTCGGCGGTTTGGGCGACTTCGGCGGGCTCGGCGGTTTCCAGTGATGTCCGTCCGGCTTGGTTTTTGGTGCTTTCTGTTATAGCTTGTGTACTAGCGAAATCATGTCTCGCTACGTATACCTCGCCTTGTAAAGAAGTGGAATGAATAAAAGATCTGTTTGTGCTTCCATTGTTTATTGGTGTTAACCTTGTTCCTTGGGTTTCCCCTAGATCAAAGTGTGAACTGGGTAGTGCCGAGAATATTAATTTGGTTTGGGCTATCCTGCTGACCACTATGAGAAAATTTAACATAGTGTGTTGTTAAAAGCATGCCTATTTCAATCTTTTAAAAAAATGGATTCATGACATGAAATTTAGTACAAGGGAACCCAAGTACTGGACTAGTACCACGCAGAGAACCGTAAGCACTCGAGTAGATCAGGAGAACGTGCCAGGCCACGTACTGCGAGCGTGCCGCCCCCGTACGCCGTCGGTGGCCCCCGCCGCCGCCAGCGACCCCCACCACTTTCGGCCACCGCCGCTGCCTCCGGGCACCTTGACCGGGCCGTCCAAACTTCACATGGGGAAAAGGGTCACTCTCATCATTTCGGCAAAATTGGCAATCCACAAGATCGAAATGCAGCGACGTTAGTCACCAGCAAAAATCACTCCCCGGCGCAATTATCAACGTGACCATCCAGAAAACTATAAATAGGCTCCAAGGCATTCATTTGAAGACAAACAATTCCAGAGGCGAGAAAGAGCTCTGAGGTTTTCTAGCGAGATCATGGACTTGCGATGATTCTTCGCTCATGAATTCACTTTGCTCTCCCCCTTACGCTATGGTTTCTTCACGCCTCAAGTAACATCAACGACCTCCACGAGAGCGCTCCCATTTAGGCTCTGCATCAACGAGTGCTCTACCTCTAGAAGCTTCGTGGACTTAGAAAATTTTCCAGCCGGAACGCTTCAACCGAGATTATGTGAGTTCTACATCATCTAAAGGCCGAAGCGCTTTCATTGAGACTTCGAGGGCTTACTCGTTTCCTACTCATCGGAATTCATTCTCTACAGTTGTAAAGGAGTAGCAGCTCGTCGCCCTCCAAGATCAAACTCCAACCTTTGTAAACAGACGAGATCTAGTTGAATTTGGCTCGACACAGATCCAACCACATGATTTTTCATCCTTTTCCGGGTTTTCCACTTCAAAAAACATTCTTGTCATTTGCTGCGGTTTTCTTTAAGTGTTTGCGCGCCCGATTGGACTCCGAGCTAAGGCAGTCTGATTATCCGGACCGGGGAAAAAATCGGGCGACCCGCAGCAGTACCCCTAAATGTTGAATTTTCTCAAAGTGATCAGCAAGATAGCCTAAAGGCAAATTAATATTCTCAGAATTATCCAGTTCACACCTTGATCATGCGGAAATCGAAGAGCAAGCTTACACACCAAATGCAACAACAAGAAACAAACAGGTCATATATTCATTAACTTTTTTACAGGGCGAGGTATACGTGACGAGACATGATTTTGCTAGTACACAATGAAACATAAAGAACAAAACAAACCGAGCGGACAGAACTGAAGACCGCCGAGACTGCCCAGTCCGCAAAGGTTGCCGAAGCCGCCCGAATTGTTGCTGCTACAAGCCGAATAAAACACGAATTCCGCCGAGACCGCGAGGTCGCGCGGACACATCGTTATTCGCTGACTGCGGTGATTACGAATATAATCGTAATGTTACTACGATTATATTGGTAAAGGGATTAATTTTACTTATAAATTGTGATTACACAAATAGTAATTGACAACTAATTGTTAACTGGCAGTATCAGCTGGCCGGTTTTTCAGTTTCCTTTAATCTCGGCCGTTCGATTGATAAAAGATACTGCAAATGTTTTGTGAGGGATTCTTGTGGCAGTGGGATAAAGAACGTCGTTCGAGTTGCTTTGCATGTGCATAGTTTAATGGGCTTTCAACTTTCTGTTTTGTCATTGTCGAACAAAACAAAGGGTACAATAATTTGGATTGAAGATAGGTATATTAATTTGGAAATGAGTTATTTGCTAATATGTTTAGCGTGTTGTTAAGTGCACGCCTATTTCAATCTTTTAAAAAAAATTGGATTCATGACATGCAATTTAGTACTACGCAGAGAACCGTAAGCACCCAAGTAGATCAGGAGAACACGCCAGGCCGCGTACTGCGAGCGTGCCACGCCCGCGCGCCTCCGGTAGCCCCCGCCGCCGCCAGCGACTCCCACCACTTCCGGCCACTGCCGCCGCCTCCGGGCACCTTGACCGGGCCGCCTGAACTGCCCATGGGAAAACGGGGCACTCTCGTCATTTCGGCAAAATATGCAATTCACGTGATCGAAATGGAGCGACGTCATTCACCAGCACAAATCACTCTCCGGCGTAATTACCATTGTGACCCTCCAGAAAACTATAAATAGGCTCCAAGGCCTTCATTTGAAGACATGCAATTCCAAAGGCGAGAAAGAGCTCTGAGGTTTTCTGGCGAGATCATGGACTTACGATGATACTCCGCTCATGAATTCATTTTGCTCTCCCCCTTACGCTACGGTTTCCTCACGCCTCAAGTAACATCAACCGCCTTCGCGAGAGAGCTCCAATCTAGGCACCGCATCAACGAGAGCGCTCCCTCCAGAAGCTTCGTGGACTTACAAGATTTTCCAGTCTGAACGGTTCCACCAAGGTTCTGTGAGTTCAACATCATCTAAAGGTCGGAGCGCTTCCATGGAGGTTTCGAGGGCTTTCTCGTTTTCGAATTCCATTCTCTACACTTGTAAACGAGTAGCAGCTCGTCGTCCTACGAGATCAAACTCCAACATTTGTAAACACACGAGATCTACTGGAATTTTTCTAGGCACAAATCCAACTCATGGTTTTTCATCCTTTCTGGGTTTTCCACTTCAAAAAACCTTCTTTTCATTTGTTGCGGTTTTCTTTAACTGTTTGCGCGCCTGGTTGGACTCCGAGCTAAGACAGTCTGATTATCCGGACCGGGAAAAAAGCCGGGCAACCCGCAACAGTACCCCTAAATTTTTAGAGACTTGATGCTAAACCATGACATAAACAAATAAAAAATATAACTTAAACTCAATGATGGTTGATACACATGTCATCTTTTTACATGAAAATTTTCAAAATGTGGCTTTGATGGGGTTCTCCAAAATAGGTTTCTTCGAACCGAAGATTTTTTGTCGCAACCCTTACCGGCTCGTCGATACAATTCCAACAGGCTTATTCTCACACAATTCCAAGTCCGTTTGGTCCTCCAAATAGATGTCAAAGCAAACGCGTGTGCATGCACACACGTCATCAAGCGGCACCTAGGACGTGTCGACTGCGCGACCTCCCAGCATGGCGTGTGCGTATAGCAAAATTCCCACAGTGGGTGTGTCTATAGCAAATTTCCCATCATATGTGTGTGAATAGTAAACCTCCGTTATGATGGTGTGAATAGTAAAATTCTCGTCATTGGTGTGCGTATAGAAAAATTTCCTATCATGTGTGCACGCATAGTAAAATTCTCATCATGGTTGTACGCATACCTGTACCGAAATATCTTATCATAGGTGTGCGTATATAAAATATCTCATCATAAGTGTACGTATACAAAATATCTCATCATAATTTTTGAAAAGTTTCAAAATTTCTTGAAGATTATTCTTCATTTGACTGACCATTTTTGTTCAATTTATACCATTTTGTTAAATGCATGAAGTCATTCATTATTTATAAATTTCAATTTATCGAAATTCTATCTTTGCAGATTCAAATTGTAACCCCTCCCTGAAAGGCCTAGCAAGGTCCAAAAGCAATGAAATCCCACTAGAAGTTGTTATTATTCATTATCAATCATTGCTCAACACCTTTATTAAGAAGTGAGAAGATGTCCATTTAATTATATATTAGTAATAATCGTTACCAAGTGAATTGATTCATCAGTACTCAATAGAAAATAATTTTTTTAGTGAACAGATTATAGTGACATATTATTATTTATAGGCAAATGTCAAACAGCTGAAGAACTTGCATGCAATGTGCTCTTAAACAACTAAGGGTCTGTTCCGATCTGCAATCATCTTTTGGTTCATATGCACTCATTTCTATTCACTGAAGTGTTAAATGGAAGTATGTGCTTATGTTATTGAAAATTGTGCATGTACACATCCTTCCAACTTATATTTTCTTATGAATTTTAATTGCCATAATGGATTATGTTTGGGCAAATGAGGAGTACATGGTATAAGAAAATTTCAAGAATTTCCTAACGTATTTGCCTCCATACTTTTCTCTTTATTTATCCATTGATTTTTTTACATGCTCTAGGATTTGACATTATCTAAAATGGATGGAAGCCTCCTAAGCAAATATGGGTATTGGTTTTATTTGTTGCAGGGCAAGAGAATGGTATTTTGGGCTGCAGTACCGGCCGTTGTGTCATTTTTGACAAGTTTTTTAAAATTCTCAACTTGATTTGATTGGGTTGAATAGACTAAATGGTGGTGATAAGTTTTGAAGTGATCATAATTGCTAAATGGACTCGAAGAATCAATGAAGGTGTGCGTACAGTGAAATCAATGAGAATTAGGCATGATTAAAGTACTTCTGTATTGAATATATACTCTCTTTTTCTTCTGTTGTTTCACATATATGTTTGCATAGTGGAATAATAAATGGAGACCTTTTACTTCTTTTTTGCTTTTCTTGTTGATTATCCATTTTATTTTCATACTCTCTTTCAATGCTTTCAAACGAAACAAAACCAAGTAAAAAATTGTTTCAAAACATATGGTTGTTCCAAGTTTCTAAAACACGTGGTAAAGGAGAAATCGATCTTTCTAATGTTTTTCTGCTGGTGAGATTTTTATAGGGTTCAAGAGCTAATCTGAACGAAGAAGAGAACTCAAATTGAATTTTTTTTTTCATTTTACATGAATTATATTTCTTCTTTATATATGTTCTTTTTTGAATGTAGATGATGCAATATTTTGAGAAGATTTGATATAATCAAAATATAAATTTTACTATTACACCAACTAACTAATCAATAATCAAAATGTCACAAAAGTCAATATAGTATGAGAATTTTTTTTGATTATATGTTCTCATTGATAAGTAGTTAGCCACACCGTGTGCACCTAGTTTTAGCCTCACTCGATCAAAGAGAATGCAAAATCAGTGATCGGTTGATTATATGTTCTCATTGATAAGTAGTTAGCCACACCGGGTGCACTTAGTTTTAGCCTCACTCGATCAAAGAGAATGTAGAATCAGTGAACGGCTTCTAGCTTATCATGACACGTTCAATTCTAATAACATTGAGTTGATGGAATGTGTAGTGTCTTTAGGTGTATCTGCTGCTAAGATATTGGTAGAAGAATATTGTTACATTTATAAAATCGCCGCTTTTGACAAAAATATAAGACGAAGTTTTTGAAAAAGCACGGCAGTACCCTTTAAGAGTTACATCACCGTTTTAAAAGTAAAACGTCACAACAAGCTATGCCGACTCTCACAACAACGACGATTTTACGGCAACGTCTCTCCCTCCCTTTTCTCCCTCTCCCGCCCCCTTTTCTTCTCCTCCCCCTCCTTTTCTTTCTCTTCCCTCCCCCTCCCCATCTTTTCCCCTCATACTAGAGTAGAACTCGGCGCCCCCCCTTTCTCGTTCATGTGCAACTAGGGTAGTAGGTGACCCCTCCTTCCGATCGTCCTCCTCTTATTCTTGATGATCAATTGGCGCGCCTCTCCTTTCAGACGTCCAGACTTTGCGAGTAGTCAAAGCCGAGGAGCTCTGATTTCCTGTCGCCTCCTTGTCGTCGTGAGTCGGATCTGGGCTCAGTTTGGGTTAAGTGTGCTGCTTAGGTTGAGTTTTCTTGTCAGTGTCGCTACTTGGCCGAGAGTGAGAGTGGGAGCTGAAGTTCCTTGTAAGAGTTTGACTTGTCAAGCCCCATTTCTTGCCGATATCCACAGTGGAAAGTCGATTTGGAGCTCAAATAGGCGTGGGGAGATCAAATCCGTGCGTGGACAGATGCTACGGTCGTTGGTCATTAATTTTCGTGCAATTTCATATGGTTCAGCAGTCTTAGGACAATTATTTTATTTGCTCTGTGCATGTGTTTATTTTTGTGCATTGAGAGTCCCCTCACGCCATTTTGGCTGAGGACGAGGACTCTGCCAGGGAGTGAGATTGCGACCGGCATATGTTTGTGTGAGCTGCATGTAGATTCCCTCTACCTCTATGTGGTGGAGAGCGGAGACTGTGTCAGGGCTGGGATCGCGACCCTGGCGTAACTTTTCTGGTTTGATTGCATGGGAGGGCCACCCATCACTAATTAGCAGTGGTGCATGTTTACCCTCAGCTCATTGTGAGCCTTCAGGTTGATTGAGTCTGTACCAGACATGAATATGCTTTAGAGATCTAATATGCAAGGATGGATTTAGGCATGCTGTGTGTAGCTTGCCCATGGCGATATGCTCAAATAGGTGATGTTCTTTCAATGTGCGTTGCGATTTGCTCTAGGTGCACAAATGGGAATGTCTTGTGCCTTTCGTCGTAGTGGTTGCAGGAATTCGTGAGCTTTATTCGTGAATACCTCGTCCTAGACGGGTCTTTGTTGGGCCCGGTAGAACGATGACCTTGCGAGTTTTTGTGGTCGGATGGATTTTTCTGCCCTCGTGTAGATTATATTTTCTAACCAGTCCTCTATCGCTCCAAAAAGGCAGTTGTAGGTCGTATATCTTCTGACCAGACCTCTATTGCGTCAAAAAGTAAGTTGTAGGTCGTATATCTTTTGACATGTCCTCTACAGCTTTAAAAGGGCAGTTGTAGGTTGTCCTTTCTAAATCAGTCCTCTGCCCCCTTGTGGGTAGTTGTATTTATTTTCCTTTATTCTTTGCTTGTATATGTTTTTAATTTATGTGCGTACTTACAAGAGGGCGATGTACTTCCCTTGGAGTCCGCTAGGATGCCTGAGGGGAGGGGTCGTTACATGTGTTAGTCAGCCCCATGCTGACCTTTGTTTTGCCGCCCGTTTGTTCTTTGTTTTGTTGGATCATGTGGCGCCCTTCGAGGGGGCTGAATAAGGATTATTTAAAATTTTTGGAAAAACTTTGAACTTAGGCAAAATAATAAAGAGACTTTAGTAAATTTTCTCACAACCACTAATATGAAATAAAAACTTAGAAAATGAAGGATAAACAAGATGATGATTGTATTTCACAACGATTAAAAACATAAACAATGATTTCAATAAAGCTTGAAATCAAGACTACAAGTAAAAAATTGTTGGGTATTATATCCACAATAACCCAGATTTGATGAAGTCACCCTTGAACTAAGATGAATTAAGTTGTATTTGATATCTTGTTTGAGTTATGTGTTTGCATAACTATATTGCCAAGTGTAGACCAATGTCAGTCTATAATGGGTCACCAAACACAAGACCATACAATGTAATCCCTCATTATGTGATTCATGGTGTTGACTCATGTGTAGCCTCTCTATTGGGATACACTTCATCTTTCAAGCACTAGGATTGATTAGATAAAGAAGTGTTGCTGAGTTTATTGAAGAAGAGAAAATTTTGTTGAAAAAAATTTTGCTAAGTCTTTTACTCGAGTAGTAGTTTATACACTCGAGTTGAATACTTAGTAATTATTCGAGTAAATCTATCTGTACTCGAGTAAGAGAAATGGCTCTCGAGTAGTCTGTATATAGCTCTTGAGTAGCCAAGTCCATTACTCGTGTAGACTTTCTCTTATTCTCGAGTTAATAGATTTTCCTCTCAGAAAATTTTCTATGTCATTTACTCGAGTAGTCATGTTAACTACTCGAGTAGATATGTCTTTTGTCTCGAGTTTCAGAAAGACAGGTTCTCGTGTTATTTTACCCCACTCGAGTAGTCAAGTTCATATACTTGAGTAGTCTTTCTACTACTCGAGTAGTCCAGCTCTAATACTCGAGTGATCAGATTTTTATCTTTCAAAATTTTTCGATGTCACATACTCAAGTAGTAATATTCATATACTCGAGTAGTTAATCTACTTCTCGAGTAGTCAATCTACTTCTCGAGTAGTCCAATTCCAGTACTCAAGTAACCAGAATTTTTCTCCCAGAAAATTTGCTAAGTCTTTTTCTCGAGTAGTTTATTTCTAGTACTCGAGTAGTTCATCTACACGTCTCGTGTAAATTTTCTAGCACTCGAGTAAGTCTTTGTGTACTCGAGTGATTACTCATCCTATTATGAATTTTCTTAAGGACTTCTACTCGAGTAGTCTGTTTCTATCCTCTCGAGTAATCATACTAGTACTCGAGTAGCTTATATCTCACTCGAGTAATTCAGTCAGATTTTTTAGAATTTGCTAAGTCCAGAATCGACGGGAATTTCAAATGGCTTGACGTGATTGGTGCACGTGTACGTCATTAATGATAATTATGACCTTTAGGGAGATCTTATATAAGCTCTTGTCAAAACCGACTAACCCTAACAAGCTGTCAAAATCTATTCTAAGAAATCTGAATCGTATTCTCTCTGTCCAAAAATGGAAGCCGCCGCCCTCTTCATCGTGCAAATCGGCTAGGGTTTTCGACCAAGAAGATTCAGATCAAGGTTGACTTACAGATTGAGATTGTTATTCAACTCCTCATCATCCCTCAGATCGTGTGAGTCAACAATATTACAGATCCAGATCTTGCCAAGCCTCTTCTTCAACTATTTCTAAAAAGCCGTAAAGATCAAAGAAGAAGACTTCGGCCGACAGTTTCCAGATCTAAGAAAACATTATGTTTGTATTTCAAATTTTCTCCATTTATTTTTGTAGGAGATTCTTCTCTGAGTGTAGGAGCTTTTGTCTCCGAGTTGTTGGAAGTTTTTATCTTCTGAGTGTAGATCCATGTTGTGGATCGAGATTGTAGGAACTTTGTTCCGAGGCGTAGGATTGGTTTTCAATCCGAGATAGTGGAGTAGCTGAGTCTAGTTCTTTCCTAGATCGGTGAGGGAAAGTGGATGTACCCAAGGTTGGGGAACCACAATAAATCTCTTGTCGTCTGTGAATGCTTGGTAGATTATTGTGTGTATAGTTAGATAATTTTTTATTCCACAAAAAGATGCAGAACTCACTTATTCACCCCCTCTAGGTGATTTAGGTAGACAACTGAATAACTTTCAATTGGTATCAAAGCGAGGTTGATCACTAAAAGATTAACACCTTGATCAGATCTGACTTAAGTTGTCTTTTGAGAATATCCAAGCATGGACAAGGCTAAAGATTTTGTCAAACTTCCATTGTGCACAAAGAATAACTTTCCCATGTGGAAAGAATGAATCAGATTTTTCATGGAAGCTGTGGATCCAAGGATCTTCATGATCGTTGAAGAAGGCCCTTACATTCCCATGGCCGTCTCCACTATACATCCAACTAAGAAAGTTCCCAAGAAATTGATGGATCTAGACAAAGATGAGATTGCACTTGTGGCTTTAGATAAGAAGGCCAAGAATATAATAGCAAGTGCAGTTGATGACTCCATGTTGCAGAACCTTATCCATTGCCAGTCTGCTAAGGAGATGTGGCAGTCCCACGTCACCTTGATGGAAGGTACAGAAGAAGTTAGGGATGATAGAAGATCCCTTCTTAATCAGAAATATGAAGCCTTCCGACAAGAACACAAGGACACCATTGCTGACACTTTTGAAAACTTCTTCAAGATAGTCAACAGCCTAAGGGTTTATGACCGAGTCTTCACAAACAGAGAACTAAATGATAAGTTCTTGAGATCCCTAACTAAGTAATGGGATAACAAGGTTTGTGCTATCTGGGAATTTGGAAAGCTAGCTGAGACAGACCCGCAGAATCTCTTCGGGAAGCTCATGTCATACGTGCTGCAACTCAATACAAGAAAAGCTGAAGAAGAGAAGAGCAGGTCCTCGTCCAAGCAGAAGTTTGTTGCTCTCAAGGCAGACACCTCAAGGAAGTCCAAGGCTGCCTCCTGCCCCAGCAAAAGAAGTTACTGAAGAAGAAACCTCGAATCCAAGTACCTCAGGCTCAGAGCTACCTGAAGGAGAGTTCTCTTTACTCTCACGATAGTTCAAGAAATTCTTGAACAAAAAGAAGCAATGGAAAGACAAGGATGCCTCCTACAGAAGATCATGATATGATGGTGATCGACACAGAAAAGGCTCAAGCAGCCATGACAGGTATATTCCTAAACCGAACAAACATATTTCTACTGATATCGTTTGTTATTACTGTAATAAGCCAGGTCATGTCATCGCTGATTGCCCCCACAAGAAGAAGGAGGGTGGAAGAAGAGAAGAAAAGAAATCTTCTTACAATAAGAAGAAAACATAAAAGAGCCTAATAGCTAAGATGGGTAAGACTCTTAGCAACTCCGACTCATCTGAGTCGAGTGAAGAAGAAGAAGCCTACTTCGGGCTTATGGCTCAGACTGATGATGAACAAGAGCCCCAGTTCACTGGGAAGGTAAGCTCCCACACTCTTCTTTCTGATTCTGATGTTTCTGATCATGATCATGAGGATAACTCGTTTGACGATGAGTCTGAACTCATGGCCCAGTACAAGGAGTTAATCAAGAGTTATGACAAATGTCAACGAGTCGTGAAAACTCAAGCTAAAGAGATAAGGTCTCTAAAAGCTGAAGAGAGCACTTTGAGAGAGGAAGTTGCTAAGACCAATTCACTCAGAGAAAACTTCAATGCTGTCATTGAAGAATATAACAAGACTCTCGAGCACCTATACCTTAAGAAGAAAATCATAAAAGAACTGGAAGCACAACTTGAAGTCGAAAAGAAACTTGTTGAAAGTTTCTCGATGCCGAAGACTGTTCTTCCTTTCATTGCTGAATTCTCAGTTAAGGTCAAGGGTGCTGGGATAGGCCATGTCGAAGCTCCTAGTAAATCTTCTAGGAAGAATAAGGCTCAAATAAAGAATAAGGCCGCCAAGAAGGCTTTGGCCAAAGAGAAGGGGAAAGCCCCTTAAGATCAGACTTCTTTCAAGAAAGTTATATTTCCAACAAATGAGTTTGATCTTGACTCATCCTACGGTCACTTCGCTAGGCCTACTTATGTAGAGCCCAAGTCTCGTTACCAAGGATGGACTCGCCCCAGAAACGTTGGTGAGAGTGTCTTTAAGTCACCTTATGGAGAAGTCATTCTTCAGAGTTATGGCCCTTATAATCATGGTCATAACTTCAAGAAAGCACCAAAGGTAAAACCTATTGTGAAAAAGCCACTAAAGGACCAGAAATCATGTGATTGCCATCACCATGAAGCTTCTTCCTCCAAGAATGTTGCCTCTGCTAGACCACCATCTCAAAAGGTCAAGCAAGAGAACTTAAGGCAAAAATACAACAGGTTCGATTGTTGGTGTTATGGCAAGATTGGTCACTTTGCCATTGACTGCTGGTTTAATCTCAGGAATTTTGCAACTCCTCATGTTAGCAATATGAGAAAGACCACTTATAATGCTAATACTCATAGGGGGAGTGTTCTAATAAGAGACCAAGGACCCAAACATGTTTGGGTTACTAAGGCAAATTGATTTATAATTGTAGGTATGTCCAAAGGCTACCAAAATGCATGTCTGGTACTTGGACAGCGGATGCTCTCGGCACATGACCGGGACAAGAAGCCTTCTTCAGAAATATTCTTTAGTCTTGAACGGGCCAAAGGTCATCTTTGGAGGTTCGGACCAAGGAATTACTAAAGGCTATGGTATGATATCTAACGGTAGAGTATCCTTCTCAGATTTGGCTTATATTGAAGGATTGGAACACAATCTCATAAGCATAAGCCAACTCTGCGATAAAAGATATATTATTGAATTTCATGCTGATAAGTGGTAGATAAAATCGGTCGGCAATATGGAAGCGATTCTATCAGGCACTCAAAGCAGAAATATATTTCGTTTAAATTTCATTTATATAGACTCTTCTACACCAGTGTGTATTATGGCTAAAGATAGTGTGTCTCTTGGTGACCAATGACACAAGAGATTAACACATATTAATTTCAAAACTATTAATAAATTATTTTCACTGAATTTAGTGCGTGATGCCCCAAATGTCAAGTACGTCAAAGATAGACCTTGTCACGCATGCGTAAAAGGCAAGCAAACAAGGGCTACCTTTAAAAGCGTTATTGACAAAGATTGTAAAAAATGTTTACATCTGCTTCATATGGACTTTTTCGGTCCACTGCAAGTTAGAAGTTTGGAAGGTAAGGATTATACATTAGTTATTGTTGATGATTACTTACGCTTTGCGTGGGTGTTCTTTCTAAAGCACAAGTCAGATACCTTTGACATCTTTACAAATTTTGTCAGGCAGGTCCAGAATGAATACAACTATTCTGTAGTCAAGATCAGAAGTGACAATGGAACAGAGTTCAAGTCTGGGGCCATGGCAGAATTCTGTGAAAGCTTGGGTATCTTTCATGAGTTTTCCTCTCCTCGAACTCCTCAATAGAACGAAGTAGCTGAGAGAAGGAATAGAACACTCATAGAGGCCTATAGGACCATGTTGAGTGATGCTTCACTTCCGGAATACTTCTGAGCTGAAGCCGTCAACACTGCATGCCACGTGCAAAATCGAGCACTCATAAATAAGAACCATAATAAGACACCTTACGAACTTCTAAAGGGCAGGAAACCGACTGTCTCATATTTTAGAATTTTTGGTTGTAAGTGCTTCGTGCTTAACAATGGCAAGTATCATACTACCAAATTTAGTGAAAAGAGTTTTGAAGGTATTTTTGTAGGATATAGTAGCCATAGTAAGGCATATAAGATATTTAATAGAAAAACTCTGGTCGTAGAATAATCCATACATGTTGTATTTGATGAGACGAGCTTGCTGCAAGGCAACTCTTCTAGTGTGTTCATTGAAGATGTAGGTACAAAGTTGAATGAACTTAACTTGAAAGAACCGATTGAAGAAAAAGGTGAAAAGTTCATCAAGATCACCAGTCCAACTCCTATTGGGGAGGTTGATGATCAAGATAAAGAAATCGCCCAAGTTGATGAAGTCACTCCGGTGATTGAAGAAGAAGTTCCAGATGCAAGAACTTTAGAGTTCCGACATCTAAAGGATCATCCAATGGACCAAATCATAGGAGATCCCCAGGATGGTGTCAAAACTCGTAGAGGTACAACTAACGAGAATTTATATTTGAGTTTTCTCTCACAGGTTGAACCGAAAAAGTTTGAGCAAGCAAACTCAGACGCATCTTGGATTATGGCGATGGAAGAAGAACTAAATCAGTTCAAGCGTTATCATGTATGGAAACTTATTCCCAGACCCAAAGGTAAGAATGTCATTAGGACAAAATGGGTCTACATGAACAAGATGGACGAGGATGGAACGATCATAAAGAACAATACCAGACTCGTTGCCAAAAGATATCGTCAAGAAGAAGGAATCGACTTTGATCAGACGTACACTCCAGTGGCAAGGCTGGAGTCCATCAGGTTATTCCTAGCATATGCCGCTCTCAAGAGCTTCACTGTCTATCAGATGGAAGTTGAAAGAAATTGTACCCAATCACCTAGGGGGGGGGGGTGAATAGGTGACTTAATCTTTTTAAAACTTTTTAGGTAGATTACAGATTATATCACAGATTTATAACTAATTATACACAGCAGTCAATCAGCAATCACAGCAATCAATCAAGCATACAGTGAACACACAAATTTATAGTGGTTCCCAAAGGTTTGGGTACATCCACTTTCCCCCTTCGCCTATCTAGTAGTGTACTAGATTCAGCCAAACTCCTCCGCTATCTCAGATCCTCAGATCTTACACTCAGAACCTCAACCAGGTTCCTACAGCTCAGGCCCAAGGCCCTACAACTCAGCTTCTTCACAAAGCCTACACTCAGCCACAACAGGCCTACTCTCAGCCACAACAGGCCTACACTCAGAGAATCAGATCTCCTACACTCAGGCACTCAAGCCCTACACTCAGCCTTTATAATTACAGGCTTACAAATCAGATCCCTAAGGATCCTACAAGAAAATATAGAATACAAAATGTATACCTACAACTCAGAAATTGAGAGATGAGTTTATAGGTTCTTGATGAGTTCTTGAAATAACTCTGCTGAGAACAATCACACTTGGCTTTTCTTCAAAGCTTCTTGAATGTAGAACTCAATAGGATTGATTCTCTGCAGCTGATCTTCAATCACTGCAACTTAAGATTCAGAACTAGGTCTGAACCCTTCTTCACAGCTTGGTTCCAACGGCTATCTTCTTGGATGGAGCTCTCTCTCTCCAACTACTTAGATCTTCACTTGATTCTTCAATGAATAGCTAGATCTTCTTTTCTTTTTCAATCACTTGATCTTCTATTTCTGTAGACAGTATAAGCCTATATATAGGCCTTCTTCATGGTGACCGGCTGGTCCGGTTCCTAACTGATTTCTAACAACTCTGACTGGTGCAGTAGACCGGCTGGAATGGCAGCTGTCAAGTCATCCAGTCAGTTCTTGAAATTTCTGTAACTGTCTGAAAGTGTCGAGACAGTCTGTCTTTAAGTGTCGACACTTATAGACCAAGTGTCGACACAAGTTGACTAAGTGTCGACACTAGCCTTCAAGGTGTCGACACAACTCCTTGTTTTGTAGAATTCACTTCTCGACACAGCTTCTTCATCATGTGTCGACACTGATAATGTGTGTCGACACAAGTCCTTGTTCTTCAGTACTTTGTTGAATTCTTGTAAGTGTCGACACAACTCCTTTGTGTCGACACATCTTCATGTGTTGAACTTGTTCAGTGTCGACACTTCTTCTTGGTGTCGACACATCTTCATGTGTTGAACTTGTTCAGTGTCGACACTTCTTCTTGGTGTCGACACATGCCTTCAGTGTTGATGCTTGCCGAGTGTCGACACAGCTCCTTAGTGTCGACACATTCTTCTTGTGTTGAGTCTTTAGCTGAGTGTCGACACATCTCCTGTTGTGTCGACACTTATACTTAGAATTCTGCTGAACTTTGCCAAGTGTCGACACTGATCCTTGTGTCGACACATTCTTCATATGTTGAGTCTTCTGCTGAGTGTCGACACATCTTCCTTGTGTCTATACTTTCTTCAAGTGCTGAGTCTTTTGTTATTTGTCGACACATTCCTCATGATGTCGACACTTGTACTTAGACTCTGCTGAAATTTGCTGAGTGTCGACACAGCTTCCAAGTGTCGACACTTTCTGATGTAGACACAGTTCCTTTAGGTGTCGACACTGCTTCAAGGTGTCGACACAGCATCACTGAATATTTCTTCATTGAGTGTCGACACAGCTCCTTGTGTCGACACTTTTTGTCTGGTGTCGACTCTGCAACCCCAGTGTCGACACAATTACTCCAAGTGTTGACACTGCTTGTCTGGGTGTCGACACAAGTCTTCTTAAGTGTCGACACTTTCCCTCTGGGTGTCGACACATGGACTTAGAATCTTTTCTGCTTTCCCAGCTAATACTTAACCTGCACAAGGCAACTCAAAAATACATCAAATACATTTTGATGTATATCATTGAGTGGGGTGAGGATTCTTCAAATCAGGTACATTTAAACCAATGTACCCAACAATCTCCCCCTATTTGGAGAAGTCATAACCCTTAGTCAATGATATACACCATACAAAACAAAATTACGGTATGATGCAAACAGGATTATACAATCAGGGAAAGTACATAAGCATATATTAAACAAGACATGTATACACAGATATCATCTCAGAACAATTATGAAATAGATTTAAAACACATCATATTGTTCTAACAACTTTTTAATATTCATTATACAAAAGTTTACATAGTGTTTAAAATCACAAGATTACAATTGTAAACTGAATAAAATTCTATTCTATTTTTGCTCAGCATCCTTGATCACTATTCATTTTCCAGACTGTATCTTGGCTTGCATAGGGGCTTCAGCATCTTCAGTATCAGCAGGCTTTTTCCCTTTCAGTTCCTTCTTCTTTATCTCTTCAGCTTTAATCTTTTGCCTCTCAAAGTAATGATATGGCTTGGGAAAGTACTTGCTAGGCTCCTGGGCAGTAGGAGGTAGCTTTCCCATCTTTGCCTTTCTTCTATATTGCACTATGGCTTTTTGACTGGACTCATGCTTTCTCCATTCAAGTTCAGAATACCACTTATTTCTATCTTGAGTATTATCCTTGGCAGCCTTCAATACAGTTAAGATAATATTTCTTGAAGCGGGGCTCCACTGTTCAAAATCAGACCTTTGTTCATCTTGCTCTCTGAACCTCTTCTTAGACAGTTGAGTCTCTTATTCTTTGAGCAAAGCTTCTTGTTCTTTAAGCATAGCCTCAGGTTCTCAGCTGAACCACTTTTTCTATAATAACATTTTGCTTGCCCTCAGGTGGGCTATACATTGTCTGGATATCAGCTTGGATCATATCAAAGTCTGGTGGAGGATAGATGACTTGAGCTACTTCAGGTTGCTCACCTCCAAGATAGACAGGATTAACTCCAGACTCTAGTACATTATCATCATCACATAAAGGAGGATAACCAATAGTAGCTCTGATAGAATTAGAAATCCACTTAGCATGATCAGAGCCTGCTTTGACTAACACCCTCTCCCACTTTATGACTTCTCTTTCCATGTGATCTCTGAGATCATCCTTCTGAAATCTGATTTGGGCATTGAGATAATTAACTCCATCCTTGTAAAAAGGTTTCAACCTTTGGAGTTTTTCAAGGATCAGCTTCTGAGAATTTTCAATAGCAGAAGTAACATCAGATATGCCCTCTTGTAAAGCTTTATCAAACTCTGCCTTTGCAGTAGCAGTAGATGTAGTCTGTCCTGCAGCTATATTCTTCATCTCTGTGACAATTGCATTGTGTGAAGCTGTCAAATTATCATTCATTCTTATTTGATTTTCCAGTATATATCCTTGCTTTAGTACAATGTCATCCACTTGAGCTTTGATTTTCTCTTGATGTGTAGCTAAGTATACTACTGCATTCCCTCCCTTGTGGAAGCAGTCAGTCATTTCCTTTTTATTTAGATTCATCTCAAATCTTATGGACTTAATGTCCTGGGCCAGATCAAACTGTAGAGATTTTTGCCCTTCATCCACATATTTTTCAAGAGCTAGCCTTTGCTCATCAAGCTTGATTTGCATAGCAACCATCAAGGAACTAAAATCTGTTGATGGTGCTGGCTGTGGTGTTGGATGTGGAACTATAGTTTGCAGTGCTTTATTATAAGTTTGGCTCCTCCTTTTGAAGACTTGGAATTTCCTTTTCTTAGCTCTGGCTGCCTCCTCATCTTCAGATGCTGATGTACTTGCAAATTCTACCCTCTCCCTAGGTAGCTCCTCATCATCTTTGGGCTTCTCAGGCTCTTGCCTTGTAGTTTCTTCTAGTATTACCACTGGCTCCCCCTCAACTTGAGACTTCTCCCCCTCAGCAGCAGCACTTTTCTTCTCAAAGTCTGTTTGATCTAAATTAAGGAAGAGATCTTCCATAGTATATTCTTGTTGAGGTTGTGCAGGAGAAACTCTTGACTCATCAATTACTTGAGTGTGTTCCACTGGATCTGCAATAGATGTGTCTTCCATGACAACATCTTGGGGTCGGCTATCAATCTGAGTTTGCTTATTAACATCAGATAAGTTGTCAATTATAACTTCACTCTCAATAAGGAAATCTAATTGATTGATTTCTGAGATTACCTTAAGGATAGTGTGGGTTGCTTGCTCACTCTCTAGGGGAGTTGGCTCTTCCACCACTAGTGGCTCCCCCTGGATAGAATCCTGGTGAATTGGGCTAGCTTGAGGTAGCTCCACCTGCCTCTCTGCAACATCTTGTTGAGCTGGAGACTTCCCAGCATCTCCAGTGTCTTCTTCATCAGGAGTGAAGACAACATGCTCCTCAGAGCTGCTAGATGAATCCTGAGTCACTAGGGCTATCTTCTTCTTCTTCTTTTGTGGAGTAATTTTCTCAGGAGTAAGCAAATCCTTTGTCAAGACCCTATCCCATCTGGAGAAGAGTCTCATGTCCATTTTCCTCATATGATTAATCTTAGATCCAGTAGCTTGACTCATTACTTCTGGTATACTACCAGCCAAGTAAAGACTTAATATCCTACCCAAATTGGGTTTCTTCAGACTCTCTTTAATCTTATCAAAGACAACAACAGACCAATCAGTTTGCAGGGTGAAGATAATCCTTGTCATAAGATTGAACATATGGGCAGATACCTTGTCATGCCCTCCAGGCTTACTCAAGATCACTTTCCCAACAATTTCTGAGAGAAATTTTCCCTGACTGTTCATCCCCTTTCTATTGAACACTGATCCAATTTTCAATTTGGAATCCAGTCCACACCAAGTTAAAGCTTCTCTGGTCTTAGAAGCAGTAACTTTATCTTCTTCCTTTGCCCTTGGGAGGTTTAATACCTTTCTCAAATTTTTTGGTGAGACCTTCACCTTTTCTCCATGAACCTTTGACTTGATCTTGAATCCAGATTCGTCTAGGGTAGCTCCATTCAGAAACTCTAGAACTTCTTTCTTCCAAATCTTTGTTGGCTCTAAAACAAGAAAATCTAACCCTGAGTTTGCGACTAGGGTTACCACATTCTTGATCTCCGGGTCTGTATCATCAAACGCATGCCGCACCAGTTCATAGCCTTCATTTACGTTCTCCTCGAGCTTTGGCGCCATTAGGGTTTGAAGAATTTGAATGAAGAGAAGAGAGGTGTCGACACACAAGTTTGGTCTCGAAACTTTGGTGAGCGTGTCGACAAACAATGACGAAATCCTATTTATACCTTTCTAGGTTTGAAGATGAAAGGGCGGGTTAACTAACTTAAATTGTGTCGACACTGTTGAAAAGTGTCGACACAGACTTACAATGTCTCGACACCTATGTGTCGACACAGTATAATTGACAGAATATATGTGTCGACACTTGTTTATGTGTCGACACCACTTAGCTCGACACTTTGTCGAGACTTAACTTGTCTAAGTCTGCATAAATTCTAAGTGTCGACATCACCTTGGTTGTGTCGACACTGACCCTGTATGTGTCGACACTAATTTCCTGAAGTGTCGACACCAACTTCCTAGATGTGTCGACACCTTTTCTCTGAAGTGCCGACACCAATTTTCTGTCTCGACACAGACAACTCTGTGTGTCGACACTGTTTTACTTAGCCATTTCTATAAACTTATTCTAAGTTTATCATACCTAATTCAATTTTGAACCTATTGAATTTGGTTTCTTCTAGGGGCTTAGTATACATGTCAGCTAGTTGATTATCTGTATTAACATATTCAAGTGAAATATCTTCTTTTTCTACATGTTCCCTTAGAAAATGATACTTTATTTCAATGTGTTTAGTTCTACTATGGAAAACAGGATTATTTGCAATTGATATAGCACTTGCAGAATCACAAAACAGTGGTGTTCTACTTACTTGAATACCATAATCCTCAAGCTGATGTTGTATCCATAGAAGTTGAGCACAACAACTTCCTACAGCCATATATTCTGATTCTGCTGTGGAGATAGCCACACTTGTTTGCTTCTTGCTACTCCAAGATATCAGTCTTCCACCTAGGAATTGACAGGTTCCAGTTGTACTTTTTCTGTCTTCTTTTCAGCCTGCAAAATCTGCATCTGAATAACCTGTTAGTTCAAAGTCTCCATTTCTAGGGTACCAAAGGCCTAGATAAGGAGTGCCCTTAAGATATCTCAGTATCCTTTTGACTGCTGTCAAATGAGACTCTTTAGGGCATGCTTGGTACCTAGCACAGACACATGTAGCATACATGATATCTAGTCTACTTGCAGTCAAATACAATAGGGAGCCAACTATCCCTCTATACAAAGTCTCATCTACAGGTTTCTCTGCATCATCTTTGCTAAGAGACATACTTGACCCCATAGGAGTCTTCATGGTACTGGATGAATCCATACCATACTTCCTTATTAGTTCTAGGGTGAACTTAGACTGGCATATGGATAACCCATTCTCAGTCTGTCTAACTTGGAGACCCAAGAAGAACTTTAGTTCCCCCATACTGCTCATCTCAAATTGTCCTTGCATTAGTTTTGCAAACTTCCTGCAAAGACCATTTTCAGTAGACCCAAATATTATGTCATCTACATATATTTGGACTAGTATGATCTTGCCTCTGGATTCCCTAAGGAATAGAGTCTTGTCTATTTAACCCCTTGTGAATTTATTCTCAATGAGGAAACTAGACAGGACTTCATACCAAGCCCTAGGGGCTTGTTTTAACCCATATAATGCCTTTCTAAGTCTATAGACATAATTAGGTTGAGTTGAATCAACAAAACCTGATGGCTGTTCCACATAGACCTCTTCTTTCAGATTACCATTCAAAAAGGCTGACTTAATATCCATTTGATATACCTTAAAACCTTGATAGGTTTCATAGGCCAGAAATATTCTTATGGCTTCCAGTCTGGCTACTGGAGCAAAGGTTTGATCAAAGTCAATACCTTCTTCCTGCATATATCCCTTAGCAACCAGTCAAGCTTTGTTCTTGATAATCACTCCATGTTCATCCATCTTGTTCCTAAAGATCCACTTGGTTCCAATTATGTTGTGGTCTTTTGGTTTAGGAACAAGCTCCCAGACTTTGCATCTCTTGAACTGATTTAGTTCTTCTTATATTGCCTCAACCCAATGAGGGTCTAGGATGGCTTCTTCAAACTTCTTTGGCTCTACTTGGGATATAAAACTGGAATAGAGTACTGCATTCAGATTTCTGCTCCTTGTTTGTACCCCTTGTCTTAGATCACCAATGATTTGATCTGCTGGATGATCTCTTAGATGTCTATTAGCTGGAGGCATCCTGGCTTCAGGTTGAACTCCTTCAGCTTCTTCAACTTGCTGCACTCCTTGGTCTACTTCTACATTAGGTACATGTAGTACTCCCCCTGGACAACAGCCACTATCATCTACATGCTGACTTGCAGTAGGTCCTTCTTCAATAGTGAGCTTGTACATCTTCTTAGTTATACCTGAGGAGCTGCAAACACTTCTAGACAACTCATGGTTAATAATTCTAGCTTCATCAAATACTATATGTACAGACTCTTCTACAACTTGAGTAGACAGGTTGTAGACCCTATAAGCCTTACTATTGTTGCTGTACCCAACAAAAATTCCCTCTTGGGACTTGGCAGCAAACTTAGTCAAGTAAGACTTATCATTGTTAAGTATAAAGCACTTACAACCAAAGATCCTGAAATAGGATAGGTTTGGTTTTGTGCCTTTCACAATCTCATAGGGGATCTTGTTGTGACTTTTAGTAATGGTAGCCCTATTAATTACATAGCATGCAGTATTCACTGCCTCATCCCAGAAATATTCTGGGAGAGATGTATCACTTAAAAGGGTTCTACCAGCCTCAATCAAGGTTCTATTTTTCCTCTCAGTAATGTCATTTTGCTGAGGTGTTCTTGGTGAATAAAACTCCTGAAATATCCCAAATTCTTCACATAGTTTTGTCATACTATCAGACTAGAATTCAGTACCATGATCACTTCTTATTTTGACCACAGTACTGCCTAGTTCATTCTGAATTTGTTTGACAAAGCTCTAGGTGTTTCAGATTTCTGTCTAAGGAAGAACACCCAGGAAAACCTTGAGTAGTCATCTACAACCACAAAGGTATATACCTTCCTACCTAGGCTGTGAACTGGCATAGGAACAAAGAGATCCATATGCAAGAGGTATAAACACCTCACAGCATCTTTGTTTTTAATGCTATTAAAGCTGGATCTAGTCTGCTTGCCCTTTTGACAAGCTGAACATATCCCATCTTTAATACACTTAACTTGAGGACCATTCCTCACTAACTCTTTGCTATAGAGTTGGCCAATTGTCTTGTAGTTGAGATGGGCCAGGCTCTTGTGCCATTTGACACAATGAGAGACTTTCTCATCAGCAACAAGACACACTAGAAAACCATTGTTCTCACACATAATGTCTAGGAAATAGACATTTCTTTTTTTATAACCTGTCAAAATGATCTCTTGATCATTTGACCTCCTGATATGACAACCATCTTTGACAAATGAGATATCATATCCTAAATCACTCAATTGACTTATAATAATAAGGTTATGTTTCAAACCTTTAACATAAACCACTTGAGTAATTGTAATATGGGTGCTAGAAATGTTACCAAAACCCTTGATGATTCCTTTTTCAGAACCACCAAAGGTGACTTTAGGACCATCCTTGATTGGTGTGAAGTCCTTTAGCAATCCCCTAGTTCCAGTCATGTGTCTGGAACATCCACTGTCCAAGTACCATATTGGGACATGGCCACTTGGACTCACCTGCAAAATAGATTAGTTGACCTTAGAACCCAAAGAATTCTTGGGTCCTTGGTGCTGGTTAGTTTGCCTCTTAACAAAGCTACCTGCTGATCTTCCAACATGCAGTTTGCTACTCACTTTGGCACTAGAATTGTGCCAACAGTCTATAGCATAGTGGCCTACCTTGCCACAGCACTAGCACTCAAACCTATTGTACCTTTGCTTAGGTACATCCCTAGCTGTTTTATCTACAGCTGGTTTGTTGAGAGCTGGGACTTTGCCCTTAGACTTGGACTGAACAATCCTAGCAGGTTTAGTAAACCCTAATCCAGTTTTACCTTTATGAAGAACAAATTCATCAATTAAGGGTAGAACAGACTTAGGTTTAGAAAACCTAGCAACAATGTCTCTCTCCTTTTGAAGACTAATCTCCAGACACTTGATTTGATCATTCTTGAATGTTATATTCCCCATCTGAATAACAGTTATGTTCTTCAGTCTGGCTATTTCATTCAACTTTTGATCAATCAGTTTATCAAAATCAGTTGCAGCCACTTTGAGACTTGCAATCTCCTTAACCTGACTCTTGGCTAAGGATTTGTTTTTCTTAAATGCTTGCAACAGGACTCTATATTCATCAATCAATTGATGAACATCCCCTTCAGATTCAGATCGACTGACATCACTTGATGCTGATATAACTGTATATGAACTAGTACTAGAAATTGAACTTAAAGAACAATTTTATACCTTACTAGGTCCAGGCTGCTCCTGGATTTTGTCACCTTCAGTTAAGGCCATCAGTCCTTGACACTGAGTGTCCTCTTGCTCATATATAGAGTTCATTATCTGGATGAACTCTTCTTCATCTTCTTCAGCAAACAGTCCTATGTATGCTTCAGCTTCTGACTCAGTTTCTGATGAAGATATGTCTGACATGCTTTTGTCCTTCTTGCCAACAAAGGACTTTTCTTTCTTGCCCTTGAATTAAGTCTTATTCTTATCATTAGACTCTTTTCTTTTCTCTGGACAGTCTGCAATAACATGTCCTTGTCTGTTACAGCAATAACATATAATTTTTGATAGAGTTGCTTTGCTAGACTTGGGCTTTCTCCTGTCTTTCTTTGATGACTTTTTGTCCTGCTAATAGTCATCTTTACCCTGTGAAGTAGATGGCTTTGTCCTCCACTGTTTCTTCTTTAAGAACTTCTGAAAGTGTCTTGTGAAAGCTGCAAAGTCCTCATCACTTTCACTGCTCTCAGAATTTCTACTTGCTGTTTCATCTGACTCAGTCTCTGTCACTTTTGGAGGTGGAGATGGAGACTTACTTTTGTATTTCTTGGTGGCTTCTGTTTTGAATGCCACTGCTCTTTCTTTGTGCTCACTTCTTGTAGTCTTCTCCTCCTCCTTCCTTACCATCAACTGCATTTCATAGGACAACAGTTTTCCAAACAAAGTTGGAGGGAGAATATCTGCTAACTTGGTCATTTCCCTAATAGCACAGATCTTGGTGTCCCAATCCTTTGTTAGAGACCTCAAGAACTTATCATTTAGCTCATAATTACTGAAATCTCTTCCATAGGACATTAGCTCATTCACAATCCTATAGAATTTCTTATAGCATTCTGTTATGCTATCAGTCCTACCTTGCCTGAAACTTTCATATTCTTGGTTTAGCAAAGACTTTCTGTCTTGCCTCACTTCTTCAGAACCCTCCATATATACTATCAAGGTATCCCACATCTCCTTAGATGTCTTACAGTGTATTAAATTCTGAAAGGTAGCATCATCTATGACACTCACAATGATATTCTGAGCCCTCTTGTCCATTGTGGCTAGAATTATCTCATCTTTTGTCATTTTAGAGAAGTCCTTAGTGTTCTCTGATTTGCATCCAGGACTGAAACATTCATAGGCACATATGACCCTTCTTTAACCGTAATATATATATTCTAGGGTCTGAGGCTTCCATAAATAGTCTCACCCTTTCCTTCCAGATGCCAAAAATTTCTTTTCTGCAAATGGGTAGCTTCATGGATCCAAGTTCCTTATGATTCTCTGTTGAACCCATGTTTCTTGATTTCTTGATTTCACTTAATCTGCCAATAGGATCTACTCAGACAGTTATGTCCCTTTTTGAGTAACCTCCCTCTGATACCGCTTGAAAGAAATTGTACCCAATCACCTAGAGGGGGGGGGAGGGTGAATAGGTGACTTAATCTTTTTAAAACTTTTTAGGCAGATTACAGATTATATCACAGATTTATAACTAACTATACACAGCAGTCAATCAACAATCACAACAATCAACCAAACACACAGTGAAACACAAATTTATAGTGGTTCCCCAAGGTTTGGGTACATCCACTTTCCCCCTTCGCCTATCTAATAGTGTACTAGATTCAGCCAAACTCTTTCACTATCTCAGATCCTCAGATCTTACACTCAGAACCTCAACCAGATTCCTACAGCTCAGGCCCAAGGCCCTACAACTCAGCTTCTTCATAAAGCCTAAACTCAGCCACAACATGCCTACTCTCAGCCACAACAGGCCTACACTCAGAGAATCAGATCTCCTACACTCAGGCACTCAGGCCCTACACTCAGCCTTTATAATTACAGGCTTACAAATCAGATCCCTAAGGATCCTACAAGAAAATATAGAATACAAAATATATACCTACAACTCAGAAATTGAGAGATGAGTTTATAGGTTCTTGATGTGTTCTTGAAAGAACTCTGCTGAGAACAATCACACTTGGCTTTTCTTCAAAGCTTCTTGAATGTAGAACTCAATAGGATTGATAATCTGCAGCTGATCTTCAATCACTGCAACTTAAGATTCAGAACTAGGTCTGAACCCTTCTTCACAGCTTGGTTCCAATGGCTGTCTTCTTGGATGGAGCTCTCTCTCTCCAACTACTTAGATCTTCACTTGATTCTTCAATGAATAGCTAGATCTTCTTTTCTTTTTCAATCACTTGATCTTCTATTTCTGTAGACAGTATAAGCCTATATATAGGCCTTCTTCATGGTGACCGGCTGGTCCTGTTCCTAACTGATTTCTGACAACTCTGACAGGTGCAGTAGACCGGCTGGAATGACAGCTGTCAAGTCATCCAGTAAGTTCTTGAAATTTCTGTAACTGTCTGAAAGTGTCGAGACAGTCTGTCTTTAAGTGTCGACACTTATAGACCAAGTGTCGACACAAGTTGACTAAGTGTCGACACTAGCCTTCAAGGTGTCGACAGAACTCCTTGTGTTGTAGAATTCACTTCTCGACACAGCTTCTTCATCATATGTCTACACTGATAATGTGTGTCGACACAAGTCCTTGTTCTTCAGTACTTTGTTGAATTCTTGTAAGTGTCGACACAACTCCTTTGTGTCGACACATCTTCATGTGTTGAACTTGTTCAGTGTCAACACTTCTTCTTGGTGTCGACACATCTTCATGTGTTGAACTTGTTCAGTGTCGACACATGCCTTCAGTGTTGATTCTTGCTGAGTGTCGACACAACTCTTTAGTGTCGACACATTCTTCTTGTGTTGAGTCTTTAGCTGAGTGTCGACACATCTCTTGTTATGTCGACACTTGTACTTAGAATTTTGCTGAACTTTGCCAAGTGTCGACACTGCTCCTTGTGTCGACACATTCTTCATATGTTGAGTCTTCTGCTGAGTGTTGACACATCTTCATTGTGTCGACACTTTCTTCAAGTGCCGAGTCTTCTGTTGTGTGTCGACACATTCCTCATGATGTCGACACTTGTACTTAGACTCTGCTGAAATTTGCTGAGTGTCGACACAGCTTCCAAGTGTCGACACTTTCTGATGTAGACACAGTTCCTCTAGGTGTCGACACTGCTTCAAGGTGTCGACACAGCTTCACTGAACTTTTTTTCATTGAGTGTCGACACAGCTCCTTGTGTCGACACTTTCTGTCTGGTGTCGACTCTGCAACCCCAATGTCGACACAATTACTCCAAGTGTCGACACAAGTCTTCTTAAGTGTCGACACTTTCCCTCTGGGTGTCGACACATGGACTTAGAATCTTTTCTGCTTTCGCAGCTAATACTTAACCTGCACAAGGGAACTCAAAAATACATTAAATACATTTTGATGTATATCATTGAGTAGGGTGAGGCTTCTTCAAATCAGGTACATTTAAACCAATGTACCCAACAAAAGTGAAGTCTGCCTTCCTTAATGGTGACATAAAGGAAGAGGTGTATGTGGAACAACCTCTAGGTTTCGTTGATTATAACTTTTCTCATTATGTTTATTTATTACATAAAGCATTATATGGTTTGAAACAAGCTGCTCGAGCATGGTATGAGACGATATCTAGCTTTCTTCTTGAGAACAAGTTCACAAGGGGAAAGATAGATAAGACATTATTTCTTAGGGAAATAAAAGGCAAGATTTTACTAGTGCAAATCTATCTCGACGACATTATTTTTGGCTCTACTGACGACAACCTCTGTAAGAAGTTTTCTAAACTTATGCAAGGGAAGTTCGAAATGAGCAGTATGGGCGAGCTGAAGTATTTCTTAGGGCTTCGGGTGAAACAATCTGAAGATGGAATTTTCATCTCTCAGACTAAGTTCACCAAAGAGCTAATTAAGAAATTCAGAATGGAGAACGCAACCTCTATGAGGACTCCAATGGGTTCAACTGTGTCTCTGGACAACGATGAGAAAGGGAAACCTTTTGAAGAAACCAAGTACAAAAGCATAATTGGATCTTTGCTCTACCTCACTGCTAGCAGACCAGACATAATGTTCTCAACATGTGTCTGCACTAGATTTCAAGTGAACTCTAAAGAATCTCACTATGCTGCTGAAAAGCGGATTTTGAGATACCTTAAAGGTACACCAAATCTTGGCTTATAGTACTCAAGAAGTAATGATAGCGAGCTAATTGGTTTTTCAGATGCAGATTTTGCAGGTAGCAAAGACGACAGGAAGAGCACTTCCGGGACTTGCCAATTTCTTCGAAGAAGGCTCATTTCCTGGAGTAGTAAGAAGCAGAACTATGTTGCAATTTCAACGACTGAGTCAGAGTATATCTCTGCAGACAGTTGTTGTGCACAGTTGCTCAGGATAAAGAACCAGTTTGAAGACTACAACATGAAGTTTCAGAACATTCCATTATTTTGCGACTCGTCCAGCGCAATTGTAATAACCAACAACCCAGTCTCTCACAGGCGGATAAGGCACATAGAGTTGCGGTACCACTTCATTCGGTAGTATGTGGAGCATGGGGATATTGATCTACAGTATGTCCCAACAGACAAGCAGGTTACAGACATTTTCACGAAGCTGCTGGACGAGTCCAAGTTCTCGTTCTTCAAAACAGAACTTGGAATGCTCAACAAAGAAGATTAGAGAAGGTGGACTCACAAAAAAGCTCGGAGATCAAGAAATCAGTCAAAATGTGAAATTTTTCAAAGTTCAGACTTTATGACTCGAGTAAGAGAAAGACTACTCGAACTTCAGCCTACTCGAGTACTCCGACTTTCACTCGAGTACTTCTTCAACTACTTGAATAAACCTACTCGAGTACTTCCTCAACCTACTCGAGTACTAAGTTGCCACTCGAGACGTATAAAGACAGGTGACTCGAGTACTTTCATTTCTTCACTCGAGTACTATCATCATTTCACTCGAGTACTTCTGATTCACTCGAGTACCAAGAAGACTCTTTCTCAACTTCAATTCAAATTTCTTTATTCGCAATCTGAGGCTTATGCCGTCCTTTCCAAGGTATGTTAAGCTTAATTTACTTTCTTAATCATCATAAATTAGGGTTATATAAATAGAAAATTCTGTAATTCATTTCTCTACACGAATCAAAACCCCTTCACTCGAGTAAAGCCGAAAGACTCTTCGCCTTCCGCCGACAGTTGCTGAAAAACTCTTGGTTGACATTATTGGGAAGATCCTTCTGTGCAAGACTAGCTCAATCAGAGATATTTCTCTCAGCATGTTTGACATCTTGCAAGCTATTATCTGCAGGAAGAGATATCAGTTTGGTATGTTAATTCTGGATAAAATCAGAGAAAGTATCAAGGCACCAAATTATGCAAGGATTATCTCTCTACTGCTACATGAGATCAATCCTGAGGTGTTCAACTTCCAAAGGTACAATACTTCATCACATGAAGAAATTCTTCATATCCTCCATTCAGAGGTGGGAGTTAAAGTTACAGAACCCTTCCCAATCTGCCAGAGCCCATGATCATCCATCTGCAGAGGACAGGACCCCATCTCCCTCTCCAGCTCATGTTGCCAACACATCTGGTGCAACTGTTGAGGTGGAGCCTGCACCTTCTATTCCAGAAGACAGAGTGCCTACTCCACCAACTGATACTTATATCCCTCCATCACTCATGAAGAAGTTCCAACAGATGCTCAGATCCAAGAAACCCTTCTCTCCACTCAAGCAGTCATCAATAAGATGATTGAAGAACTCACTTCTGAAGAACCTCTTCCCCCACTTCAAAAAGAACAAACTGCTAAACTATCAAAGCAACAAACTCCACTACCTTCTCCCACTCATACTCCTCCCAGATCTCCTATTCCATCTCCTCAATCCCCTGTTCACCACTCTCCTGCTGCTGACAAAGAGCAGGTTGAGACCATTTTGATTCCTGATGACAAAGAAACTTCTCCAGAACCTGCTGAAGCTCCTTTGAAGAACTTGGATTTCCCTATCCCCACCTTCATCACTGAAGAAGGGGATGCCCTGATTCACACTACAAGAGCTGAGAGCTTTGTGGTTATTGAAGAAATTGCCCCATGGTTTGCTCCTCCTCCTCCAGTTCCTTCTACATCTACTGTTGCTCTTCCTACTGCCACTGATCTTATGGGTATGTTTGTACAATTGCTCCAAGAACAAAGGAAATATTTTGATGATTCATTCAAAGTTATCACTGAGAAAGCAACTGCTCTTGAGAAAGAGATGAGCCGAGGATTTGTTGAGATTCAGCATAATACTGATCAATTAAGACAGCTATTCCAGATAAGTGGCAAAGCTCTAGACCACACAATCACCAGTGCTGGTCATGTCATAGATCAAGCTATTACTCTGGCCAATAATCAGATACAGCTAAAAAAGAATGTTCAAGCTCACACTTTCAAGATCTGTGAAGAGGTAGGCACATTCAAAGAAGATGCTATCAATACTCTAACTATAGAAGTCAGAAAGGGGGAGAATTTGGTCAAGAAATCTTAAAGAAATCAAATGCCAACAAGCAAACTCTTTGGGAAGCAAAGATGAAAGAAATTCATGATGATGTGTTGGGTCAGATTCAAAGTGTAAAGTTTCATACTTATGACACAATAGTGTGGATTCATAATCAGATACTCCCTGATTTTCCAGCTGATCCAAATGTCATTCCTCATAATTTGAATCCCCTAACTCCATCTCCAGTTCATCAATCTTCCTTCTCTCTAAGACCTGAAGGCTGTGAAGGCCCTCCTCCAGATTCGTATGCTCGGGTTTGGGAGGCTGATCCAGCAGACATATTTTTCCAAGCTCCTCCTGAAATTCACATTCCAAAGAAGAGAAGATAAGGTGATGGAGCCTCTACAAGCATATCTATTCCAGTACCAGATTCAGAGAAGAGAAAAGCTCCAGAATTTGTAGAGATTTGGTCTCCTACTTCTAAGTCACTCATTCTGGATACTCTCAAGCTTGTCATGGATTTTAATGAAAATAGGCATGATCATTATAACACCCAAGAATGAGATCTGTATGAGAAGTCTATGACTAAAAGAAGACTATATGATAGAGAACATGAAAGAAACAACCATGCTGCTCCTCCAAAGCCTCTAAAGTACTATCCTAAGCCTTATAGTTACCAGAGAAGACAACAAGAGAAGAAGGACAAACATCAACATTAAGTTTAAGCATAGAGAAGTTATGAGAGTATGGATATGATGTGTGTAGAAATGACTTTTTGGACAATCTTATTTATATAATTGTTAATTTTGATCATCTACTCTTTGATTTTAATCTTTATGCTTGTTACACTGCTTTCTCTATTACATATCTAGTTCTTTATTTGTCTATATAATTCACCTTAGTGTATAGGGTTTTGACTTCTACAAATAGGAGGAGATTGTTGGGTATTATATCCACAATAACCCAGATTTGATGAAGTCACCCTTGAACTAAGATGAATTAAGTTATATTTGATGTTTTGTTTGAGTTATGTGTTTGCAGGACTATATTGCCAAGTATAGACCAATGTCAGTCTACAATGGGTCACCAAACACAGGACCATACAATGTAATCTCTCATTGTGTGATCCATGATGTTGACTTATGTATAGCCTCTCTATTGGGATACACTTCATCTTTCAAGCACTAGGATTGATTGGAGAAAGAAGTGTTGCTGAGTTTATTGAAGAAGATAAAATTTTATTGAAGAAAATTTTGCTAAGTCATTTACCCGAGTAGTAGTTTATACACTCGAGTCGAATACTTGGTAATTATTCGAGTAAATCTATCTATACTCGAGTAAGGGAAATGACTCTCGAGTAGTCCGAATATAGCTCTCGAGTAGCCAAGTCCATTACTCGAGTAGACTTTCTCTTATTCTCGAGTTAACAGATTTTCCTCTCAGAAAATTTTCTAAGTCATTTACTCGAGTAGTCATGTTAACTACTCGAGTAGATAAGACTTTTGTCTCGATTTTCAGAAAGCCAGGTTCTCATGTTATTTTATCCCACTCGAGTAGTCAAATTCATATACTCGAGTAGTCTTTCTACTACTCGAGTAGTCCAGCTCTAATACTCGAGTGATCAGATTTTTATCTCTCAGAATTTTTCTAAAGTCCCATACTCGAGTAGTAATATTCATATACCCGAGTAGTTAATCTACTTCTCGAGTAGTCTATCTACTTCTCGAGTAGTCCAGTTCCAGTACTCGAGTAACCAGAATTTTTCTCCCAGAAAATTCGCTAAGTCTTTTTCTCGAGTAGTTTATTTCTAGTACTCGAGTAGTTCATCTCCACGTCTCGTGTAAATTTTCTAGCACTCGAGTAATTCTTTGTGTACTCGAGTGATTACTCATCCTATTCTGAATTTTCTCAAGGACTTCTACTCGAGTAGTCTGTTTTTATCCTCTCAAGTAATCATACTAGTACTCAAGTAGCTTATATCTCACTCGAGTAATTCAGTCAGATTTTCCAGAATTTGCTAAGTCCAAAATCGACGGGAATTTCAAATGGCTTGACGTGATTGTTCCACATGTACGTCATTAATGATAATTATGACCATTATGGAGATCTTATATAAGGTCTTGTCAAAACCGACTAACCATAACAAGCTGTCAAGATATATTCTAAGAAATCTGAATCGTATTCTCTTTGTCAAAAATGGAAGCCGCCGCCCTCTTCATCGTGCAAATCGGCTAGGTTTTCGACCAAGAAGATTCAGATCAAGGTTGACTTACAGATCGAGATTGTTATTCAACTCCTCATCATCTCTCAGATCATGTGAGTCAAAGATATTCCAGATCCAGATCTTGCCGAGCCTCTTCTTCAACTATTTCTGAAAAAGTCGCAAAGATCAAAGAAGAAGACTTCGGCCGATAGTTTCCAGATCTGAAAAAAACATTCTGTTTGTATTTCAAATTTTCTCCATTTATTTTTGTAGGAAATTCTTCTCCAAGTGTAGGAGCTTTTGTCTCCGAGTTATAGGAAGTTTTTATCTTCTGAGTGTAGATCCATGTTGTAGATCAAGATTGTAGGAACTTTGTTCCGAGGCGTAGGATTGGTTTTCAATCCGAGATAATGGAGTAGCCGAGTCTAGTGCTTTGCTAGATCAGTGAGGGAAAGTGGATGTACCCAAGGTTGGGGAACCACTATAAATCTCTTATCGCCTATGAATGCTTGGTAGATTATTGTGTGCATAGTTCGATAATTTTTTATTCCGCAAAAAGACAGACCGACCGACTATAGCATATCTCTCCCTAGCTAGATTAGGCACTAGCCTCCCCTAGGTCTCTCCACGAACTTATTGCTACACACAAGGAGGTTAATTCCCTCTAAACAACACAAGGGCCTAGTCGCCACTGAAAAGGCGATGAGTTCTCTACCGTTTACAATGAATAATGAAAAGATTACAAAATTAAAAACTGAAATTAGAACTTCCTCTGGTTTTGAGCACTAAAGAAGATGGTGCAACCTTGCGAAGATCACCGAAGTTGAAGTACATGAACGGTCTCTTCTTATCCCTTGAATATTCTTAGGAACTTGGGAGTTTTTCTCGTTTCAGAGTTATCTGGCTGAGAATGCACAGGAATGAATGCTCCACAAGGTGTGTAACAGAAAAATTCCTGAAATCCAGTATTTTTATAAAATTTGAGCTATCGCCCGTTGATAGGTAGCGATCGCTGGCGATATCTACTACAGCTGTCATGTTCCCCACTCTGTCACGCTGGGAAGTTGGACATCGTGCACAGATGTGGGGTTATCGTGTAGCGATACGATATCGCCTGGAGATATCTCGAAGTTATTCATACTTGTTGGAACCCTACTTATGATTTGTGCTAGTTTCACTATTAGGATTGATGACCCAAAATGTATTGTCTAGGGTCATAAGTTAGTTCCAGGGTTAAGGTATGCCACATTAGGTTAGATTGTTGAAAACCTACCTTCAGAAGACTTCAAAGGCAGAAGACTTTAGAGACAAGTCAGTTTAAAGATTGCAGAAAAGGTGTTCGACGATAGCTGAACTCAGCTTGACGATCGTCGATCGCAGATCGACGAACTCAGAGTTCCTTCTCTGAGTTGAGCTCGACAAAAGTCTAGCTGAGTTCGATGAACTCTGATCCTTCCTCAGAATCTCAGCTCGACGAAGTGCCTTCTCAGTTCGACGAACATGGAGCTTAGATTGGCAAGTATACTTTTTATTCGACGATCTTGGAGCTCAGCTCGACGAAGGAGAATTATCAGTTTGACAAACTTGGAGCTCAGGTCGACGATATCTTTACTGAGTTCGACTAACTCCTTCTAGGTTTTGTTCAACTAATCTTCTCTGCAGTTTCTCAGTTCAGCTAAAACAGTTTGATTTCAAATATTAAGATAGTAATACTCTGTTAATTAATGCTCAATATTCACAAGAATATAGTCGTTTCCTGGCAGCATTAATTACGGATCACAGAGTTATTACTCTACCATTTTTTACGGGGACAGTTGGGGAAATGCATTCAAGACAAAATCAATCGTTCCAACTCCCAAACATTGTGCAGAAGATTTCAAGGAATTTGAAATTCAAATGTGTTTGACTCAGCAATCAATATAAAAAGAAAATTTTCAAAAGATTTCCAGCAACAATGAATTAAGAATCAGCAATTAACAAGAACAAGAAGAAGAAAAAAGAAAAATATGCAATCAGGGAACAAGAGACAGAGACAAAGAAATATCTTGTTCATCATCTTCTTCTTCAAGCCTTTCTTCCAGCAACACATATTCAATCTGAGACACCAAAAGCTTAATCACTCAGAATCATTTAATGGAAGAAGAAGTTTTTATTTTTGAAGGCCTACACCCTGAAGCAAAGCTTCCACTCCTGATCAGATTTCTATAACTTACGGAAAGCTTTGACAACATCAACAAAATCCACTAGTCTTCTCAGAGATTTGAGATAGAGAAGACAATATCTTTTATTTTCTTTCACTGTGTATAGGGTTATAACTCCCTTCAAAAGATAAACTCTTTGGTTCACAAGTCACCTGATCAAAAGACTTGGTTTGGTTTTTGGGCAGCTGATCAAAAGCTCAAAAGGTTGCTAGATCTCCCTTAGAAAATAGATCTTGTGGTGATAGGGCACCTGATCAAAAACCTGTGGTGATAGGGCACCTGATCAAAAACCTGTGGTGGCAAGGCATCTGAGCAAAAACCTATAGTGGATTCCTACTATGGTGGTAGAAGAGTGGATGTACCCGGTTTATTGGGTAACCACTATAAACTCATTGTGTCGTCTGGTTGTGCTCTACTTGTTTTTTTTTCTGTGTTGTGATATTTATATATATATATATAAGTTAGAACCCGCCAACCCATTAGTTCATCTCAAAACCCAGGTGTTGAGATGAAGGGTGGCGGGGTACATGAACACAAAGGGGAGAAGTCTGCAGGCGGTGTGGGATTAACCCCAACCACATGACCGCGGGGATATTCCGCCACACAAGTGGGCCCACCGGGGTCAACACCCAGACCTGGAACGCGATGGGGAAAGCCCAAACATGCGGTCCCACACACACGTGTCATGGTTGCTAATATAATCTCAACACACCCCCGCAGCATGACAACCTCCTCTGATACCAAGTTAGAACCCGCCAACCCATTAGTTCATCTCAAAACCCAGGTGTTGAGATGAAGGGTGGCGGGGTACATGAACACAAAGGGGAGAATTCTGCAGGTGGTGTGGGATTAACCCCAACCACATGACCGCGGGGATATTCCGCCACACAAGGGGGCCCACCGGGGCAACACCCAGACCTGGAACGCGATGGGGAAAGCCCAAACATGCGGTCCCACACACACGTGTCATGGTGGCTAATATAATCTCAACAATATATATCTGTATCACCTATTTTAATTCACTGTAAAAACAAAGTAATATTTTAAAATACTCTGCCAGGGAGTGGGATTGCGACCTCGGCGTATGTTTGTGTGAGATGTATATAAAGTCCCTCTACCGCTATGCGGTGGAGAGCGGAGACTCCGTTAGTGCTGGGATCGCGACCCTGGCGTAACTTTTCTGCTTTGATTGCATGGGAGGGCCATCCATCACTAATTAGTAGCGGTGCATGTTTACCGTCAGTTCATTGTGAGCCTTCGGGTTGATTGAGTCCGTACCAGACATGAATATGCATTAGAGATCTAACGTGAAAGGATGGATTTAGGCATGCTGTGTGTAGCTTACCCGTGGTGATATGCTCAGATCGGTGATGTTCTTTCAATGTTCATTGCGATTAGCTCTAGGTCCACAAATGGGAATGTCTTGTGCCTTTTGTCGTAGTGGTTGCAGGAATTTGTGAGCTTTATTCGTGAATACCTCGTCCTAGATGGGTCTGTGTTGGGCCTGGTAGAATGATGACCTTGCAGGTTTTTGTGGTCGGATGGATTTTTCTGCCCTCGTGTAGATTATATTTTCTAACCAGTCCTCTATCGCTCCAAAAAGGCAGTTGTAGGTCGTATATCTTCTGACCAGACCTCTATTGCATCAAAAAGGAAGTTGTAGGTCGTATATCTTTTAACTTGTCCTCTACAGCTTCAAAAGGGCAGTTGTAGGTTGTCCTTTCTAAATCAGTCCTCTGCCCCTTTGTGGGTAGTTGTATTTATTTTCCTTTATTCTTTTCTTGTATATGTTTTTAGTTTACGTGCGTACTTACAAGAGGGAGAAGTACTTGCCTCGGAGTCCGCTAGGATAGCTGAGGGGAGGGGTCATTATATGTGTTGGTCAGCCCCATGCTGACCTTAGTTTTGCGCCCGTTTGTTCTTGGCTTTGTTGGATCTTGTGGCGCCCTTAGAGGGGCTGAATAAGGATTATTTAAATTTTTCGGAAAAACTTTGAACTTAGGCAAAATAATAAAGAGACTTTAGTAAAGTTTCTCACAACCACTAATATGAAATAAAAACTTAGAAAATGAAGGATAAACAAGATGATGATTGTATTTCACAACAATTAAAAACATAAACAATGATTTCAATAAAGCTTGAAATCGAGACTGAAAGTAAAAAAACTTCTTTTGTGAATTCATTGTTCCTTCTCACACAGACCGGCTGACTATATCATATCTCTCCCTAGCTAGATTCAACCTCTAGCCTCCCCTAGATCTCTCCACGACCTTGTTGCTACACAAATGGAGTTGAATTCCCTCTAAACAACAGAAGGGCCTAGTCGCCACTCAAAAGGCGATGAGTTCTCTACCATTTAAAATGAATAATGAAAAGATTAAAAAATTGAAAACTGAAATTAGAACTTCCTCTAGTTTTGAGCACTAAAGAAGATGGTGCAACCTTGCGAAGGTCATCGAAGTTGAAGTACACGAACAGTCTCTTCTTCTCCCTTGAATATTCTTGGGAACTTGGGAGTTTTTCTCGTTTCAGAGTTATCTGGTTGATAATGCACGGGAATGCATGCTCCACGAGGTGTGTAACAAAAAATTCCTGAAATCCAGTCTTTTTATAAAATTTGAGCTATCGCCCGTCGATAGGTAGCGATCATTGGCGATATCTACTCCAGCTGCCATGTGCCCCACTCTGCGATAACCGCGCTGGGAAGATGGAGATCCTGCACGGACGTGGAGTTATCGTGCAGCGATATCGATATCGCCTGGCAATATCTCGAAGTTATTCATGCTTGTTGGAACCCTACTTGTGATTTGGGCTAGGTTCACTATTAGGATTGATGACCCTACATGGCAGAAGACTTTAGAGATAAGGCAGTTTAAAGATTGCAGAAAAGGTGTTTGATGATACCTGAACTCAGCTCGACGATCGTCGATCGCAGATCGACGAACTCAGAGTTCCTTCTCTGAGTTGAGCTCGATGAAAGTCTAGCTGAGGTCGACGAACTCTGATCCTTCCTCAGAATCTCAGCTCGACGAAGTTCCTTCTCAGTTCGACGAACATGGAGCTCAGATTGGAAAGTATACTTTCTGTTTGACGATCTTGGAGCTCAGCTCGACGAAGGAGAATTATCAGTTCGACAAACTTGGAGCTCAGATCGAGGAAATCTTTGTTGAGTTTGACTAACTCCTTCCAGGTTTTGTTCAACTAATCTTCTCTGCAGTTTCTTAGTTCAGCTAAAATATTTTGATTTCAAATATTAAGACAGTAATACTCTATTAATTAATGCTCAATATTCTTAAGAATATAGCCGTTTTCTGACAGAATTAATTATGGATCATAGAGTTATTACTCTAACATTTTTACTAGGACAGTTGGGGAAATGCATTCAAGACAAAATCAGTTGTTCCAACTCCCAAAAATTATGCAGAAGATTTCAAGAAATTTGAAATTTAAATGTGTTTGAATCAGCAATCAATATAAAAAGAAAATTTTCAGAAGATTGCTAGCAGCAATGAATTAATAATCAGCAATTAAGAAGACCAAGAAAAAGAAAAAAGAAAAATATGCAATCAGGGAGCAAGTGACAGAGACAAAGAAACATCTTGTTCATCATCTTCTTCTTCAAGCCTTTCTTCCAGCAACACATATTCAATCTGAGACACCAAAATCTCAATCTCTCAGAATCATTTACTGGAAGAAGAAGTTTTCATCTTTGAAGGCCTACACCCTGAAGCAAAGCTTCCGCTCCTGATCAGATTTCTATAACTCAGGGTAAGCTTTGACAACATCAACAAAATCCACTAGTCTTCTCAGAGATTTGAGATAGTGAAGACAATATCTTTTATTTTCTTTCACTATGTATAGGGTTATAACTCCCTTAAAAAATTAAAATCTTTGGTTCACAAGTCACCCGATCAAAAAACTTGGTTTGGTTTTTGGGCAGCTGATCAAAAGCTCAAAGGGTTGCTAGATCTCCCTTAGAAAATAGATCTTGTGGTGATAGGGTACCTGATAAAAAACCTGTGGTGACAGGACACCTGATCAAAAACCTATGGTGGCAGGGCACCTGAGCAAAAACCTGTAGTGGATTCCTATCATGGTGGTAGAAGAGTGGATGTACCCAGGTTTATTAGGGAACCACTATAAACTCCTTGTGTCGTCTGGTGGTGCTCTACTTGTTTATTTTTTGTGTTATGATATTTCTTTATATATATATATATATGTGTGTGTGTGTGTGTGTGTGTGTGTGTGTGTCACCTATTTTAATCCGTTGTAAAAACAAAGTAAAATTTTAAAATACTCTATTCCCCCCTCCCCCCTCTAGAGTTAGTTAGATCAATCCCTCACTTTCAATTGGTATCAGAGGGACAAGTTACTTGGTTGTACAGGCTAACACCAGAACCAAAAGATATCTGATTGATCTTATCTACTATAGTTGTTTTTCATATTATGGCACAAAATAAGGAGTATTCAAGCACCAGACCACCATTGTGCAATCTTAATAAGTTTACACTTTGGAAGGCAAGGAATAGACTTTATATGAATTCCATTGATGAGGACATATATAATTCTATTTTGACATCTCCCCCACTACCAGTGCCAACTACAATCATAAGTGTTGTTCCACTACCTGAGTGGACTGAAGTTCAAAAGAAGGCCAAGATTGTTGATGCTAAAGCAATGAATATTCTGGCCCAAACCATGTCTGATGACATATTCCAGAAGGTTGCTGAATGTACTTCAACAAAGGCCATTTGGAACTCACTGAATGCTATGGTAGCAGGATCTGTTGATGAAAGGAAGGATAGGAGATCACACTTGATCTCTCAGTATAATAATTTTAAGAAGGAAGATTCAGAGTCAGTTACAGACATGTACAACAGACTCAGCCTCATAATTAATGAGCTGAAATCTCTAGACAAGTACATCTCATTAATAGAGATAAATGATAAGATCCTTATGTGTTTCCCTAGCACATGGGACTCTATTCTCTGGCCAATCAAGAAGCCAGAAGCCCGAATGAGATCTATACTGAAACCTTGTTGGGCAAGCTCAAGTCTTATGAGCAATTTATCAAGATCAGAGAAGTTAAGCAAAGCACTACTTTATCATCAGAAAGGAAAGAGCAAAGCATTGCTTTCAAAGCATGTGAAGAAATAGAAGCCACTCCAGATAATGAAGATCAGTTGAGTCTTTTGGATAAGAGATTATACAAGATGGCATGGAAGGATTTCAGGAGAAGATCTTCCAAAAAAGATGACAAGCCAAGGTATGATAAAACCCCTACTAAAGAAATAGTTTGCTATAGATGTAGGAAACCTGAACACATACTACTAGAATGTCCAGAAACACAAAAGAATGACAAGAGAAAAGAGAAAGACTCCAGGAAGCATTCCAGCAAACCCTCCTCCAGCAAGTACAAAAAGGAGAAAGGATTTGTTGCTGAGACTTCGAGTGAATCTGAGTTAGAATCTTCATTTAGCTCCAGTGAGGATGAAGAAGAGGCTAAGACCAGAGAAATCTGCCTGATGGCAATCAATGCATCTTGCAGTAACTCTGATGCTGTTGATTCAGAAGCTGACCACTCAGAAGATGAATCTATGTCAGAAGAAGATCAGGTAATCTCCTTTTTGATTTTACTTCTGATCAATTTAAAACTGATTTCAAATTATTATGCACTGATTTGATTAAATCTGAGAAGGAAATCAAACTCCTCAGAGAAAAAGTAATTGAATTTGACAATTTGTCTTCAGAAAACTTAAGGAAGACTTAAAAACTACTAATGAATATATATTATCTTTAGAAGATAAACTAAATAAGGCTAAGCAATTTGAAGAATCCCTTAATGGGAGAAGTATCAAATTGATGGATATCACAAGCACAATGAATGTCAGGCTTAATGGCAAGCTGGGCTTGGTAACTTCATCTAATCAGCCTCCAATTTTACATAAAAATATCTTGTCTGCCTCTATAAAATTTGTTTCTGAAAAAGGTAAAGAAAAGGTAGAAGTTAGTAATAAAGAAACAGAAATTTTACATAAAACTCAACCTAAGAAAAAGAAAAAATTTAACAAAAATTATGTTCAATATATTTCGTCGAACCAAGCTCGATGAAATGAATATGGTTCGTCGAACTCAGATTGACGAACGATGAACGTAGATTTTAGGTATAACTATTCGTCTAACTACGCTCGACGAACTCAATATGGTTCATCGAACTACGATCGACGAACGAGGGGCTCAAAGAATGAATACTTTCATTCTGTGAACGGAGCTCAACGAACTCATCCTTATTCGTTGAATGCAGATCGACGAACATGTTACAATTCATCGAACCCAGTTTATTATAACAGAAACTTGAATTCTTTTCAAAAATTTTATCAAACTAAAACCTTTGTTAATCATTTTACTCAGTGGATTATTCCCCCTAGGAGATATCATCCACTAGGTTATAAGGATCAACGTGAATTTTCTTACATTTCTAGTTATAAATTTGAAAGAAATCAAGGACCCAATGTTACCTGGGTCAAGAACAACTAATTTTATTTTCTACAAGTAAAGAACTATCCTACCACAGAGCAACAATGGTATCTAGATAATGGCTGTTCAAAATAAATGACAGGAAGTAAAGACAACCTGACTGATTTTAAAGCTATGCTTGGACCAAAAGTGATATTTGGAGACTTCAACTGTGGACAGACAGAAGGATATAGAAATGTCAAAGTTGGAGCTGTTACCTTCAGGAAGGTAGCATATGTAAGTGGTCTCAAGCATAACCTAATATCCATAAGCCAATTATGTGATGAAGGTTATCAGGTATCATTTAATCAGTTTTCTTTTATTATTATAACTTCTGATAAAAACAAAACTGTTTTAACTAGATTAGACAAGGAAACATATATGTAGGAAATTTCAAATCTTCTAATACAAAAATTTACTTATTTAACCAAATTAGTTCAACTAATGATTTATGGCATAAGAGGCTAGGCCATGTAAATCTTTGGAACATTACTAAAATATCTAGGGACAATCTTGTTAGAGGACTGCCTTCTGGTTCTTACAAGAAGGAATGACTCTACAGGGCTTGTCAATTAAGCAAACAAACTAAAAATAGTTTCAAATTCATTAATAAAATTTATTCACCCAGGATTTTGTACTTGCTACATATGGACATTTTTGGCCTTATTGATGTACAAAGTTTGGGAGGAAAGTCATACACTCTAGTTATTGTTGATAACTTCTCTATATTCACTTGAGTGTTCTTTCTGAAAAATAAGTCAGATAACTTTAAAGTTCTTACAGATTTTCTTAAGAGCATACAGATTGAGTACTCTACTCTAGTTGCATTGATCAGAAGTGATCATGGCACCGAGTTTGAATCTCTTCTCATGTAAGAATTCTGTGAGAAGGAAGGTATCAGGTATTACGTTTTTCTCCTAAAACTCCTCAACAAAATAGGGTAGCTGAAAGGAAAAATAGAACTCTTATTGAATCTGTTGGGATATTGCTTGCTGATTCTTATTTGCCCCTATCCTTTTGGGCAGAGGCTGTAAGCACAGCAAATTATGTTCTTAATAGAAATTTAATTCATAAGCTAAAGGATAAGACTCCCTATGAATTACTTAAAGAGAAATAACCTAAAGTAGATTACTTTAAAGTATTTGGATGTAAATGTTATATTCATAATAATAACAAGAAACATCTAAGAAATTTTGAAGCCAAGGCTGCATATGGAATTTTCCTTTGATATTCCCAAGTCAGCAAAGCTTATAGGGTATTTAACAAATCAACATTAAAAATAGAAGAATCTGTACGTATATACTTTGATGAAGCTAACATGTTTTACAAGGAGAAGGATTCTTCTACCATAGACACTTTACAAGTACCCTATCTGTGTGAGAAGTTGAATGATTTAAACCTTACCCAAGAGGTTACATTGCATCCTTCTCCATAGATTGATGAAGATAGTGAACAAGAAGTTGTTGAAGCAGTTGAACCCACAACAGCAAATATAATTCCACAAGAGAAAGTAATTCTACAAGTTGTTGATGAACCAACTCCTCCTGTTGATCTTGTCACGCTTAGAGATCATCTCATATCTCAAGTGATTGGAGACATATTAGTTGGTGTGCAAACAAGGCATCAACTCAACCAAGATCTGATGCATGCTTGCTTCATTTCTCAAATTGAGCCTCAATCCATAAAAGATGCAGAGCAAGATCCCCACTAGATTATTGCAATGCAAGAGGAACTCAATAAATTTGGGAGGTGTAGAGTTTGGGATTTGGTTCCAAGACCCAAAGACAACCCAGTCATTGGAACTAAATGGGTCTTCAGGAACAAATTGTATTCTCAAGGATTTATTGCGAGGAACAAAGCAAGATTGGTAGCTCAAAGTTATTCACAGGAAGAATACACTGATTATGATCAAACCTTTACTCCTGTTGCAAGACTTGAAACCATTAGAATTTTTCTTGCATATGCTGCCTATCAGAAGTTCAAGGTCTATCAGATGGATGTCAAAAGTGCATTCCTCAATGGAGAACTAAAAGAGAAAGTTTATGTTGAGAAACCACCAGGTTTTATCTCCTCAACTCATCCATTTTATGTTTTTAAGCTTCATAAAGCTATTTATGGTCTAAAGCAAGCTCCAAGAGCTTGGTATGAGACCTTTGCTAGCTTTCGTTTAGAGTATAAGTTCATTAGAGGCATTGTAGATAGGACTTTATTTACTAGACATCATAAGTCAAAAAATTTGCTAGTCCAAATCTATGTAGATGATATAATATTTGGCTCTACTGATTCCAAACTTTGCAAAAGGTTTTCTGACCTGATGCATTCAAAGTTTGAAATGAGTAGCATGGGTGAATTATCCTACTTCCTTGGTATCCAAGTGAAGCAAACCCTCTAATGGAATCTTTATATCTCAGTCTAAATGTACTAAAGAGCTACTTAAAAGATTTGGGATGACAGATGCCTCAGCCAAAAAATCACCCATGCCATCCAATGTTGTAGTTGATTCTGATGAACAGGGTAAGCCAGTTGATCATAAAATATATAGGGCTATTATTGGGTATTTATTGTATCTGACAACTAGTATGCCTGATATTATGTTTGTTACTTGCATTTGTGCTAGATTTCAAGTCAATCCTAAAGAATCATATCTTATTTTATTAAAAAAATTTTAAGATATATAAAGGGTTGTCCTAATCTAGGACTCTGGTATCCTAATAAGTCAGGATATGAATTATCTTGATTCTCAGATGCTGACTTTGCTGGATGTAGAGTTGATAGGAAAAGCACATCAGGGACTTGTTAGTTCCTTGGTGATAGGCTTGTGTCCTGGTTTTGCAAAAAGCAAACTTCTGTGTCAACATCAACTGCTGAAGATGAATACATAGCAGCAGGTAGTTGCTGTTCACAAATTTTGTGGATACAAAATCTGTTCCTCAATTATGGTTTCAACTTAAATAATTCAACTATCTATTGTGATAATACCAGTGCAATTTCTATTGCACAAAATCCAGTGCATCATAGTATGACAAAGCATATAGATATTAGACATCATTTCATTAGAGATTCTGTGCACAAAAATAAAATTAAACTTGTATTTATCTATACTGATTTACAAAGAGCAGACATTTTCACCAAATCATTAGATGAAAAGAAACCTCTGTTCTTCCTAAATCAGCTAGGTATAATTTATAGAGAAGCTTTAATTTGATTTTTGTTTGTGATCGACGAATTGTTCACATTTGGTCGAACGGAGATCGACGAACAACGAACTCTTCGTGGAGTGTTCATCAAATGGAGATCGGCGAACCTTCCTTTGCAAAACTCTTTCGTTGAATGGAGATCGACGAATTTGTTTCAGAAAATTTTTCATGGAACAGAGATCGACGAGGTTTATTTCAGAAAAGTTTTTCGTCGAACGAAGAACGAGGGATTGTTTTCCCCCTCTTCAGACTTAGATCGATGCTTTTATTTCTTTATGAGATTTTTCGTCGAACTAAGTTCGAAGTTTTTAATTTTTCATCGGACGGAGTTCGTCTTTTCATCTTCTGAAAACTTATAATATGGTTTTCATTGAACTCATCCCGCTCTTTCCAATTCTTTTGCACTTGGTCTCTTGTTTTTGCAGGAAATGGCAATTTCGGCGGCCAATCTTTCTGGAATGAAATTTTATGCGGGGTTTGACATTGACATCGATTCATTTAGTCATTCTGATCAAATCTTTAAGAAGATTCTTCCGTTGTTTGAGGCTCCACAGTTGAGAAAGTTCATGACCTTAAGGATCAAACTTCCAGTGCAGGAAATCGTGGAATGGGTATTCACAGCAACCTTTCCAGATCAAACCTCCATTTCTGGATCGATTTCTGGACACTAGGTTTCTCTTTCCCCTGTTATTCTGACTGAAATTTTTGGATTTATCAATGGGGAAAATGATATTGAACTATTTAGCACTGAGTTTGATGATATGCTAGTTATAATGTGTCACTCACAGGGAAATCCTAACAAATTGCTGAAGACGAACTTGTCAGTTGAATATAAGTTCTTGGCAGATGCTGTTGGCAAGGTAATCTTGGGCAAGCACTCTGCCCATGACTATATAATTAGGCATCAATTCCTTTTGATGAGTGCTCTGGTTATTCGAAAATCACTGAACTGAGGTGAAATTGTGTTTGATTTGATTAAGAAGAAGATTAGTAAGAAGGATGTTGGCTTTGGTAGAGTTCTGGGAATCTTCTTACAGGAAAAGGTTCCAGAACTTTTGGTCTCTCAGACCAGTTTCATCAATACCTCCAAGAGGCTTACCTCTGCCCTCTTTGGCAGATGGGAGAGGATTATCTCAAAGCCCTCGAGGCTTCCTCTTCTAGGATAGCTTCAGAGGACACAAGGGCTGAAATAGCCACTTCACCAACCCCAACAGAAGCTCTTGCTCCTCACATTTCCTCTCCTCCTCCTCCATCTCCACATCATTCAATATTTCTTTCATCAACTCCTCTTGTTGATATTTCTACCATTCAACAACCATCCACTATCATTACAGACATATCTTCTACTTCCATCCCTCCTATCTCACCATCCAGACCACCATCTCCACACTCACCAATCCACATTCCTGAGGAAACATCATCTCCACCTCCTCAATCACATCTACCATCACATATTGATGACATAGATCCACTACTGTCATATAAAACTTTTGATCTACTTTCATATCGATTTATACAACACAATCCACCTCTTTCACCTCAAATTCATACATCTCCACCTCATTCCCATATTCAGGAAGATATTATCCTCCCTGATGTCTCAACCTCCAACATTCCAACTGACATTCCAACACCCTCCATTCCACAGACATTCACCATATGTCCAACCTGCCTCATGCCATCCTGTTCTACTGTCAACCAACCTTCAACATCTACTAATTCAAATGATTACATGTATGTTGATTTTTCTTCTATATCATCAAATATTCTTGAGTTTATTACCCTTACACTCAAGAAACTCATAGATAAGGTCATTAGTCCACTTGCTGCTTCCATCAATATTCTTTCTTCACAACTAGCTGCCTTCTCCACTGTCCCTTCTTCTGGGGGTCTGGGTTCAGGACTCTCTGAATCCAGGTAGGGGGAGATGTCCAATGAAGATGCTCTAGGATTTCATGAAGAAGCTCCAGCAATAACTCCAACAGCAACAGTTAATGAAGAAGTAGTAGCAGATACAGAAATGCTTCCAGTTTGTATAGAAGAAGAAGAAGCAACAGATTTTTCAATTCCAAAAATCATCATTGTTGGTGATTTTATTCTTAATCCCATAGTTGAAATTTCTTCATTCCTTTATTCTTTTGATACAGTTTATAGCACCACCTTACCAGCTTTTGATAATTATTCTAAATCTATAGTCTGCTACACAGCACCAATAAGTCCTGTAGTTTTGGAATAACTAAGGACAAGTTCTTCAGTTAATGAGAATATTATAAAGCAAATAACTGATACAAAGCCAAAGGCTTTCTCACCTCCAATTTTTTGCTAGGCTGAATCCCCCATGAACAATATTGATGAATTAATGTTTCAAGATATGGAACCAGAGACTGGCAGTGTTCAGGCTCAAGTTATTACAGATATTGAGCTCGAAGTTCAAGCACAGTCTCAGGCTGAAGAAGAAAATATAGCTGAATAGCCACAGGCTCATCCAGTAGTCTCTGCCAAAATGCTTAAATAGATTAATGCACTCTATGATAATCCTATCAATGAATCTGATGATGATGATGATGAGTCAGATGATTCAGAAGACTTTGCTTCTAAAAAGAGAAAACTTAAGAAGAAGGTTCCATCCAGGGCTGCTCCTAAACCCTCTCCTACTATTGACACCCCCTATTATATTCTGCACAACATTACTCTCACTCCAGACACTCCTCACTGGATGAGGTATTCAAAGAATTGGATGAAAGCAAGGAAGAAGAGCAGGAGATACTCTCACCTCCAGAATTTAGGAGAGGTCCTCCTCCTCCTCATACAGCAGGATCAACAGGAAATATTTCTCAAGCTCAAAGTTCTATAACTACTCATCATTCCATACCATCTCACAGCAGCAGCAGACAGCAACACAGTTCCCAGGGCAGCAAACAACAATAAAGAAAGCAAAGCAGCCAGCAGACATCTGAAGAAAATTAGCAAGAAAAATCAAGTCCAGAAAGGCCACTATCTCCAGTCTATGATCCAAAAATGGATCCTAATTTTAGAATGGCTAGATTCAAGCAGATTATATCACTTTCACAGATAAGGAAAGCCAAGAAAGAAGGAAAAAATTCTTCTCAATTTTCAACCATGTCCTCCTACAGGAAGAAAGAGATAGAAAGGTATGAAAAGAAAAATCTATTCAATGTTGATACTTATATGAGTCTTCATCTAGAGGATGTAGTGCTTAGAACAGCATCAGTAAAGATTCTGGGTGATGAAGACATGAAGATGACTCCGAGAGAAGCAAATGACCCTAAAAGAATAATGGTCTTCTCAAAACCTGCTCCTTCTTCAGATGCTTCAACGAAAAACTCATAATTTTCTGATTATGCATTTTGAATTTGTTTTTGTTACATGTATACTCGCATGACACATTTGTTTATATCTGCTGAAGTTTTATAATTATGTCAGATATTTTTATTGCTTTGTGATTTTATTTATTTTTTATTTTTATAGTGACCTCACCCAAATAGAGGGAGATTGTTGGAACTCTACTTGTGATTTTGGCTAGGTTCACTATTAGGATTGATGACCAAACATGTATAGTCTAGGGTCATAAGTTAGTTTCAGGATTAAGGTCTGTCACATTAGGTTAGATTGTTAAAAACCAACCTTCAGAAGACTTCAGAGGCAGAAGACTTTAGAGACAAGACAGTTTAAAGATTACAAAAAAGGTGTTCGACGATAGCTGAACTCAGCTCGACGATCGTCGATCACAGATCGACGAACTCAGAGTTCCTTCTCTGAGTTGAGCACGACGAAAGTCTAGCTGAGGTCGATGAAATCTGATCCTTCCTCAGAATCTCAGCTCGATGAAGTGCCTTCTCAGTTCGACGAACTTGGAGCTCAGATTGGCAAGTATACTTTCTGTTCGACGATCTTAGAGCTCAGCTCGATGAATGATAATTATCAGTTCGACGAACTTGGAGCTCAGGTCGACGAAATCTTTGTTGAGTTTGACTAACTACTTCTAGGTTCTATTCGACTAATCTTCTCTGTAGTTTCTCAGTTCAGCTAAAACAGTCTGATTTCAAATATTAAGACAGTAATACTCTGTTAATTAATGCTCAATATTCTTAAGAATATAGTTATTTCCTAGCAGCATTAATTATGGATCACAAAGTTATTACTCTATCATTTTTTACTGGGACAGTTGGGGAAATGCATTCAAGACAAAATCAGTTGTCCAACTCCAAATTATTATGCAGAAGATTTCAAGGAATTTGAAATTCAAATGTGTTTGAATCAGCAATCAATATAAAAAGAAAATTTCAGAAGATTGCTAGCAGCAATGAATTAAGAATTAGTAATTAAGAAGAACAAAAAGAAGAAAAAAGAAAAACCTACAATCAAAGAATAAGAGACAGAGACAAAGAAACATCTTGTTCATCATCATCTTCTTCAAGCCTTTCTTCCAGCAACACATATTCAATCTGAGACACCAAAAGCTCAATCTCTCAGAATCATTTACTGGAAGAAGATGTTTCCATCTTTGAAGGCCTATACCTTGAAGCAAAGCTTCCACTCCTGATCAGATTTCTATAACTCAGTGGGAGCTTTGCCAACATAAACAAAATCTACTAGTCTTCTCAGAGATTTGAGATAGATAAGACAACATCTTTTATTTTCTTTCACTATGTACATGGTTATACCTCCCTTCAAAAGTTAAACTCTTTGGTTCACAAGTCACCTGATCAAAAGTCTTGGTTTGGTTTTTGGGCACCTGATCAAAAGCTCAAAGGGTTGCTAGAACTCTCTTAGAAAATAAATCTTGTGGTGACACGACACCTGATCAAAAACCTGTGGTGACAGGGCACCTGATCAAAAACCTGTGGTGGCAGGGCACCTGAGCAAAAATATGTAGTGGATTCCTTCGAGGGTGGTAGAAGAGTGGATGTACCCAGGTTTATTGGGGAACCACTATAAACTCCTTGTGTTGTCTGGTTGTGCTTTACTTATTTATTTTATGTGATGTGATAATTCTTTATATATATATATGTGTGTGTGTGTGTGTGTGTGTGTGTATCACCTATTTTAATTCGCTGTAAAAACAAAGTAAAATTTTAAAATACTCTATTCAACCCCCCTAGAGTTAGTTAGATCAATCCTTCACTTTCAACGCTATGACAGGATCGTTTGGAACATGGCCAACGTCATGCTGACATCATTGATCAATCACTATCGTCAGACGATATTAAGCTATCACCGGCGATATAAATTTTCAGGAATTCAGCTGCTCGTTTTCAAACCAAATTCATTAGAGTATTTTTTCTGTTACATTTGCACAGCATAAGCACACTATAATCAAATACATTCAGGATTTGTTATTTTCAAACCAAGGAGTGTGAAACGCATGCTCCAACATGTTTCAGTTGTCGTTGCTCGCAGCGGTGTGTAGTGGGCCGGATCCCATGAGTTGCTAAGGAGCTGGAGGTCGTGGTCCCCCTTTTTAGTTTTCTTGTAACCTTACTTTGGTACTATTTTGATTGTCATGAAAGGCCTCAAGGCCGTGACTTTTAGTATTGTTTCCTATTAGTTGTGGACGGTTGTGCCCCTGTTTCTTTGGGCGTTTCTAAGTTTTTGATGTAGCTTTTTGTATGAAATATTGAAGTGGTTGGTTAGTTTTCCTATTATCAATTAATAACATTTTAGGTTTGTGAATGTTATATGCGGTGAAGCACTGCCCGGACTCATGCTATATTATATTTGCAATAGTGTTGTGTAGATATGATTATTTTATAGTTTTTTCTCCAAATAATTAGTAATTTAAAAAAAATTGATGATAATTCAAAATATAATTTCAATAGCACATCCTCTGCTCATCCTTTGTGAATAGACTCAAACTTATTTCCATTTGTCACATAACTACTGCATGATCATTGAGGCAATGTACAACTCTCTACCCGCCAAGTCTTTCTATTTGACAAACTATATATATCCACAGTTGCATTGGCATATCTTTTGGAAACAATTAATTGATTGGTTTGTTTGACCAAATGGATGATTAAGGTTCTATTTGGGGGGGCTTATTTTTACAAATCAAGCGGTTACGATCGCATGAACCGGTCCTTAACCACTTGATCGGTGAAAATAAGTCCCCCCCCCCCACTGAACGGAGCCTAAGGCTCCGTTTTGCACGGTGGTGGTGGTCTTGAAGATGGAGGTTAAATTGTCATTCGTTATTGCCCACATAAGAAACTTCATACAATTTTAGGTTCAAACAGATGAAGTTCCGTAGGTGGGCGTTAACAAATGACCGTTTAACCCTCATATTCACGATCGCTGCCACCATGCCACACGGAGCCTAAATATATTTATTCAAGTGCCAAAGCATACCAAAAAATGTGGAGTTTTTTTATTTTTACAGGGACTAAAGATGGATCAAAGTCCACATGCCCCGGGATCACTTTATTTGGACTGAATTGACTTTCTGAAATTGATATTGGAGATTAGAAATTTAATTCTAGCATTTGGCACGACAAATTTAAGTGGATATTGAATTTTATGTGAAAACTCATGGCTTTGAATTTGAACAAAAAAAATTAAATCGTCAATTCTTACCTTCACTCATGGGTTTTCTGCATAATTGAGTGTTTTTGTCCTGACACTCATTTTTCGTCTGAACGCGCGTTTTTCTCCCTACCACGCCCTTTTCACCCCCACCACACGTTTTTTGCCCGTGTCGAAAAACGAGCGCTTGGACCAAAAAACACGCGCTTGAGCGAAAAACGCGCGCCGGAAAAAAATTGTGCTCTCGTGCCGAAAAACGCATTGCCGGCCAAGGAACACGCGGTCGGGAAAAAATGTGGTCCCGACCCTAAAAACGCACACCTAGGCGAAAAACACGCCACTAGGTGAAAAATCTGTACTTGGGCGAAAAACTCTGGTCTTAAAAACATTTTATGCAATTTAATGCGTTCAGCGCTGGCGCACATTTTTGGATTTTTTAAAATTATTACATAATGTCAATTATATTTCAATACCAATTCTATCTTTCATTCGAACAACTTTTATGCCTCAATTTCAATTCTGTTGACTTAGTTCAATGATGCAACTGAACAACATAATTAAAATTTTTTTCAAAATCAATCTCTACAGATTTGATTTACGTCCAAAGTTTAATTCTATAGAATCTAATAGACCGTTTCTGTCTTGTTGAAAGGAATTTATGCTTTAGAATTAAAATTGAAATCCAAATTCAACTAAAATGAGCTTCTAATCCGAATATCTGGGCCTTAATTCAGTTAAAAATAAGATATTCTTGGAGAAATAGGTATAAAGGCAGGGAAACGAGAACATGCAGTTATTGGGATGAAGATTGATCAAAAACGATATCATCATAGAATGTTTGTTTGGCAAGACAAAGATTGTGACCGTTATCAACAAAATAAATATATTTTGAGCATAAAATGGATGAATTTTTTTTAATATAGTCCTGCGTTCATGAACAACGGTTCATAATTGACCACACTCCACAACGTTCCCAACCTTTATGAGTACTATAATACAATGACAATGAAGTTTTTGTTACTTAAAACAAAAGTTGTTCCACAGTTGCATTGCCAAGACGTTTATATATATATATATATACAAGCAGTCGTGCACGGGAGACCCCGTGCGGGGTGGATACATTGGTCTGGGGCGGCGACATTTGTCGGGGGGTGGCGACATTTGAGGGGGAGGCGACATTGGTTGGGGGCGGCGACATTGGTCGGGAGCGGCGACAATGGTCGAGGGCGGCGACATTGGGTGGGGGCGGGGGCGGCGACATTGGCGAGGGCGGCGACATTGGAGGGGATGCGAGTAGGGGTATAAGAAAAAAAACTATACAAATGAGTAGGAGAATAAGAAAATTTATGATCAAATGACAAAAAAAATCATGCAAATGAGTAGACGAATAAGAAAAATGAGGGGTATTTTGGTATTAAAAAGTTACACCATGGCTGGAGGGTATTTTGGGAAGATGAATGTTACACCATGACTCTTTGGGAGTTTGCTTATAGTTATAAGATATATATATATATATATATATATATATATATATATATATATATATATATATATACTAGCATCTTCGAACGGGCTCCGCCCGTTCTCGATGCGTCGCTGCGGGCTTCGCCCGCAATCAAGCGGGCTTCGCCCGCTTGACCCCCAGCGTGCTTCCGCGCTTGATCCCAGCGGGCTTCGCCCGCCTCACGCATCTTCGAACGGGCTCCGTCGTTCTCGATGCGTCGCTGCGGGCTTCTCCCGCTTCGCCCGCAATCAAGCGGGCTTCTCCCGCTTGACCCCCGGCGGGCTTCGCCCGCCCCCCGGAGGGCTTCGCCCGCTGCCCAGATTTTTATAAAAAATTTAATAAAAATTAATAATAAAATTAATAAAAAATTTCTATTATATTTTAATAGAAAATCTAATAGTAATTTATTAATTTTATAAAAATTATTTAAAAAAAAATAAATTTAATTAATTAATAATAAATTTAATAAATTATATAATAAAAAAAACTGAAAAGAAAAAAAAAATCCCCCCCGCTTCGGATTATAAATAAATTTAATTAATTAATAATAAATTAATAATTATATAATAAAAAAAACTGAAAGAAAAAAAAAATCCCCCCCCGCGTCGGCCTGCTCACGCAGGCGATCTTTCTGGCCGCCGGCGGCGGAGCCGCCGGCGGCATGCCCGGCGCCCACCGGCGGGTTCGCCGGCTCCGGCGAACCCGCCGGGGTTTGTCCGCGGCGAGCGGGCAGGGCCACCGCCGGCGGTGCCCTGCCCGTGAGCTCCAAAACTGGAGCTCACGGGCAGGGCCACCGCCGGCGTTGTGGCCCTGCCCGCTCGCCGCCGGACAAACCCGGCGGGTTCGCCGGAGGCCGGCGAACCCGTCGGTGGGCGCCGGGCAGGCCGCCGGCGGCTCCGCCTCCGGCGGCGGGGGTGAGCCCGTGAGGGGGCGGGAGGGAGAAAGGGCCATCGGATATTTTCGGCTGTGACAGTGCCAGGGGAGTGGATTTGGATATTTGCAGATCTCCTTTTGTTGAATCCAACGGTCGTATTTGATGGAGTTTGATCGGACGGTCCAGATGAGTTTTATGGTGTGATTGGAGATATGTATATTGTATTATTATAATATAAATATATATATATATATATATATATATATACTAGTGCCCGACACGGGGCTCCGCCCCTATGGTTACGCGCCACAGTACCCGGCCCGTGTCGGCGGGCTTCGCCCGCACCTGACTGCGCCCGCCCGCGGCGGGCGCGCGCCCGCCTTTGGAGGAGGACATCACTTATATTTAAATATTTTAAAAACGTTATTATATTAAATATTAATATAATATTTAATTATATTTAAAAAATATTTTAGAAAAAAATTATATTTAATTATATTTAAAAAAGATTTTAAAAAGATTTAAAAAATATTTTATAAAAAAAGCCTAAGTTTATGCGGGATTAATCCCGCCTAACTTAGCGAATTAAATCCCGCCTAAGCAGGCGGGATTACCGCCTGCTTAGGCGGAATTTAATCCCGCCTAATTAATCCCGCCTGGGATATTAATCACAGGCGGGATTTAGTCCCCAACCGCTAATTTATTATGATTTTTTGGTATATAAAGCATTGCCTCCCTTTACATGGCCTGTGTTATTGGGCTCAGGGCGGTGGGGTCGGCGGGCTTAGCTAAGTCGGCCGGCGGGCCTTTCCTTTGCTGGCGAAGTAAATGACGACGGCCTTTCCTTTGCTGGCGAAGTAAATGACGGCGGGCCGTCGAGCTCTCATTTGTAAAATTTCAGGATTAATTTTGTAGCCCGCATATATATATTGGACTGGGGTAATGAGTTGTAGGGTGCCTTATAAAGAATGTATATTTGAGAGGTCCTATATAGGTTTAGGAGACCTACAAAAAAAATGAACCGTTCTGATTCGTTGTCATGATCAACGGTTGCGATCAAATATATAGTTTATATTCAACGGACATGATCGATCGTGATCTGATTCTATAATTCAAAACTACTTCCTTATAATATATATATATATATATATATATATATATATATATATATATATATATATATATATATATATATATATATATATATATATATATATATATATATGACAATGACGTTTTTGTTACTTAAAAAAAAAATGAGTTTTAGATAACTGATAAGCTAAACTCAAATAAAACATACACGAGTTTTAGATAACTGATAAGCTAAACTCAAATAAAGGTTCCAAACATGAAAAATGTTGCAGACTAACTCGACGTCCCGGTCGGACCAGAATAAACTGTACCGCCTTAGTGTAAAAAACTACGTGACCGGATCTGTGCCGGTCAAATCCACTATTAGCTTGTTGTTACAATATGTTTGGAGAATCGAAAGAGACAGACCGCTCCTCATTACAACTTGGTGGTGCGAGAGAATTCCTGACTCGCAACGGACAACAGGCTGTGTCGAGGGAGTGTTGAATGCTGCTTAGTGGCTTGTGAAGGCCCAAGTGGAGGTGTTGTCTTCTGATAAATGTGTGTCAGAGTTGAAGGGTGCTGTACTCGCGGAGTACTTGGAGTCGTTGGACTACATGCGAGACCATTGCCTGATTGCGGAGAAGGTGCGCTACGAGATCTGGTCCAAGGAGGGGGAGCCTCAAGTGGAAGATGCCCGTGAGTTAGCCCTCAAGCGTGGAGTGGCGAAGGCCTTCCGATTTGTCGGCCGACACTTAGGATGCGACACCTCTACCTTTAGCTTTGATGATGTTTCTGAGGATGAGCGCTCTGATGTCGATGCTGCTTGTTAGAAAGTAGAGAAAAGAAGCGAAAAGTAGAAAACAAGTCGAATAAACTTTTGAATAAATGAAATTTATTATCCAAAAAAGATATCATTTACAAAGGTATGGCCTCCCTTATATAAAATGAAGGAGATAAGAAAGAGAGTATACAAACAATGTGGGACTAAACATTTACAGTACTGAGCGGCTAGAACAACGGAGACCGCATAGGCCGCGCGGTTAGACAGATGGGCTAACCGCTCGGCAACTCCAGCAGGATAGAACAGGCCGCAGAGGTAGACCGATAGACCGCCCAGTCTCCAGGCACCAGAGAGACCGCCAGACCGCTCGGTCAACAAACCGCTGGAACAGACCGCTAAGCCGCCCGGTCTAATACTTCAACACTCCCCCTCAAGCTGGAGCATAGATATCAATCATGCCCAGCTTGTCACAAATGCGGAAGAAGGAAGTAGAAACCGGCTTGGTGAAGATATCTGCCAACTCCTTGTCAGAGGTGACAAAAGGAGTACAAATCTGTTTTTTTAAAATCTCCTCCCGAATGAAGTGACAGTCAACCTCTATATGCTTCGTTCTCTCATGGAAGACCGGATTCCTGGATATGTGTATAGCGGCCTTGTTGTCACAGAACATAGGGAGAGGACAATCATATACCTCGCCCAGGTCAAGCATGAGAGCCCGCAACCACTTTAACTCACACGTAGTTGACGCCATACTCCGGTATTCTGCTTCGGCACTGGATCTGGAAACAACAGACTGTTTCTTGCTCTTCCAACTCACGAGATTACCTCCAACAAAGGTACAAAAACCTGACGTGGATTTACGATCGCCTTTGTCATCTACGTAACTTGAATCTGAGTAGGCCTCAACCCTCAGATGGCCATTCTTCTGGAAGAGTAACCCTCTGCCCGGTGCTGCTTTGATATACTCTAAAATCTTCAGGGCGGACTGAAGATGACACTCCCTGGGAGCTTGCATAAACTGACTGACTTTTCCTACAGCGTAGGCGATGTCGGGTCTAGTCACCGTGAGATAGATGAGTTTGCCCACCAAACGTCTGTACCGTGTGACATCAGATAGAGGAGGCGATTCATCCGTCCACGTTTTGTCTTCTCCAACAGCCATGGGAAGATGAGCTGGTTTGGCACCTGTCAAGCCTGCTTCGCGAAGAAGATCAAGGGCATACTTCCGTTGAGAGAGAACTAAGGAGTCAGGTTTCCGAGAGATTTCTATCCCCAAAAAGTATTTTGGGGAGCCCATATCCTTCGTGACCAAGTGTTGACGGAGGTGCTTCTTCGTCAAGTCCACCCCATCTCGGTCATCACCAGTAAGGAGAATATCATCCACATATACGGCCAAAACCACCAGTCCCGAGGCCGTTTTGCGAATGAACAAGGAGTGATCGGCCGAACTCCTTTGAAAGCCGATGGTTGCCACAATACCACTGAATTTTTCGAACCATGCCCGAGGGCTCTGCTTTAGGCCATAAATGGCCTTCTTCAAATGACAGACACGTGTCTCCCCCTGAGCAACATACCCAGGAGGTTGCTCCATATAGACGTCCTCCTGAAGATCGCCATAGAGAAAGGCATTCTTCACATCAAGCTGGGAAATAGCCCAAGCCCGGTTACAGCCACAGAAAAGAGAACCCGGATGGTGCTGAGGCGAGCAACCGGAGAGAAGGTATCAAAGTAATCAACGCCATAAGTCTGAGTAAAGCCCTTGGCCACCAGCCGGGCTTTGTAGCGATCCACAGTGCCATCGGGGCGAAACTTCACAACAAAGACCCAGCGACAGCCAACCACATCAGTGCCCACGGGAGGAGGAACCAGAGTCCAGGTACCCCGTTCAGTAAGAGTAGCCATCTCCTCATCCATAGCAGACTTCCAATGAGGGAGAGCGAGAGCCTCCTGATAGGTACGGGGAGTAGAAGTAGCAGAGATAGCCAAGGCAAAAGACCTGCGAGAAGGAGACAGCTGATCATAAGAAACAACAGCCGTGAGCGGGTGTTGAGTACACGCCCGCACCCCTTTGCGAAGGGCAATGGGAACATCCAGATCATCGGGAGCGTCGGCGACAGGAGCGTCAGCGACCGGAGCGTCCGTGGCGGAGAAGGCTGGCCCGGGACTAGAGAGAGACGGCAGCGGAGAGGAGGGTGGAGGGGTGGGTGGGGAGACGGACTGGGAAGGAGTGGGTGGAGGAGGAGACGAAGGTGGGAAAACGTGGAGAGGTGTGGAAGGAACGGAGATATCAGAAGGAAGAGAAGGAAGAGAAGAGGAAGGAGAGAAATAGGAAGCATTTTCGAAAAAAGTCACATCTGCGGAGACAAACTGCTTGCGGAGAAGGGGGTCAAAGCAGCAATAGCCTTTTTGAGTGGTAGAGTACCCCAAAAGACACACTTGGTGGAACGGGGGGAAAGCTTGTCGCGGGTAGCGGAGGGAGCGTGAACAAAGGCCGTACAGCCAAATACACGGAGAGGAAGAGGAAAAGGTTCCTGGTGGGGGTAGAGAAGGGAGAAGGGAGTCCGGCCGTGGAGGACCGTGGAGGGAATGCGATTGATGAGATAGCAAGCGAGGAGCACAGCGTAGCCCCAGTAGGAGCGAGGGACGTGCATCTGCGTCATGAGAGTACGCGCAACATCAAGCAGGTGACGGTTTTTACGCTCCGCCACCCCATTCTGTTGGGAGGTGTAAACACAAGTCGTTTGATGAATGAGGCCGTGTTGGTGAAAGAACGCGGAGAACTCATGAGACAGATATTCCTGGGCATTATCAGAACGTAAGACTTTAATAGAGATAGCAAATTGAGTCTTAATCATAAAGTAAAAAGATTGCCAAACAGAAAATAGTTCAGAGCGATCCTTTAATAGATACACCCAGGTACATCGAGTAAAATCATCGATGAAAGTGACAAAATAGGAACTGCCCCGACCAACGGTGAGGGTAGGAGCAGGACCCCATACATCAGAATGAATAAGATCAAAAATGCGAGAGGAGCCACGGCCTTGCTTTGGTGGGAAGGAGGAGCGATGATGTTTGCCAAGCTGACACGCATCACAGTTGAGCGGAGAACTGGTGGGAGGTAAGTGGGGCAGAAGCTGACGAATAAGCCGAGGAGGAGGATGTCCAAGACGAAGATGCCACTGAAGGAGATCGGTGGAGGAGGAGTAGGCAGAAAGAGCTGAGACATCGTCGAGGAAGTAGAGGCCGCCGCTCTCAGTCCCAGTAGCAATCGTCCGCTGGGTCCTCGGGTCCTGAAAAGAACAAGTAGTGGGAGTGAATAAAACGGAGCACTGAAGTTGCCGGCATAAAGTAGTAACTGATAACAAATTGCACGGGAACTTCGGGACATAGAGGGTATCCTCCAAGCAAAGCGAAGGAGTGAGTTGAACCATGCCCGTCCCATGAACCGGAGACGGGGAACCATCCGCCACACGAACTGGGGGTAAGCGGTCATGGGTCTCAAGACGGGAAAAGCAATGAGGGTTGCCCGTCATATGATTGGTGGCACCAGAGTCAATCAGCCATTTACCCGGGGTAACGACGTGGGCACTACCAGACGTCGTGGCCACAGAGGCAGACGGCCTAGAAGAGGCGGAGGCCGAAGGAGCTATAGGAGTAGTGGTGAGACCGGAGGTAGTCATAGAACCCGGCAAGCAGAAGAAGCCGTGCGAACAGAAGCGGTTAGAAAACAGACGAAGCCGCGCGAACAGTAGCGGCTTGAAAGAGGCAAAGGCTCAGTGGGGAAGAGGTCGCGCGGACTAAAAAGGCCGAGCGAACAGCAGAGAGGAGAAGAGCAGGTGACCGCGACCAAGATGCGGGTAAGAAAGGAATAACCCGCACGGTCAGGCAGATCACAGCAGCTGCGAGAAGGCGGTCAATGGCACAGCGGGGAAGAGGTCGCGCGGACTAAAAAAGGCCGAGCGAACAGAAGGGAGGAGAAGAGCTGGTGACCGCGACCAAGATGCGGGGAGAAAGGAACAACCCGCACGGTCAGGCAGATCACAGCAGCAAGCCGCGAGAAGAGAGACAACACACGCGGATAGGGACAGACCGCAACGACTAGGAAGTCGGAGCGGGAGGAAAGAACAAGGAGCGCGGCGACAAGGAAACAGGTCGCTGCGATAAAGAGTAGAAGGAGAAGAGAAGAAGAAGAAGCAAGCCGCGCGAACAGGGCAGCGGACAGAAACAAGCCGCGCGGATAGAAACAAGCCGCGCGGACAGAGAGAAGCCAAGTCGCGAAGCAAGTCGCAGAAGCGAAAAACAAGCCGCGAACAACAGAGAGCGCACAGAATCAGAAGGAAATGACCGTGTCCTCTGATACCATGTTAGAAAGTAGAGAAAAGAAGCGAAAAGTAGAGAACAAGCCGAATAAACTTTTGAATAACTGAAATTTATTATCCAAAAAAGATATCATTTACAAAGGTATGGCCTCCCTTATATAGAATGGAGGAGATAAGAAAGAGAGTATACAAACAATGTGGGACTAAACATTTACAGTACTGAGCGGCTAGAACAACAGAGACCGCATAGGCCGCGCGGTTAGACAGATGGGCTAACCGCTCGGCAACTCCAGCAGGATAGAACAGGCCGCAGAGGTAGACCGATAGACCGCCCGGTCTCCAGGCACCAGAGAGACCGCCAGACCGCTCGGTCAACAAACCGCTGGAACAGACTGCTAAGCCGCCCGGTCTAATACTTCAACACTGCTGATGAGGATCGGCCTCATGTTTCTGTATTTGTATGTTTTCATATTCTTCATCCAATTATTCGTGTCGTGTGTTGTTTTTTTGCTTAGCAGTTGTAGTTGACACTCTTTGTGCGCTGATCTGTATGACATCGTTATTTTTTATGTCACTTAGCTGTTTTGCTTTTTATTTTTCTCCTTTGAGTACTGTTTTTACAAGTTTGGCTTGCAGGAGAGTGTGGGCGAAGTGTTTCATGTGAACTAGATTCGCAACTTCTTTTACACAGTTCCATCCTGCGGCTTAGTTTGCACGGTTCTAGCCCGCGACTTAATTTGCAAGGTTCTAGCCCGTGACTTTGTCGTGAGGGTGGCAGGCTCACACAGGGAGTTTGAATGAGTTGGGCTCGCGGCTTAGTTTGTGCGGGTTGTAATTGCGACTTTGACATGAGGGGCCAGGCCCCAACGGGGAGTTTGCACGAGTCGGGCTCGCGGCTTAGTTTGCGCGAGTCTGGCTCGCAGCCGAGTTGGCTATGGCCCAATTGTCAGAGAATGTAAATACCGATCTGTGTGCAACTGCGAGGGGGCAGGCGCTGGCGATAGCAAGGTCAGCCTGCAGTAATGACTGAGAATGTAAGTACTCAATTCTGCCGCCGGAGAATGTAGGTATTCTTTCTGATTGCAAGCACAGGGGGGGCAGGCCCTGGCGACGGCAATGCGTTGGTTTGCAGTAACATCGAAGAATGTAAGTATTCAATCCGACCGCCGGAGAATGTATGTACTCAATCAGATTACAATCGTAAGGGGGACAGGCCCTGGTGACGGCAAGTCGTTGATTTGCAGTAATATCGGAGAATTTAAGTACTCAATTTGACCGTCGGAAAAAGTAGGTACTCAATCTAGTTGCGCGACCTAGCCTGGCAATAAGTCAATTGCCGGAGAATGTAGATACTAGATGTAACACCCCAAATTTTTGAAGAGGGAAATTTGGTTTCTGGCAGGGGGCACACGGCCTGGGACACGGGCATGTCAGGCTGGAGTCGACAACTTGGCCGTGTAGTCGACATTTTGCGCTCGACGAAGTGTCGAGACGGGGCACACGGCCTGAGACATGGGAGTGTCTCAGGGCGTGTCTAGCCCGTGTCGACAACCGGCCCGGGGTGTCGACATTTTCGCTCGACAATGTGTCGAGACAGGGAACACGGCCCGAGACACGGGCGTGTCTCTGGGCGTGTCGAGCCCGTGTCGACAATCGGCCCGGGGAGTCGACGAATTTTGCTCGACGATATGTCGAGACAAGGCACACGGCCTAGGACACATACGTGTCCAAGGCTGTGTCAGGCAGTCGACGAACTTAGCTCGACGAAGTGTCGAGACGGTGAACACGGCCTGGTGCCCAAGCGTGTTGAGTTAGACACGGGCAAGGATACGGGCGTGTCCAGTACCCGTGTGACTCTCGGGTTGTTTTCGGGGCTATGTCGATGGAGGCACACGACCGACCACACGGCCGTGTCAGTTGGAACACGGGCGTGTCAGGTCAAACACGGGGCGTGTCGGATGCCCATGTGCTATTCCAGGCGCGTGGGTTTTGACGGCGAATGGGGGATACGACCCTGGACACGGGCGTGTGCCAGGCCGTGTTCGGCCCAATTTTATCATTTCAGGCCCGAATCAAGGCCGTTCGTTTCTTTAATTTGGGATCTAACGGCTGGGGGTTGTTCCTGATGGGATATACACAGGATTGGACCCTTAGAAACCGTCATTTCTTTTGAGTGGTTCTCTTTCTAAGTTCTAGAGAGAAGGGAGAGCAAGGAAGAAGGTGAAGTAGAGATCCGGCTGTTGGAGAGGCTTCGGTGCTCCAAATCGCGAGCCGAGTTCGGATCCTTGGAGGCTAGATCGTTGCAAAGGATTTCATCCGGCTATTTTACCATGGCTAGGAAGAGAAGTCGGAAGGTAACGACACTTCTCCTCTCGGTTTTAGGATGCATGTCTTAGCATCTTTTCTTTTCTAATTTTTGGGCACCAAACACTCAAATGTGAGGGGTTTGGGTCGCCAAGGTTCAAGAGGAACCTCCGCGTCGATTGAGTCCGTCCCCGGCATGTTTTGCATTATAGATCGGCTCCGTTAGTGGATTAGGCATGGTGGGTGAAGCCGTAGTCGCGACCGTTAGTCCGACTCGGTGATGTTGCATACGAGCTTTAAGGATTCGTAGAGATCCGTTGCGGCAAGATGTCGTTTGTGATGTGGTGATGTCTTCCCCTTTTTCTCAAGTGAGTACGTGTAGTCGGAACCGGACAAGGTTAGTTCCTCAATGATGGTAGATGGTTTCCTTGGTAGATAAGGTTAGCTCCGCATGAGTAGTAGATAGTTTCCTTGGTGCGTGGGAACGCTGCAGTACAAATGAAGGACTAGGGTGGAATTGTCTTTTTTTGTGATGTGCCAAGGCGTGGCTGTGTCTCCGTGGTCGGCTGACTATCCCGTGACGTACACGTCATGTGTGGAGAGTGTCCCGGCGATACTAGTACCCTTTTGTGAGACTGACGAGAATGCCAAGCTTGGGGGCAAGCCCGGGCAATGAGGCCATGAGCAGGTGGGGTCCAGCAACACTTCTTAGAATCGGTCAGTTGTGTTTGTTGGAATCCTGACATGAGACGTCAGAGCTTGCAGGCAAGCCCGGGTCCAAGACCTTGAGCGGGTGGGGCCTTGGCAAGAGTTCCATGTGGCGGCTTGTGTGCCGTTGGGGGGAATTGTGTTTCCCTTTTTGTTTGCGGCTTTATGTCAATGGGGAAACGATGAGTACCCAATTGATGTGATGTCGTGCTAGATGCATACGCTATAGGGTGCCTTGGGTGAAACCCGAGTGTTGCATACATGTTGCATAAGTAGGCCCCTTTTTATATTATATGCTCAACCAGTAGAGAACGTGTATGATGTTTGAGACATCCAAGCATGTTCTTAATGCACTTCTTGTTTATATTTATATATTGCATACGAAGTGCTGACTTGTAGGTTGGAGGGTTCCCCGGGGTCCGTTAGGGGCGGCCGGGAGGAGATGTGTTGGTTACACAGTTTGAGGTCAACCTTTGCTGACCCACGTTACTAATAATTTTTACGGGGCAAGGATCGTAAGCAGGAGCTAGCTCGCCGGCCAGAAAGGCCTAAACCTCATGAAGTGTTACCTTTTGCTGTAGCTTTACGTTTATGGCATTGTATGTTCATGCTCTTTTTGACCGGCTTGCATGTCGAGGTAGACTAGGTGTGCTTATGCACTTTCGTGACTGTTATATTATTTGTGTTTGGACTCTCTTATGTGGTAAGGCCAGAAGGGCCATTTTTTTTATTACTCTTGTAGTGGTGGATAACTTCTAGTCTTGCTTGTGTTTCCGCTGTGTTGTGCAAAGAGTTTTGAGTGTGGGTAGTTATATCATCTTATAATACTAAAGCTGTGGCGTCCGTATGTTGTGGGGGCCCCGGCCGGACCCATATTATACGGTCATTACAGGGGAGGTGTTACACTAGATTTGGGTGCAATAGCGAGGAGGCGGGCCATAGCGATTGTAACATCCTAGTTTAGAGCTCAAAGGCCCACTGTTGCGTCCGTACAACTCGTCTCGCCCCGGTGCCCCGCTATAGGACTGCAGTCCAGGCACCCAAACCCATCTCCGGTCTGTTTCTCAACACGACAGGTTTTTGAGCATGCCAGGTTTCGAACCTAACACCTCCTTGATAAGGCACCTTCCACAATCATCATCACCAGCTGAGCTGCAGCAACCGTGGGCCTCTGAGCTCTAAACCGGGATGTTACAGCGATGGCAGGATGATGGTCTATAATAACTACGGAGAATGTAAGTACTCAATCCGACTGCCGCAGAATGTAGGTACTCAATCTGGTTGCGCAACCTAGCCTGACAATAAGCCAATTGACGGAGAATGTAGATACAAGATCCGGGTGCAATCGCGAGGGGGGAAGGCCCTAGCGTCAGCAGGGCGATGGTCTGTAGTAATGACGGAGAATGTAAGTACTCAATCTAACTGCCGGAGAATGTAGGTACTCAATCTGGTTTTGCGACGTAGCCTGGAAATAAGCCAATTATCGTAGAATGTGGATACTCGATCCGGGTGCAATCGTGAAGGGGGAAGGCCCTGACGATGGCGAGGAGATGGTCTGCAGTAATAGTGGAGAATGTAAGTACTCAATCCGACCGCCGGAGAATGTAGGTACTCAATCCGGTTGCGATCGCGAGGGGGGAAGCCCTTGGCGATGGCGGGGCGATGGTCTGCAGTAGCGGCGGAGAATGTAAGTACTCAATCCGACCACCGAAGAATGTAGGTACTCAATCCGGTTGCGTGACCTAGCCCGGGTATGAGTTGATTGTTGGAGAGTGTAAATACTCGAACCGGGTGCAATCGCGAGAGGGGCAAGCCCTGCAATGTTAAGATGTTGAGCGGCAATGTTGGCAAAGAACCTGCTTGTTTGGCTTGCAAGCACGGTTTTACCTAAAGATTTCAGACTGAAACAAATATGATATTGCATTTATAAATAAGCATAGTTTGCGCGAGCCTGAGCTCGCGACTTTTACGATCACAAAGTGACAAAAGCAAGATGCAAGAGGATGTAGATAATAAAGAGTACAAATAAAATAAAAAAGAAGAGGGAAAGACGCGATGCAAGTCGCAAGCTGATGGTATGATGCAGGGGTTCTTCCTGCGTCGGGGAGAGGGTCCTTCCTAGGAATCCACTGTTGGGCAAGCAAATAAGCCAATTATCGTAGAATGTAGATACAAGATCCGGGTGCCTGTCTTGCGTAGCAAGCATGTGCTTCTTCTTGATCTCCGCGAACAACTCTCACTCCTCCGGGTTTGGAAATTTCATTGCAAGTTGGGGATTGACAGTATTGCTCAGAAAGTGGACTGAACTGGCCTTCCAAAAATGGCATTGTATGTCGGATTTGAATTGATCACGATAAAGTTGACATCATGGGTAGCTTGCTTCGAGAAATCTCCCATCGTGATGGGCAACGTGATTGTTCCTTAGACTGGAACGAGGTGGTTGTCAAAACCAAAGATGGGGCCTTCTTCGGGGCTAAGATGCTGCTTAGTGAGCTTCATACTTTCCAGGGTGGAGAGGAACAACACGTCTACCGAGCTTCTGTTGTCTATCAGGATCCTTTTGATGTTGAAGCAGGGATCCCCAATCCCGGCATGGATAATGAGGGGATCCTGGGTGGGCGTCTGCAGCCCTTCGAGATTCTTGTCGTCGAATGTGATGGTGATATCCTGATTTGGCTTCCTATCTGATCCTTTTGCTGAAAGTATCTGTGTTAGGGGCCCGACGATATTCTCTATGTTGCCCACCATCTGCCTTCCCCCACAAGTTCCCTGTGGTGGGTTTTGTTGGTCTCTTTTACGACGTTGTGTTTGTTGGTTTTGCGCTTGTCTTTGCAAGAATCTCCCAAGGAGCGCTTGGCGGACGAGGCGCTCAATTTCATCTTTCAACCCGACACACTCTTCGGTGTTGTGACCAGACGTGCACTGGAACTCGCAGTACCTTTTCTGGTCAGCATCGGGGTTTGGCTGCGGTATTCTTGGTCGTTGGAATGTTGGATCATTCTGAATTGCGTACATCACATTAGTGCAGGTGGTATTCAGAGGGGTGTATTCTTGAAGTGGATGTTGCCTGCCATTCCTTGGAGGGTCACGTCGACGGTTGTCACTACGGCGCTCAGCCTGATGCCGTTCTTCTTGTCCGATGAGAGTTTATTCTTCTCCTTTCTTCTTTTTTTGTCTACCTTCAAAATGCTGGCGGTGTGCTTCGATGGCCTCGTCGGCCGCTATCTTGGCCTCGACCCGGTGAACAAGATCTAGATAACTGGGCACGATTTCCCTCATGAGGGCTGAATAGAAGCCGCTGGGGTGGAGTCCGCCAAGGCAGACGTCTCTGAGAAGTTCGGGGTCGACGCCTAGAATTCGGCATGCCTCTGAGGTGAAGCGGAGAAAGAAGTCCTTATGGAATTCTCCTTCATTCTGCCAAATGCCAGAAAGGTGTGAGAGATCACGAACAATTCTTCAGTTGGCAATGAATTGGTCAGTGAATTGTCTTGACAATTCTGCAAAGTTTGTTATAGTTCCCTCTCTCATGGAGTAGAACCAGGTACGAGCTTGGCCTTTAAGGGTAGTTGGCAAGACTTGACAAATCAATTGGTCTGTTGATAACTTCTTAATAGAAGTTTTCTAAGCCCATTATTTCTACTGATATTTATTAAAAAGGAGAACAAATTGAAGTTAATTGATAAAAATATGATTAAAATCTATATTTAAGAAATATTCTACTTATTTGATCATATTCCATAGTTTCTATGCACGTGAAACCAAGAAAATTGATTTGGAGAAGAGAAGATGATATTCTCATTTTTTGCCTAAGGAAGTTGTTGCAACAACCTGTTTTCGATGTTGCAACATTGTCTGTTCCGAAAATTCAGATTTTTAAATAAAATAGGGGCGGTTACACCTATTCAAATATGAGCGGTTACACCTCTTAAAGGATGGACGGTTACACCTCTTGAAGGGGGGATTTTCGGCCAGCATTTGAAAGAAGAAAGGAAGGAGAGAAAGAGGAGAACTTATCTTGGAGGAAGAAGAACTAGGGCACATCTGATCTTGAAGACGGACCGGTTCAACACACATCGGAGAACGAATTCCTGCATTATTTTGCTTTTCCTTCATCATGCACTGTAAGATCTTTCTTATTTGTTGGTGTGCTCCATCCATCGTGATGAACTAACTTGCTTTAATCTCTTATTGTGAGAATACTTCGTCTCTTGTGATGACAATTTATTAACTTTTCTTAATCTGTGAATGCTTGGTGAATGTTTGTACTGAATTTATGATCTTTAATTCGAGGTTTTTGGCCAAGATCTCAACTTTTTTACTACGCTTCATAAATCGAGGGAGGAGTAGCGTAAGTATATCGTAGATTCGGTATAACATTTAAAGGGAGAAAGAGATTTCCCCTTGGTGTTAGCAACTTGGGTTTTCAATCTTTAAGCGGTTCTTATTTCACCTACGGGATAATAGAGAACTAGGAACTTTTGATATCAAGAGATAACGATTTTTGCTATAAAATCGTTGCACGTCGTTTCACCACTCGTGCTCACATAAACTATATTCAAAAGGTTGTCACACTAGACATAGGAAATCATGATACGAGATTATCTTTAATCACTAACACAAAGTATTCTCCTTCCGGATCTTTAGCTTATTTTCATTAATTAGAAATTGTGTTTTAAGATTTTAGTTTTCTAAAACCATCATTTTAATCTACTTGAATTAAAAGAAAAGACATAGCTAATAATTGCAAGCGCTGAATCCACCATCTACTCGAGGGAATGATTCTTTTCTCACTTTATATTACTTGAACCGACACGTGCACTTGCGTTATTTTATATATATACATTTCGGGCATATCAAGTTTTGGCGCCGTTGTCGGGGAGGTGCGGAAAATTTAGTGTTTCTTTCTTGCGATATTAGTGAATCCCGAGTTTTTAGAGCTCAAGTTTTTGTTTGTGTTACTGTTACTTTTTACTGCAATTTTGGGTGTTGTGTTACTGCCTTGCTTGTGGGATTATTGTCAACTGTTTCGGTGCATAGTTTATGTCCAGATATAGATCACCCAAATTACTGCCTTTGAACTTAGAAATCGAACGGACGTGTAGACAAAATAGAAGTACGTGTCAATTAGAACATAATAACTTTGCCACTATGAATCCCAATAATAGAAATGCTCCCAATGAAAATCCTCGGGAGGGTTTAGCACAAGAAGGTCAAGTAGACCAAAATGGTCCAGACGCTGCGCCACGAATGATGTGTCACGACTATAATATACCTTTAAGAGGAGGTTTGCACTTTAGCATCGCACGGCCCGCAATTACGGCTAATAATTTCAAAATGGACCCATTAATTATGCAACAAGTACAATATAACAAATTTGGGGGTCTTAGTCACGAAGATGCGAACTCTCACTTACGTACGTTCTTAGCGATCTGTGACATGTTCAAATTTAATGGGGCGTCTGAAGATGCAATTTTGTTAAGGCTCTTTCCATTTTCGTTGGAGGGACGAGCAAAGGACTGGTTAGACTCATTACCCAATGACTCTATTACCACGTGGGATCAACTGGTAGAAAAATTTCTAAATAAGTATTTCCCACCCTCAAAAACTGCAAAACGCATTAGGGATATAACAACCTTTATGCAAAATCATGGGGAGACTCTTTATGATGTGTGGGAGCGTTTTAAAGAGTAATTACAAAAATGTCCACACCACGGTTTGCACCAACACCAACAAGTCTCTATATTTTACAATGGTTTGCAAACGACAACCATGATTTTAGTAGATGGAGCCGCGGGCGGTTCCTTAATGAAGAAATATCCCGAAGACGCCTATGCAATATTAGAAGATCTTACTTCTAATAATTATCAGGCTTATGAGAGACAAGGAAACACTCAGCCGGCTGGAGTCCATCAAGTGGACCAAATCACATCGTTAGCTGCACAAATGACATCGCAATTTAATTTGATCAACAAGCGATTAGACTCGTTATCTACTCCTGCACCTAATACACCACTAACGGTAGAACAGCTAAATCAAATAACTGAGGAGGCAAACTATGTTGGAGGCCAACCAATGCAAGTACCACCCGGTTTTGCAAATCACTACCATCCCGACTAGAGAAATCATCCAAATTTCTCTTGGATGAATAATGTGGGAGCGACCCATCCACCCGGATTTAATCTGAATAACTCACATCCACAACATAATAATGTTTTTAATCCACCTAGTACTTTTAGAAAACTGACTGATGAGATGATTATGGAATCAATGCAAAAGAGAGATGTACGCATTGCGAATCTAGAAGGGTCATTACGCATGATAGAATCCCAATTAGGGCAAATTGCCAATGCCTTGAGTCTTATGCCACTGGGCACACTCCCATCTGACACTTCTCCAAATCCTAAGGGAGACAACCAACAATGCAAGGGTATCACCCTACGAAGTGGGAGAGAGCTTGAGAGCGAGTTGATGAATAAATCGGCTACAGAAAATGTTGTAGAAAATGTTTTAGAAGACATAAGGCCTTGTTCTAATAATGAAGATGTAAAACAAGACAGAGAGAGTAAGAAAAAGGAGGTAGAAGAGTTAGGAGGAAAGACTGGAAAGCCTAACGATGAAGAGGGAAGAAGTAAGGAGAAGACGATTGTCTACCCCCCACCACCATTTCCACAAAGACTAAGAAAAAGTAAGTTAGATCAGCAATTTCAAAAATTCGTAGAAATATTTAAGAAATTGCAAATAAATATTCCCTTTGCCGAAGCCTTAGAACAAATTCCAAGCTATGTGAAGTTCGTGAAGGATATTCTCTCTAAGAAGAGAAAATTTGGAGACAATGAAATGGTAGCACTCACTCAAGAGTGTAGTGCAATTCTTCAGAAACAACTCCCCGTAAATTAAAAGATCCGGGAAGCTTCACGATACCGTGCTCCATAGGATATCATTTCGAAGGAAAGGCTTTGTGTGATCTAGGAGCAAGTATCAACTTAATGCCCCTATCAATATATATGAAGTTGGGATTGGGGGAAATCTCGAAAACCTCAATTACCCAACAACTAGCCGATAGAACTTTAGCATTCCCCAAAGGGATAGTGGAAGACATTTTGGTTAAGGTAGATAAGTTCATCTTTCCCGCAGATTTTGTGGTACTAGATATGGAGGAGGATAGAGAGGTCCCCATCATCGTTGGAAGACCATTCTTAGCGACATGGAGAACCTTAATTGATGTTCAAAAAGGTGAATTGACTATGAGGGTAAATGATGAACATGTAATGTTTAACCTTCTGAAGGTAATGAGATTTCCCCATAGAGAGAAAGATAATATGGAAGAAGTGCATAGTATATCAGTTTTTGAGTTTAATGCTAAGAGTAAATCTGAGAATCAAAATGAAATCTTAAACCGATTTTTGACTCATGACGAGTTAACTGATGATGAGGATGAAACTCTTGACTGTTTACAAGTTTTTGAAAAGCAAGCCACTATGCTTAGGAAACCGGAACAACTTGAGATGTCGGATAAGTCTTTAGCGGTCAAACCTTCTATCCATGATCCACCGACACTAGAATTAAAGCCTCTACCCAAACATCTTACTTATGAGTATCTAGGAGAGAATAACACTCTACCGGTCATTGTCAACTCAAAATTACACCCTAATCAACATCAAAAACTGATTGAACTACTAAAACAATATAAGTTGGCTATAGGGTGGACTATCATTGATATTCGAGGCATAAGTACAGCATTATGCATGCACAAGATTCTTCTAGAAGAATCTTGTACAGGATCTATAAAGCCCCAACGTCATCTGAACCCACCAATGAAGGAGGTAGTGAAGAAAGAGATTATTAAATGGTTAGATGCCGGTATAATATACCCCATTTCAGAAAGCTCTTGGGTATCACCGGTGCAGTGTGTTCCCAAGAAGGGAGGACTGACGGTTGTAAGAAATGAAAAGAATGAGATGATTTCCACTAGAACAATCACTGGGTGGCGAATCTGTATGGATTATCGAAAGCTTAATAAGGCCACGAGAAAAGACCATTTTCCCTTACCCTTCATTGATCAAGTCTTAGATAAATTAGCGGGGAATGATTTTTTTCTGCTTTCTAGATGGATACTCAGGCTACAATCAGATCACTGTAGACCCAGAAGATCAGGAAAATACGACCTTTACTTGTCCTTACGGAACCTTTGCGTTTAGGAGGATGCCCTTCGGTCTGTGTAATGCCCCGGCCACGTTCCAACGATGCATGATCGCAATATTCTCTGATATTATGGAACACGACATTGAGATCTTTATGGATGACTTTTCCATCTTTGGAAAAACATTTGAAGAATGTTTAGAGTGTTTGGAGAAAGTCCTAGTTAGGTGCGTAGAAACTAACCTAGTGCTTAACTGGGAAAAATGTCATTTCATGGTTAGGGAAGGAATAGTACTTGGACACCATGTGTCTAGGAATGGCCTAGGAGTGGACAGGGCTAAAATTGATGTAATCGAAAAGCTACCACCACCTAAAAACATTAAAATGCTGCGAAGTTTCTTAGGGCATGCTGGGTTCTATAGGAGATTTATTAAGGACTTTGCGAAGATAGCGAAACCGTTAAATGGTCTTTTAGAAAAAGATGTAAAATTTCATTTTGACGACACTTGTGTGCTTGCCTTTGACGAATTAAAGAATAGGTTAATCTCGGCTCCTATTATGGTAACTCCCAATTGGGAAGAACCATTTGTGTTGATGTGTGACGCGAGTGATTACGCGGTGGGAGTAGTCTTAGGGCATATGAGGGAGAAGGTTTTCCGCACCATAGCCTATGCTAGCAAAACATTGGTGGACGCTCAGGTTAATTACACCACCACAGAAAAAGAGTTGCTAGCATTAGTCTATGCGTTTGAGAAGTATAGGTCATATCTCTTATGTACAAGGGTTATTGTTTACACGGATCACGCTGCAATTCGTTATCCTCATGGACAAGAAAGATGCAAAACCTCGTCTCATTTGTTGGGTGCTCCTATTATAAGAATTTGATGTAGAGATCAGAGATAGGAAGGGTGCGGATAACCCGGTAGCCGATCATCTCTCTAGGATCGAGGGCTTGCAATCAACTTTACATACTGAAATTGACGAGAGATTCCCTGATGAATGGTTATTGGCAATATCTGAGACTCCGACACCATGGTATGCAGACTATGTAAATTATATAGTTAGCAATATTATGCCCCCTGAGTTAAACTACCAGCAAAGAAAAAGATTTTTATATCAGGTACGCTCATACCTGTGGGATGAGCCTTACCTTTTCAAGACTGGTGCTGATGGTGTGATTAGACGTTGTGTGCCTGAAGAGGAGATGAGGTCTGTGCTAGAAAAATGTCATAACTCTCCATATGGGTGGCACTTTATGGGAAAAAGAACGACGATGAAAGTATTAGACACTGGGTTCTTTTGGCCCACATTGTTCCGAGACTCTAAGGAATTCGTTCAACAATGTGATCGGTGTCAAAGAAGTGAGAATATACGGAAGAATGAATCAATGCCCATGAATACAATGCTTGAGGTTGAATTATTTGACGTATGGGGCATAGATTTCATGGGACCATTTATCAACTCGAAAGGAAATTTATATATTTTATTGGCCGTAGACTATGTGTCTAAGTTGGTGGAAGCGATAGCCACAACTAAAAATGATGCTAAAGTCGTCTCGCATTTCTTGAAAAACTACATTTTTAATCGATTTGGAACGCCGCGAGCTATCATTAGTGATGGGGGCGAGCCACTTTTGTAATGCCCACTTCACAGCTTTGCTAAGAAAATATGGGATCACGCATAAAGTTGCATTAGCCTACCATCCCCAAACAAATGGGTTAGCCGAGGTGTCCAATCGGGAGATCAAAAGAATACTTGAGAAGACGGTCAACACAAATCGTAAGGATTGGTCGCAGAAGCTCAATGATGCATAATGGGCATATCAAACTGCTTACAAAACGCCCCTTGGTCTCACACCGTATAGACTGGTCTACGGGAAGACATGTCATTTACCTTTAGAGTTAGAGCATCGAGCTTATTGGGCTATAAAGAAAATAAATTATGATTTTCAAGATGACGATAAGAAAAGATTTTTGCAACTCAACGAATTGGAAGAAATACGAATGAATGCTTACGAGAATGCGAGAATTTATAAAAAAAGAACAAATAAATGGCACGACCAACGTTTGGTTGGAAAAAAACTTTGAGCAAGATCAATTGGTTTTACTGTTTAATTCCCATTTGAAATTATTTCCGGGAAAACTTCAATCACGATGGTCGTGCCCATTTAGGGTTAAAGAGGTGCATTCGTATGGAGCAGTGACTATTCAGAACGATAAGGATGGGACAGAGTTTAAAGTCAATGGAGAACGGTTGAAGTTATTTCGAGGCGGCGATAATGATCAACTGGCGTCGTTCATTACGTTGAAATAATGTAGTAGGGATGAACGTCCTGTCGGGACTTGAAATTAGGCGCTGGGTGGGAGGCAACCCATCGTTTAAAATATTTTATTTTATGTTTTTCTTAGCAATATGTTTATCTAATACGTTATTTAGTAGTATGTGATGTGGTATTTGTAGTTATATAAATTGTTTTAGGCTTGGTGATGCAGGAAAAAGTTCTGAAAAAAATTAGATAAAAAAATAACAAGAACAGGTTGCTGTTGCAACATAGCAAAAATGATGTTGCAACTCCAAACTTGTTGTTTGCACGTATAGGAGAAAGTAGGCGGTGGGTTAAGCCCGGTTCGACTGAACTGGGCCACAGAAATTGGGCCCAGAAGGTTGTTGCAACGCACAAAAAGCGTTGTTGCAGTTTTTATTTCTCTGTCTGTTTTTCTTTTTTCTGGAAGAGCCGACCGGTCCAATTGGACCGGTTTATTTCCAAAACTGGTTTATAGCATACCCGGCCAGCCCCTTTCTTTTTCTTTAAGTCGAAAACGAGTCATCAAATCTCGCATTAGGTTTAACGCAAGCGAAGCTGCAAGCGGCGAGCAGCAATCAGAGCTTCAGGAGGCGAACATCGAGCGGCAGGATGGCAGTAGTCGTTCGAAACAGCACCCGAAACTCCAGGTAAATTGATCTACCCTTTGTACCCCAGTTTACGCAAGAATGAATCTTCTTAGGCATTTTGTTATAGAGATTATATGTATATTAGGAATGTCTTCGAAGAGGAAAAGTAAGAGGAAAGAGGAAGGAAATAACTCAGGAGGGCAGGAAATTTCAGAGTGATGAAGCATGGGAACAGTTTAAGCTTCTTAGACCGATTCCATTCATCTTCGAAAGGGGTTTCACAATGGAAAAAAAGGCCTGGAGCGTAGAGTATGTTGAACATATTGCAGTCCCTAAAATGGGAGGTCTTTTGTCACCCTCGGTCTGAGGTTAACCTAACCCTAGTCTACGAATTTTATGTGAATGCTAGAACTGCAGAGAGGAGAGGCCGTGATAGTACGCGGGAAAACAGTGGAGTTTTCGCCGGCAAGGATTTCTGCCATGTTTGAGTTAGAGGATGAAGGAGAGGAGGATTACACCACCGTGTTAAATAGGGTAACAACTCAGGAAATGGCGGCGGTTGTTTGCTGTACACCGGAACCAGAGTGGATTAACAAGAGGGCTAAGGCAATGAAGGCCACATGTTTGAATAGGAAAGCGAAGGTGTGGCTTTTATTTATCAATTCTACCATCATGCCAACTCGGCACCTGAATAGTGTGCCCCTTCACAAGATAGCCTTGATTTATTGCATTTTACAAGGAATAAAATTCGACTTGGGAACAATCATTGCAACACAATTGAGGCAGAAGCTCCAAGAGGAGAAGCCTAAACAACTTTGGTTCCCTGCACTTGTGACCGAGCTGTGTCGGAATGTGGGAGTCAAGGAAGAGGAGGAGGATTTGATGAAGAAATTGAAGCACCACATTACCGAAACAGTGGTGGTGGTAAATATAAAAGTGGGACAGGAGAGCGAGGATACACTTCCAAAGGGTGGAAGGCCAGAGACAGTGAACATCCCTAGCGGAGAAGGAGCATCTTTGGCAGAGGTGATGGATAGTGTTGAGTATATAAATGCTTATCTCCGGTGCCAGCACTGTTACTTCTGCTCCAGGCTCGACTACATATAAAGGAGACAAGACATATTACTTCAGAAGGCTAAGTTACCGATTGAGAAGCCACAGTTCAAGTACCAGTGGCAGTTTGATGAGCTCGGGAACCTTGTAAACGCTGACCGAAGCCTCCTTGACCCCACAGAGCTCGTTGACTCAGATCAAGAGAAGGAGACAGGGGATGATCAAGAGAAGGAGGCGGAGGAGGATGACGAAGAAGGAGGCGAGTAGAATTTCATCAAATTCATACTTTTTTGGACTATTCTAAGCATTTCTAAGAACTATCCTCTTGGTATGATATCAAACGATTTAGGGTGCTGTATTTTGATGATATATTTTTGTTTATTTTGGAGTAGTATATAACGTTTTGTTGCACCAATTCCATCTTTTAGCGCTGTAATTATATTGTGTTTGATCTGACTTTATTTGGGCTGGTATATTATGAGATGTTGTATTTGCTGAACTACTATTCCTTCATTCTTATCATCTAATGCATATTTGGTACTACCTCTAGATGAGTACTCATACATCAATATGTTATATGCTGCCAAAATAGCATTTTCTCTTAAATTATAAATTGCGCAGTTGACTTAAAAAATGGCATAGTACAATTTGTTTGCAGGTGCTGAAGGAATTCTAACAATAGAACTAGCCAAAGAAAGGGGTGGAATAAAACCATTAAGGAGTTGCGGTCGTGCTGAAAACACATCGCCTGCACAGTCGATTTCAGGGGAGTAATTTGAACTTCCAAGTTTCTTCTATTTTATTTTGCACTTATTCTGTCGTAAAAATGTATAAAAGGCTTCTCATGATTCAAGGCGTAGAATTGCTAGTGCCTAGCAATGACTCAAGTGTAGGGGTGGTATAGCCCTTGCATATTGGGTGAGGATACTTTGATCGATCACAGGATTTAATGGTCTTAATGCCTAAAATACTTAATCAATAGGTTATTCTGGATTTTTCAATGACAATCGATTGGTATTGCTGAACATCCTAGGAGTTCAATCAATGAATCTGAAGCATATATACTATAAAGCTCATTTAAGCCTATATTTTATGCACAAAATTTTTGGTTTATTTACTTCCATTATAATTCTTGGTAATTGACCTCTAAAAGTAAAGGGAGGGGTGAGCGAGAGTAGAGTGAAAGATATAAGCTAAGCATGAGTTCAGTTAGTCTCACCATTTCGATCATCCACTCAATCTTTTGAGCTTGAACCTTTTCAGTCACATCATTACATGTTCAACATTCCCGATGTTCCCATTAGTTTGATCTTAATAATCTAGCCGGTTATGATTGTTTCATTATAAAAGAATAGATGAAATTCATAGTGATATGCGGCCTAGATATATGTCTACATACTTTGAATGATCCCTACTATGATCAAAAACAAGGAAAAAAAGGAAAGCAAAGCAAAACAAAACAATGAAAAGAAGAATGTTTAAAGATTATAGTGATATGTGGCCGAGGTATGTGCACTTATATTTGAAATGATCTCAACTATGATATATAAAAATTTGTGCGATGATGAACCCAATAACTGAGTGAATTATTATGATTACTAACTAGGGAATAAAAATATGCTATTAACGTCGATCCACAATTCCTAACAAAGCTTGTTCCTATCCTACTTTCAATTGCACTACTATCTCTTGTAATGGCCAAATCGGAAACTTAGCTTACTCTCATCTTTTCCTGAACTTGCAGGGGATCAATAAGAGGTTTTGCATGGAAGTAAATTACCTATTTTCGAGAAAACCATACACTACACTGAGTGACTTACTTGAGCTTTATTTTCCATCTAACTAATGAATTTGTGCATGATTGAACTCGTGCTGATTGGTAGGCATATCAGTTGAGTAAAGCAAAATTTTTGAGTAAACTTTGCTTATGGTATCTAAGACAGGAGAACCATCCAGATTCGTATCGTGTCACGATCTCTCCATCCATATGAGGGTCAAGAATTATCGTTGCTAGGGACTAGCAATAGCTCAAGTGTGGGGGTGTGATAACTTCTTAATAGAAGTTATCTAAGCCCATTATTTCTAATGATATTTATTAAAAAGGAGAACAAATTGAAGTTAATTGATAAAAATATGATTAAAATCTATATTTAAGAAATATTCCACTTATTTGATCATATTCCATAGTTTCTATACAGGTGAAACCAAGAAAATTGATTTGGAGAAGAAAAGATGAAATTCTCATTTTTTGCCTAAGGAAGTTGTTGCAACAACCTGTTTTCGATGTTGCAACATTGTCTGTTCCAAAAATTCAGATTTTTAAATAAAATAGGGGTGGTTACACCTATTCAAATATGAGCGGTTACACCTCTTAAAGGATGGATGGTTACACCTCTTTAAGGGGGGATTTTCGGCCAGCATTTGAAAGAAGAAAAGGAGGAGAGAAATATGAGAACTTATCTTGGAGGAAGAAGAACTAGGGCACATCTGATCTTGAAGACGGACCGGTTCAACACACGTCAGAGAACGAGTTCCTGCATTATTTTGCTTTTCCTTCATCATGCACTGTAAGATCTTTCTTGTTTGTTGGTGTGCTCCATCCATCGTGATGAACTAACTTGCTTTAATCTCGTATTGTTAGAATACTTCGTCTCTTGTGATGACAATTTATTAACTTTTCTTAATCTGTGAATGCTTGGTGAATGTTTGTACTGAATTTATGATCTTTAATTCGAGGTTTTTGGCTAAGATCTAAACTTTTTACTACGCTTCATAAATCGAGAGAGGAGTAGCGTAAGTATATCGTATATTCGGTATAGCATTTAAAGGGAGAAAGAGAATTCACCTTGGTGTTATCAACTTGGGTTTTCAATCTTTAAGCGGTTCTTATTTCACCTACGGGGTAATAGAGAACTAGGAACTTTCGATATCGAGAGGTACGGATTTTTGCTCTAAAATCGTTGCAAGACGTTTCACCACTCGTGCTCACATAAACTATATTCAAAAGGTTGTCACACTAGACTTAGGAAATCATGATACGAGATTATCTTTAATCACTAACACAAAGTATTCTCCCTTCCGGATCTTTAGCTTATTTTCATTAATTAGAAATTGTGTTTTAAGATTTTAGTTTTCTGAAACCATCATTTTAATCTACTTGAATTAAAACAAAAGGCATAACTAATAATTGCAAGCGCTGAATCCACCATCTCCTCGAGGGAACGATTCTTTTCTCACTTTATATTACTTAAACCGACACGTGCACTTGCGTTATTATATATATATATATATATATGTTTCGGGCGTATCATCTGTTTCGTTATAGATCCTCATAATTGTGGTGAAATGGTCGATGTGTTCTAGCGGGTCGTTCTTCCCATCGAACGTTTTGATGCTTGGCAGTTTGAACCCATGCAGAATCGGATGTGCTAGAACCTGATGGGCGAGTGGAGAGCCCTGATTGAGGTGGCGGTGTGCGAGGATGTCGTGTCACCCAAGTTGTCTGTATTCCTCGGCAATTACTTATCGAATTTCTTCTCAAGTGATCCTCTCGTATGACGGCAGTTGGGCTTCTTCTCTTAAGTTGTAGTGACGGCGACCAGCTCTGATTCCCTAGGGTGTCGGGTGAGTGGAGCTAGCGGCATCAGAGAGTTCTTCTGATATTTCTTCTCTTTGTGGAACTTCTTGTGTCTGGCCATGATTTGGTAGAGGCGGGAGAATAGTTAGTGCTTCTAAATTTCTAAGCAGAGTGAGCATTTCGGTCTGTTGTTCCTTCCTCTGGCGAACATGCCCCATGAGGGCAGTAACAGATGTGAAAGCGGCCTCTGCAGCCAATAGCGTGTACACCAGAGAGTGGGAGTGTGTTGGTTCAGTGTGTCCTTATGGGATGGATCCTTCAGCTGTGCGGGCGCTTCTCTTTGCCATTGAAGTGGAACTTGAATGCTGCAAGGATGGAGGTCTTGGCTTCTAAAGGATGTTGGGATCGTGTTCCCACAGATGATGCCAAACTGTTGTGGACTGACTCGACATCCCGGTCAGACCGGAATAAACTGGACCGCCTTAGCTATCGGGATGGTCGAGTGCGCACACATTCAATGAAAATATAGAGTTGACACAAGTTTTAACGTGGAAAAATCCCTCAATTGGGTAAAAAATAACGTGACCGGATCTGTACTGGTCAAAGTCCACTATCAGCTTGCGGTTACAATATGCTTGGAGAATCGAGGGCGATAGTCCGCTCCTCATTATAACTTGGTGGTGAGAGAGAATTTCTGACTCGCAACGGGCAATAGGCTGCGGTGAGGGAGTGTTGGATGCTGCTTGGTGGCTGGTGTGCTTGAGTGCTGGTGTGCTTGAGTGCTGGTGATGGTCATCTTCTTCCCTTCTCTACGCACTTGGGGACTTGGGTGTTCCTCTGGCTCATAGGAGGCTTGAAGATGACACGAGAGAGGAGTTTGACAGAGCTTTGGCATTAGGAAGAAGAAGACAGGGGGAGCAAAAAGGTGAGAAAAGAGGAGGCCCGGGACTCCTTTTATATCCTACAGGAGGTGGATATGCCCCCCCCCCCCCCCGCCTCCTCACTAACTTGGTGGTTAGTGGGTGGTTACCTATAGATCGTACGGCGATGGAGGCTCTGTGGTGATCGGACGACAGCCAACCTGCAAGCGGCGGTAGGTGGAGGCGGCAGCGGGCGGCGGCGGCGGTCCGGGGCGGTGGCGGCCGCGGTCCGCGGCGGCCGGCGACGGCAGATTCCGCGGTGGCCGGCGGCCGGCGGCGGTGAAGTCCGCGGTGGCCGGCGGTTGGCGGCGGTGAAGTTCGTGGCGGCCGACAGAGTCTGGGGTGGCCGGCGGAGTCCGCGGAGGCCGGTGGAGTCCGCGGCGGCAGGTGGAGGCGACATCCATGGCCGCGGGGGCGGTGGACAGTGACAGTAGTTATTGAAAGGGTGGCCCTCATGATCCTCCTATTATGTAGGAGATCATGGGAAGTGGGTTGACCGGTCAAACCCATGATCTCCATAATAGTAGAAATCATGGGAGAAGAGTGGTAAAATGCACTCTCAAGGCTTTAAATGAAGCTTCATCCCCATCAAAAAGGAAAAACAAAACTGAAAAACTCAAACTGATTAATGATTTATGCAAACAGCAGATCAGCTTCATCTGGATCGAAATCAACTTTCTCTCCTCCAATCTCCATTTGATTTGCAAACAGTTACAACAAGAATGTCATAAGACAAATCTCTATGAATTCAAATATTTGCTATCAAAGTAAAGTGATTAATTCTAGCAGTAAAAGAACGTAATAGTCTAACTAGGAAGAAAAAAAACAAAAGTCAACATCTCTATCTAATTTACAAAAAATTAGAAAAGTGATTTCAAAGAATCAAATCATGTTTCTTCGATTATTAAGATTATTATTAATTGTTTCACAATTGTGCTATATCATCAAGTTTGAAATGATACAACAAGCTGTGACTATTATATCATCAAGTTTGGAATGATATAACTAATAATCATAATATCATAGCACATATCAGCAACTTCAATATTGTTTTTTGGAATGGTACCCAAATCAGTCTTTGAATGAAATAATTATGTAAGTCATCAAGTTTGGAATGACTGACAACTATTCATCTCTAGCTTTCATCAGATAGCATATGAAATACTTCTATGTAGTCAACTCTAGATGCTTGAATATAAGCAGACTACGGTTCTAAAATTAAAAACATAAGCAAGATATTAAGTACTACTAAATTGACTTTAATCTCATCTCCCCCATTGTTTTAGTTGTTAGAACCTTACATAAGCCTTTGGTAAAGACATCTGCTACATTATCTTTTGAGCTCACATTCAAAAGGGATAATATCCCCCGACTGGTGAGATAGGTCAAACAGGTCTATTTCATCCTGAGTTTCCTTCATTTTTCATTGAATAATGTATTTGTAACAGTGTTCTTTGTGGCTTGATTGTCACAATATAACGAAATAGATTGCATTTTCAGACTTGTCATTAGATTGTACATTACAAGATCTTTTATCCACACTGCTTCTTCTCCAGCTAAAGAGAGAGCATAGAGTTCTGATTCTATAGAGGATATTACAATGCACGTCTGCCTCTTTGACTTCTAAGATACTGCTACTCCTCCTAGTGTAAACACAAAGCCATTAGTGGCTATACTATCAGCAATTTCTGAGCACCAGGAGGCATCATAATACCCCTCAAACACAGGAGGCATCAGAATACCCCTCAAGCACAGGAGGATGTCCATTGTAATATAAAGCATACTTATAAGTGTACTTTAAGTATCGCATTAGCCTTTCTAAGGCATCCCAGTGGTCCTTCCGAGGATTACTCGTGAATCTACTTAACATGCCGACCGTAAAGGCTATGTCAGGTCTAGTATAGGTTGTAGCATACATGAGACTTCTTATGAGTTTAAAGTAGTCCGACTATCTAATAGATGAACCTTCATTCATTTTCAGTCTATTATTGTAGTCGTATGTAGTCTCAATCCTATTGCTATTAACGTAACCTCACTTCTCAAGTAGATTTCAAAGTAGTGACTCTGACTTCGGGTAATGCTTTTTTTAGTGAAGTTTACTTTTATTAACGTAACTTTCACGTCTTCTACCTAAGACTAATCAGTTCCAAGAATTAGCATGTCATCAACATATAAGTATATAATTACAACTTTATCTGAAATTGATCTTACGTATAAACATTTATCTGATATGCTAGATTTAAAACTCATGCCTTTAATACAAGTGTCAAATTTTTCGTGCCATAATTTAGGTGCTTGCTTCAATCTGTAGAGTGACTTAATCAACTTGTAGACCTTATTTTTTAGACCTTCTACAAAAAACCCTTTAGGTTGGTACATATAGATCTCCTCAGTCAAATCTACATTAAGAAATGCAGTCATGACATCCATCTGATGAACGACAAAATATTCAATAGATACTAACGCAAGAAGAATCCTAATTATAGCAATGTGACAAACATGTGAGTATATATCAAAATAGTTTATGTCACTCACTTGAGTGAACCCTTTTGCAACTAGACATGCTTAGTATTTAGCGATACTCCCATCAAGATTAAGCTTCTTTTTCAGGACTCACTTACTTCTAATGGTTCTAGCCACATTGGGCAAGTCAACCAAGGTCCAAGTGTGGTTTTACAGGAGAGAGTTCATCTCATCATCTTTGGCTTCTTTCCATAATAGAGAATCCCTAGATCACATCACTTCCTTATAGGTAGATGGATCAGCTTTCACTTGCTAAGTCACAAAGTCTGTACAAAAGCTTTTAGGCACTCGTTCTCTATTAGATAACCTTTTATATTCTAAATCACTAGTGTCTATGGGCTTAGTGTCAGAGATCTTTAGTTCTGGCTCAATAATAGTCACAGTACTAGATGTTGGCAGACCTGGAAGCGTCAGGTTTTTATCTTTAACGAACTTATCTTCAAAGAAAACTGCATCTCCAAAATCTATTACAGTATTAGTTGAAAGATCTATAAACCCGTCTGCAGCACTATCCTCTGCACATATTAGATAGACGCATGTGTTTGTCCTAGATCCAATCTTAGCTCTTCTAGAGTCAGGTATCCTAACATAAGCGATAAAGCCACAGGTCTTATGATTATCAAATCTAGGATGTCTCTTAAACCAAAGCTCATAGGGTGTTAGCTTCAACTTAGCAAGAGAAACTTTATTAAGAATATGATTTGACGTGAGGATGGTTTCACCCTAATAGGTCATATGCATGCCAGCAGTTAATAACATAGAATTCAACATTTATGTTAAAGTTCTATTTTTCCATTTGGCGATACCATTGGATTGTGGTGAATACGGAGTAGTAGTTTCTGGAATTATGTCATTGCGGGCAAGAAAATCTCTGAACTCCCTCGAGACATATTATCCTCCTCTATCACTTCTTAGTCTTTTAATTTTCATGTCCAGTTGATTTTAAAATTTTTTTTTGAAAATACGAAATTTTTCAAAAGCTTCATCTTTGATTTTTAGGAGGTAAATGTGGATAAACCTAGAGTAATCGTCGATAAATGTTAGCAAATACTTTTGACCTCCACTTGTGACAAAGCTTTTGTAGTCACATATGTCAGAATGTATTAACTCTAGTAATTGTGTACTCCTAGAAACTTGACTAAATATGTTCTAGTTACCTTTGTCTGAGCACAAATTTCATATTTATCAAATTTGATTGTTATGTCTAAGGGTATGTTGTGAGTTTTAGCTAGCAGTAGTAGTTTTCTATAGTTCGCGTGTCCTAGTCTTGCATGTATAGTCTTAGGATCTATCAGATTTGAGCTAACCTGATTTACTACTTCATTTGCTAGACTAAGCCTATAGATTACGTTTGCTACACACACACAACCAAAATAATGTGTGTGCATCATTAAAGTTACCCTATCACCACTAATGTTAAATGACATAACAACATCGCATAACAAACTAATTGACTAACAAAAAAGTAAATTAAACGGGGAGCTCGGGACATGGAGGGCCGATCAAAGAGAAATAGACGGATTTAGAGGTATATCAGTAGAGCCGTAGACAAGAGCGGTGTTCCCATTGGATACAGTGATAAACTTTGGATGCGGAGAATCCAAGTATTGAGGTGGCTTCAAGGAGGTGATATGATGAGTAGCACCGGAGTCCACTATCCAACGCGGGCTAGTGGAGAGACAAGTGATACCTTCATGAGAGACGGAGCAACAGAGACAAAATGAGTTGTGGAGCAACTCTTGAAGTTGTTGGAGCTGGAGGCGGACTTCATCAAGATGAGCCTAAGAGGCAGAAGGGATAAGGGCGGCAACAAAGGCAGTTGGACGAGGAGGCAAACCATGCTTTCGATAGCAGAGTGCCTCAAGGTGTCCATCTTTACACAAAACGAGCACTTAGGCCGTGGTCGGCTCTTTCGGTTCCTCCCCCAAGAGCCAGTACGGCCCCCATGAGTAGCAGGAGGGAGAGGAAGTAATGACGCAGAAGATTGCTGGAGAAGAGCTGGTGTCGGAGGGCCGATAACATCAGAAGACGGTGAAACCTTGAGCAACATGGAGCACACATCAGAGAATGATGGAATAGTAGCAGAGGAGAGGATCTGAGCTCGGACACTATGAAGATGAGGGGGAACTCGTGCCATCATCATGGCAATAACAATAGCCTCCTTTTGAGCACGCTGGACAGCAAGATCCGTAGTCGGGGGCTGATGCTGAATCTAGGCCTCGACCAACAACAAAAGATGTTAGGTCAGCAACACCTCCTGAGTCAAGGGATTGAAGACCGGTGATGATGTCGTACAAATGTTGGAGACTATCCTTGCCAGAGTATAGAGAATGAAACTCATCCCACATCGCCTTGGCCATCTCGTGATTACATGACTATGCGGTACAGTTCTCCATCAAGGGAGTTGAGAAGCCAAGTCTGAACACGACCATCGTCACGCAGCCGATCATCAGTAGGTGCAGGAGTATCCCCTAGTGAGATGATGCAGAAGTCCCTCAGACTGAAGTACCCGGCGGACATAGTGCACCCATTCAACAAAATTCTTCTTCCCAGTAAGGGAGATGATTATGATCCTTAACTCATCACGCAGTTCAGGAGCAAGAACCAAGCGAGCTGAAGGGGAGGAATCAGTAGAGGAATCCATGACAACATTGTCTGGCGGTTAGAAGAGGCGGCTAGGAGAGAGACCTCGGACCAGAGTAGCAACAGTAGCAAAGAGAAGCAACCGCAATAGCAATAACAAGCCGACTGCGGCTAAGAGCAGAAGAGGCCGGCAGCAGTTTAAGAGCAGAAGAGGCCGGCGGACAACAAGGTAAGTCCGACAACGGCTTAAAGGAGAAACCGACGAACAACAAGGAAAGGCCGGTAGCCGCTTAGAGAAGGAGAGGCCAACGGATAACGAATTAAGACGGCAACGGCTAGGGAATAACCTGCAACGAGTAGAGAAGAAGAAGCCTACAACAATTATGAGAGAAGGCCGCGGCGAGGTGAAGTGCTGCGAGCTGGAATGAAACAGTGAAAAAACACCACGGTAAGCTGAGAAGAGACCGCCGCGGACACGAGATAAAGACCGCGTCGGACACCAGAAACACCACGACGAGTTGAGGAGCAGCGAGCTGAGAACCAGGCCGCGGCGGGCTGAGGAGCAGCGAGTTGAGACAAAGACCGTGGCGGACTGAGGAACAGTGAGTTGAGAATAAAGACCGCGGCGGGCTGAGAATAGACCGTTGAAGAGAAAAGGAGAAGCGGTAAAGCAGAGACTGACTAGAAAAATGTGGCAGGTCGGTGCGGGCACGGAAGGCCAGACCGCTGCGGCTAAAGAGACACTGCAGAGACAGACCGCTGCGGCTAACAAAAGTGAACCTTTGCGTCAAGAAAACAGCGGACAAGATGAGACGAACCAAGCAGACCGTAGCGG